>VXBX01001698.1:332936-650917 GCA_013400415.1 Scytalopus superciliaris
CCGGGGGGGGTCCCGCTGACCATTGAACGGGCAGCGGGGACTGAAATTTAGACCTGATTTGGACTTTGCTTCCTTGACGACGCGGAAAACTGCTGACGGCAGCTTTGGCAGAAGTGGGGCTTGCTTGTAATTTTTTTTTTTTTTTTAATTTCCCCCTCACAAAGCAAAACCGGAGCCTTTCGTTGCCCCGCGACGAATACCCCCATGGCGGGGCGGTTCTCCCACAGACACCCTGCCTGCTGCAAATCGGGCCCCCGTGTGGGCCTGAAGGCAGCCGTGTCCCCTGGAGGAAAGGTCGCCCCCCCTCGGGGCCGCTGCCCCGCACTCCACCCGCGCCCCCCGCCCCGCTGTAACGCCGCAAAGGGCCTCTCCTGCAGAATAAAACCGATTCAGAGCAGCCTCGCCTCCCCGACCTTCCGTAGTGGTGCCCGTCGACGGGGCTGCGAGGGTGGGGGGGCTACCGGGTCCCAAGAGCCCGCACCCACGGACGGGACGGACCCAGCACCGGGCAGGGAGAGAGGAGCCGACGGCAGCTCTGCCCCGGGGACAGGGGTCGAGACGTCCCCCCGCGCTGCCCCCTTCCACGGGGGGCTTTCCAACCTGCCCCGCGGCGCTCGGGGTCAGCGTGCCCGGCCCTCGGGAGCCGCCCCGGCGCTACGCTGAGGAGCGGTGCCCAGGCTGGGCGGATGGCGGCCGGGTTGTCTCCCGGATTCGTCCCTGGGATCCGTCCTGGGGATCTGTCCCGGACCAGCCAGGGGGAAACTGTCCTGTCGGGCCGCCTCCGCGCCCCACCCGCCCCGCAGCGCAGCCCCGCTCGCTCTTCCCCTTTCATCTCTGCCCATCTCCACTCATCATCCCTTTTCTATTTTTAGCCGGTAGACTTAGGCCTTGGCGCCAGGCCGTTTAAGACCTGTCAAAGTCCTTCATATTTCCCTCATGTCACATGGACCTTTCGCTCCCTTCCCCGCGCCATGCGAGGGCCGTAATTTGGATCTGTGAGCTGGTGAGCAAATGCAATTTGCTCTTCTCCATCGCTGTGTTGTCTCCGTGACCCCAGCCAGCAGGACGGCTGGTGTCCTGTCCGGGGCACTTACACAAATTGCGGGTGATTGATGAAAAATAACAATTCTCACAAGCAGCCGGGCCTCCGCCTTCCCCTCCTCCCGGCTCCGCCGGGCTGCGGCGGCCCCGCGCCCCAGGGAGCGCTCCCCCCCGACGGGGCGCTCAAGGGGCTCCAGGCCAAGGGGTTTTCCGTCGGGCCCCCCATTCCCGGCACGGATGCCATGGCAAAAGGACACCCCCGGGCCCTTGGGGAGGGCGGCCCAGCTGCTCGCACCTTCCCAAGTGAGGGTACCCGAGCTGGGCTGAAAACAGGCCGTACCGTGGAGGGAGGGGGACGGTGCCACGGGGCTGGGTTCCGCGGTGCTTCCCCTGGAGAAGAACAGAGCTGAGGACGTCAGAGACTCTCAGAACGAAGCCGCAGGTGGGGGGTGGGGAACTCCCTCCATCCCGAAGGGAACTCGGCGGCCCTCTCCAGTCCCGGGCTGTGCCCCCCGGACCGACCTGGCCCTCCCCCCTGAGCTGGGCCGTGGGGCAGGCGAGGGCAGCCCCAGCAGCTTCCTCGGCCCCTCTTCTCCGCTCCACCTGGAGAGGAAAAGAACCCCACGTGTGATGAAATTGTCCTCGCTTGCTCTCACCCACCCGCGTCCAGGACAGGAGGGGGGGGAATTTCCTTACCCCCGGGAGATCCCGGGAAAACGACTCGGCCCCCGCGGTGCCCACTGGAATTGACGGGGAGGGGCCGCCGGGCACCTGGGCCCGCCTGATGCCCTTTTATCGACAGCCGCCGAGAGAGATGCTCGAGGGCTGCCCCCCCTCCGAGCTCCCCCTGCCCTCAGACTGTTTAGATTTCTTTCCAGCTTTAAAGAAAATATTTCCAGTAATCCACATTTCTGGAAAATAACAACAGGCGGGGAGACGCAGACACAAATGCCGCTGAAGTTTATCCAGAGTTTGAACAATTTATAAACACATTTCCCAGCCTGTTTGTCAGGGCGGGCGGCGAATGACCTCGGTCCGGCCGGGGGGGGACACACAAGCGTCCTCCGCTTCCCCGTTACTCCGTGCTCCTTTTAGCCGGGAGCCCGCTCGGCCCTCTGCTTAACTGATTTTAAATTATTTTATTCTTTTTTTTTTAATTACGGAGAGCTTTTCCTGCGCGAGGGTTGAATGATGCCCCTCCGCGCCCCCGGGGCTGCCCGGCTCCCCACGTCGGGGCGCGGCTCCGAGCCCGCACCGAGCCCTCCGCCTTAAAAGCAGACGGGAGACCCGGTCCGGGCCGTACCAGAGCGGGGGGACCCGTCTGGAACCCCACGTTAGCACCGAGATTGGGGATGGGTACGGGCATGGGGATGGAGGGCCGCGGTGGGGGATCATGTAAATCCCTCTGTTTAAAAAACTTCCATTTGAGAAAGTGTGTCACATCCCGGCGCGGGCGCGTAATCCCCGGGCTAATGGCATTATCGCCGCCTCATCGCCGTCATGGGATGGGGCTGGGGGCGAGCACACCCCGCCCGCCGCCACGCGTGACCGCGGTTCGGTTCAGCGGGTAAACGGAGCCGCAGATACCCCGCGCCGTCGGGGCGCCCCGTGCCGGGACCCCGGGGTCGGTGCCGACCCCGCTCCCGGGTCCCTCGCTTCCCCCTCGGGGGCTGTATCGGCGCCTCTCGATATTCGGGGTCCCGCTGTCCGCCCGGGTACCCCGAGCGAAGCCCTCCTGGGAAGGGGCGAGTCCGGGCTGCGCTCCGCGGCCGGCTCGTCCTTTTAAATCACTGAGCTTCAGTAATGGCGTTATTTGATAAAATGATGCTGTTGGGCCTCCCGCCCGCTTCCTCTGCGGGATTAACAGCGAGGACTCGGGGTCGTCCCCGCTGCACAGTGCCCAGGGCAGCTGGGACGAGGATGCCCGACTCCCGCAGCCCACGATGTCCTGGGAAAAATCTGGGAGAAGCGACAGAAACGACGGTTCTACAAAAGAGTGGCGGGGGCGGGAGTGAAAGGGAAAAATCACGAAGATTGCTCCATGACTGGTGCAACCTCCCGGGAGGCAGGCGGGGCCGCTGCCCCCCAAAATCCCCTTCTGGGCAGGGACCCTGCCTGTACAGGGACAGCAAAATCCCCGAGGACAGGGGATGTCCCGGGCTGGGTCCTGACCCACCGTTTCTCTCCCTCATTAGTTTTATTTTTCGAACAGTGCCTGGTGGGTGCAGTCCCCACCGGGTGTCCCTGGAAGGGGGAAAGGTGCAGGGCAGTCCCCATTTTCATGAGGGTCAGTCAGCCCTCCTGCATCCCCAGAACGCCTTTTCTCTCTCTTTGGGGCCAGGAGTTTGGCAGAAGTTCCAGGATCAAAGGAGGGGCGAGTGAACCGGCCCTGGATGGGTAGTGCTGATGAGGCCACATCGTGGCCTGCCTTCTTTAGACAGGATCTGGGAACATGTCTGGAATCACATCTAAAGCAGGATCTGACGCCGCTGTTCCCACGTCACGTGAGTTGTGGTTTTGGTCTAGGTTTGACTTTTAGGATTGCAGAAA
The DNA here is from genome assembly GCA_013400415.1 of Scytalopus superciliaris. Lineage (NCBI taxonomy): Eukaryota > Metazoa > Chordata > Aves > Passeriformes > Rhinocryptidae > Scytalopus > Scytalopus superciliaris. Next base: position 336,528 of record VXBX01001698.1, read on the forward strand.
ATCACCATCTTGTGTTTGTAGAGGAGAGCAATTCACTGCCGAGAGAATAAAAACAGTCAGAATAAATCAGGAGCTGGTCCTGGGCAGGAATAACACTTTTCATTGCACCTGTCCGTTTGCTGGGTGTTCCATCATTAACAAGTCGGATGTACACCAGCACTGCGTGGAAGGGCCAACTCTCATCATTATTAACATTTCCTCCAAAACCCAGTGTTCCTCCGAGCCCTTTTCTGCCAGAGGCACAGAGGTGGAGCAGGGCTCTGAAGGTAGGACAGGCTCTTCCCATCTTTCAGTTCCCTGAAACCAGTCTGCAAACTCAAACTGCTGTGGGGCAATGCCCCTTCACAGCCCCGGATCCAGCCCCGTTCCTGGCCACCTCTGCATTGCACTTAATTTTCTCAGTGCTCAGCTTTTCCCTCGCTTCTCTGTAGGTCCTGGGCTCTTGTGCTGATCATCCTGGTGGTTTTGGGGTCTTGGCATGGGCACACAGTGAGCACGCCGAGACCTGCCACCCTCGAGCCTCTCTTCTCCCAGCTCCTCGCCTGCGCGAGCTCTGCAGTGCCGGCAGATTGCTCTCCAGGCCTGTTTTCCATGGATACCTCAACGGAGGCAGCACCAAATAACAAGTAAATAACAGCCCCTGACGCCGGACTGCCGGCACAAAGCAAGCAATTGCCCTTCACGCAGGTCACTAATCTCTTGACACATGGTCTTTGAGACCTGGGCCACGGGGAGGGAGGCTGAAAGGAAGAAAAGATAGTGGGGACAATGGCAGGGCCGCCGGCTGGCTAATAACCCTCCTCCCAGCTTTGTCTGGGTACACTCAGCGCGACGCTGGGATCAATTCATCTCCGCAGAGAAAAACACACTCCTGCCCCCGCCGTGGTGCCCGTGAGGGTCCCGACTCGCCGGGCTAAGTGCAAAGCTCGAGATGCTGCAGGTATTAATAGCCCCCATTTTGTAGCCAGCAGTAATTCCCTCCTGTGTTTTCCCCTCCACGCTGAAAACAAACCCTTCACTTGATCCGTTTGTCCTCTCCAGTTGCCATCTGTCTTCCATCCTTCAAATCTCACCTTAAAAACAGTGCCTCTTGAGCAAATCCTCCCCGCCGTCCCCGCGTGCCGTCTCGCCCGGCGCGGGCCCGGCACTACAAGCGCTCATTGAAGTGAAGGGGATTTGAGAGCGCACAGGACACGGCGGGATTAAGGCCACAGATTGTGCTCCCTGGGCCACACTGTGCCGGCGCAGCAAAGCCTGGCCTTGCGGCTCTGCCTGCCCGGGGCTCTGCTCCCTCCCCTCAGCTGCTGCTCCAACCAGGGAGGTGGCCAGTGCGTGGGCAACCCCATCGCTGTGCCCTTCAGGCGCTGGTGGGATGGAGGGAAGCACCTGAGCTGACCCCCCTGGGCCTCTCCAGGTCCCCTTCCTCTGCAGAAGGAAGCGGGAGAGGTCACGCCCCGTGCCTTGGAGAGGACGCACAGGGGGTTTCATGTCCGGGGACTGCTGTTTGCACAGATGTGGCAGGTGCTGTCTCACCTCCTGCACCCCATCCTATCCCATCCCGTCCCATCTCGTCCCGCACCACCCAGGGGCAGCATCTGCGGGGCGGCCCCGGCCAAGCCGTGAATCACACGCACATCAAAGCACCGGCAGCGCCAGCACTCGCGGCCCCGGCAGCCGGAGCGGACAGTGCCCGTGCAGATGTTCAGCAGCAGCTTTTCTCAATTACAGAGAGCAGCAGAATTCACCAGAAAACGCAGGGAAGGGAAGGGAAAAGAGCCCTGGCCAGTACAAGGGGCCACAGCAGAGCCCATGCATCCCTTGCAGCTTCATGGGATGGATCATTCCAGCACATCATCACTTCCCTCCATTTTAGCACCAGGATTACACTACATTACCCCATGTTCCCCTCCAGCCCTCGTTCTGATGGGGGTCACCTGCTCCCATCAAAATCTTGGTCTCCTTTAGAAAAACCCCACCTTGCTGGGCTTCACAGGCATAGAGGAGAGATCAGACATGAGCATATCTCATCCAAACGTTTGGAGCCAGATTCTTCCTGGAAAATAAACCCACACGGTATCAAAGCCAACCACGTGACCTACAGCAGTGTGGCACTTGCTGCTTTTTGGCTGAGCCTGGCAAGGATAGACCTGACCCTGCCCAGTTCCAACAGACACTGTGGACTACCACGAGTCTCATGGTCCGGTCAGTCACCCGCGTAGGACAATGGCATCACTCCCACATGACAGCTGGACTTTCCCCTTTCAACAGCAAAAAGAGCAACATTCAGTGTACCTTGAGAGGTGGCAGCAACACGGACCCCCTCGTGTGGGAGGGGAGGCAGCGGGACGTGTCCGTGCCCCCCCAGAGGGAGCTGGGGAGTGGGTGTGAGCGGGGTGGGAGGCAGGGTGCAGGTGCTGCCTCTGGTTTTCTGCTTGAATGGAGCTGCTGGTCTGACCTTGGCTCATAACCTCCAGCCCACAGCAGACCCTTGCCAAAGTCCTCTCCCCAGGCTGTTCAGAAATGAATGTGCTCGCCTGTTGTTTCCCCCTGGATTGTCAGGTACGGCTCGTCCCAGGGGCTGGTGACAGGCTGCGGTGCTGGGCCACAGAGTCCTCCTTGCCAGGGGATGCAGAGACACCATGCTCCCTCCAAAACACACCAGGGGGTCCCTGTCCCCCTGCTCCTGAGGGGTTTTGAAGTGAAAATACAATGGGTTCTTTCCCCATCCTGCTTCCCATGGCCCCACGAGCCGGCACTTCTAACCTTCCCAGAGAAGGGGCTGGGTGAGAGTGGGATTAGTGCCCAGCTGGCACTGGGCTGCCACACAGGCACTGGCACCCACCTTTTATTAATGTCCTGTAATAATATTGTAAATACTCACTGGGCAGTAATTACATCCTATAAAAGAAGCAGCAGCCTGTGGTTTGAGCCAGGACTGGTTCACGACACTCGTTTTAAAGAGACGTTTCATGTCTCGTTTATAGATTAGATTTTAACCTGACAACCTTTTAACATTGTATTAAATTAGAAATTAACTTCGTATGACTGCTCACCGTGTAATTGACCCAGTGATAGGCTGAGTGCTAGAGAATATTTTAGATACCTTTCAGACAGCGAAGTTCCCAAGAAATTTCAGAGCCTCCTCCTTGATCTAGACCAGGGCTTTGCTATTAATTAGTATTTATGATCAGGTGGCAGGAATGCTTCCCGTGGAGGGAGGGCTGCCAGGGAGCAGCATCCCTGCTGCACCGTGCCCATCCCCAGGGATGTGATGGAGGGAAGGAGGTAGAGAGGACAGGGAAGGCTGCAAGCCCCTGACCCTGCTGTCAGTATTTTAGTGTGATTTCCTGCAGCAGAAATTCCCAAGAAAGGCAAAAATTCAGCCTGGGAACTCACTGACAGATGCACAGCCTCAAATTACATCTGAGCCCAGTGAGGGATGGGGTGGCAATTGATGGGACAGTGTCAATGCCCAGGCACGGCCAGGAATGGCCATGTGTCCCAAAGGCTGGAGGGACATGTGGCATGTCCCCAAGGCTGATCCTACAGTGGCAAACACCAGTTCCAGCACTGACCCTGCTCGTGGGCAGAGCTGGAGGAACGAGGGTGCAGCCAAGCACCGCGTGGGACAGGGAGGCCGCGGCCCTGCCACGTCCCTGGTGCAGCTCCAGCCTTAGTGACCTGCATCCCGCTGTGTCCTGCCCTTTGCTTTCACCAGGGTAAAGGCATTTTCTGGTATAATTGAAACCTGCTCCCAGCACGTGCAGGAGGCGGGAGTGCCGAGCGGGAACAAACCCAGTGACATCAGCCAGAGGAGGTTTCACCCTCTTGGGTTGGGAGGGCCCTTCGGTATGAGCCCCACTTTACACTTGTATTCAATTAAGGTCATGGAACAGCCATATTCAATAAATTTAATATTAATTCTCTTTTCTAAATTTAATTTAATCTCATTATTATGTGAGACTGACCAGCCCCTGTGCCCCAGTTTCACACCCCAGTGAGTGGGGTGGTGGCAGGGCTGGATGCTCTGCCCGGCTGTGCCATGGCAGGGACAGGTGAGGGGCACAGCTGAAGCCTCTTGTCTCTTCCTAATTGTTCTCACCAGCTCTGCTCCTACACGTGGGGAGCCACGAGCTCGGAGAGGCTCCTGCAGTCACTGGGACAGGCGCTGCCTCCAGAGCCACATGCTCTTCCCGGTGCCTTTTCCATCTGTGAAACAGGCCAAGCAGTGGATTCAATTATTTTTTCCTAGCACATAAGCCACTAACCATTTATTGCATTAAAATCCTCCTCGTCTCCTCAACTTTTGTTCCCATTTTATCCAATTAAAACTCAGGATAAAAAAAAAAAAGTTCCGTTTTCTCTCTTTTTTTNCAAAGACCCGATCTCAGCCCCATTGACTCGCTAATTGTAAGCACTCAAATGGTGGGGTTTAAAGTTACACTTAGCAGCTGTGAAACATTAGGGTGAAGTGATTACAACCTACTGGAGGATACCGAACATTTTTACAATATCTCAGGAGCATAAGGGAAAGACAACAGGAAATGGCGCAAAGTTTCCTACCCTGCACAGCAACAAGCCAGAGCAAGGGAGCGAGAAAATAAATGTAGAGACGTGGCGCAGACGTGGTTTGGATCCTCAAAAAACCACTAAGGAAGCCCCGGTGAGAGCACAGTGGATTTACCCCCTTGCTTGGGCGGTCAGGGAGGAGGGGGAGCAACGTCCAGGGGTTTCACAGCTGCACTTTGCAGCAAAACTGCTCTGGGCTTTCTGCTGAGGAAGGAGGACAGAGACCTTGGCAGAATTTTGCCCTCAGTCAGACCTTTGCCTTTGCCTGTACCTTTTTCCCAGCCTTGTTGCCAGCAAACACTGTTCTGGGGCTGGGGAAAGCTGCTCAGGGCAGGACAGCCAGTGTCTGTGCCCTCGAGGGGTGGGTGGCAGGATGGGGTTTGCCTGGGCAGAGCCCCACACTCCATCTGGGCTCAGCATCACCAGCAAAGCCACCCAATCCCCAGCCCCACGTGCTCTGCAAAGCACTGGGAGACACCAGCCCTGCTGGTTATACCCAGCCCTGCACTGGCTCGGAGACTTGATTTCATTTGAACTCCAAGCTGTCACATTTGGAGAACCTTTGACTTCCCAGTTCTTTTCAAGCAGCCAAACATCCCCCTCCCATGATTTAAGCCCACTACACGTGTGTATTTATTACAGAAAGCAGGGTAGGATAAGAAAGCAATATTTCATGTTAATTCATGAAATCTGAACTCAACTTTTAATAGAAGAGCTCCACTTTATGCTCAGAGTGATATACAGTCCGCCCTGCTTTAAATGAGACGTTTTGCCTTTTGAACTCAGCAGGAGCCTGCTGCTTACTACTACTGGAAACAGTTTAAAAACCTGCCAGTCCGTGTGTCTTTTGGGCTCTTTGGTTTATATCATGGCACAACATTCTTGCTGGGCTGCCTGTGACCGCCTGCCAGACCCAGTGCTTGAAAACCTGGCACTTCAGAAACTCACCTGGAGAATTTCCACGGCAACAGGAGCCACTCGTCTGAAATCCTGTGAAGTCCACGAGCCTCTGGTTGTTTTAAGTGGGGTTTGGATCAGTTCCCTTGACTGAAAATCTGTGTTAAAAGTCAGGGACAAGCATCCCTTAGGAGCAGATTCTACACATCATCAAGGAACAAAAATATTCCCTCCTGGTGCCTGAAAAAGAGTTATCTTATGGCTGCTGAGCTTAAGGAGGAGGAAAGGTGGGGTGGCACCAAAGTATGTGGCACCCAGTTGAAAGGAGGGGCTTTTTTGTGTAGGCAGGGCCATGGGGGGGAGCAGGTGTGTGCTGTGAGTGAGGAATAAGGTGTAGGGATGTACTGAACCAGACCCTACAAAATTATTGATACATCAGACCCTACAGAGTTATCAATGAATCAAACCTTACAGAGTTATTGACACATCAGATCCTATAGAGCTACTGTGGATTCAGACCTTATAGAATTATCATTAAATCAGATCCTACAGAGTTACTGTTGAATCAAACCTTACAGAGTTATTGATAAACAGACCCTGTAGAGTTATCATTAAATGAGACTCTACAGAGTTATTGATGAATCAGACACTATAGAGTTACTGTTCTATCAGACCCTACAGAGTTATCAATGAATCAGACACTATACAGTCATCATTGCAACACACTCAGTTTTCTCTGGCTCACAGAAGAGTTGGAACTTGGTGGTTATTCTGCTGGGTCATCTGTGAAAGTATCAAATTAAAGTTAAATTAACTGCCTCATAGCAATGCTGCCTTTCTCTTTTTTTTTAAAGCTCTAGGCTTTCTTAACAGTTTGGCTACAGGGCTATCAACAGCAGGGAATTTAGGACATTCTTTTCAATGAACCAGACTGAAAATATTTTGGTACAGCCCCAGTTTGTAGGGTTTTTTTTTAATCCCCCCCCCCTCCTTTAAACAAAACATCCTGATTCAAAGGAGCTTCTTGCAGACTGGGAATTTCCACATGGCCATATTGCAGCACTTATAAAAAGTGATTTAATGCCTGCCAACAACAAATACATTTGCAATGACACCACTCTGTGTTATGTGCTATCCTACTTTGTGTGCTCAGTAAGAACCAGCCAAGCTGTCCCAGGCAGGAGGGAGAAGAGCCTCCTTCCTTCCTCTGCGAGAACTTTGTCCCTTACCCCTGCTCCTCGGAAAGCCTGAAAGGAAACAAGCCTCACGGTGACAACACAATCCCTTCTGTATGTGTTAATCTGGATTTTGTTTGAACTTTTGGAGCTGACCTTGGCTTGAACTGTGTTAAAAAACCCTGACTGGTGTGGACTGACTTGACCCTGCGGTCCCGTTTGTCCACAGTGCCAGCCCTGCCCTCAGCCCTACTTCAAGCCATTATTTTACAGACAAAAAGGAACATAGCATTACAGCACATATAGCCAGCAGAGCTGCAAGTACTTACTTACAGGCAAACTCTCCTCTGATTTCATCCCAAGGAAGTTGTTGTTTTTTTGCTTGAGAAATGACTGACTGAAAACCAAGCAAGAAACTGAAATTATTGCTGTAAACTCTCAGTTTTTATTAGCGGTTTCCAAGCCTGAAGAAAACAAAACCTTCTGAGTGGCCGTGTTAACAGTTAAAAACCAAAAAAAAAAAAAAAAGTCAATCCCAAAACTGAACTGGGTATTTGGTGTTTGGGGATGGAGTAGGAAGAGGGTGGTCGGTTCTGCATCCCTTGGTGTGGCTGGTTTAAGCTGTAAGAGTGCAAGAAGATTTGTGGGTTTAGATAGTTTCCTCTCCTTACCATGACTCAAACGGCTTCTATTAAAAACAAGCAGTGGGAAGGAAATTTCATAGGCTGACAGTCCCATCTCACTGTGCTTCTCGACACAAGTTGGCTGAGACAGAGGAATTTGTGTGGTTATGATGTGTGAGCCCAGGACTGTTTTATCAGCAGAGTTATGTGGTGCTGGTTTGAGTGTGCACGTTCAGCAGGGCACGGGGGTTCAGGCTGTTACACAGCCCTGCACAGGCTCTGATACCTGATCCCAGAACAGAATGGATGGAGGTGGCTGCTTCCAGCACCTGGTGCTTGTGCCACAGAAATGAGTGGGATGAAGGAGCAGGGCCCCAGGCAGGGCAAGGAGCTGGAGCTGGGCTCAGACATCCCAAGAGATGGGTGTTGGTTTTCAGAGGTGCCAAGGCAACACCTAAATATCCTGTTTTTAAAAATCCTGTCCTTGCATACAGGGATGAGGAAGAGGGGAGGTAAAACCAAGCTAGACTGGCTGCCTAACAACCACTGGTGGCTTTAATTAAAGCCCTCAGTTTAGTAAATATGCACAGAGTCAGTACAGGGAGATCCACAAAGCCCATGGTCAGCCCAGTAACACTCCAGGGACATTGCCATTTAAGCAGTTTCTGTTTGACTTAGATTTATTCAATGACACATGCATTTCTGGACAGATATCTGAGTTCCAATGAACAACTTTTGTAACCAAATATGAGAAATTTGTGACTGCAGTTAGTCAATTAAGTACATTTCTAAAATACATGACTAGAAGAAAACCGGAGCAATAGAGAGAATTCTTCCAAAGAACAAAAAGAAACATTTCCATTTGTAATACTCCTGGCATTGATGAGTATCAGAGGGGAAGGAGGGCAGCAAGGAGACGCGACGAGGGAGGAGTACAATTGTCAACCCTGTCCACAGAAAGTCCTCCAGTTTCCAGTCTCTCCAGTTCATCCATTAATGCTCAGCACTGTCACAAACGGTGAGAGCTCCTCTGAGTTACGGAGATTCATCTCTCAACACGGAAGAAGCAGAGAATGGTTGTGAAACCACGTGCTTGACCCAAAATGGCTTAGAAGTATTTCTCCTCACCCAACCTCTTCCTGAAGACAGCGAGAAAAAAAAGCCGCAGGGCTATCAGGATTGAAGACAGAGCCTCTTCATATTGCACAGGGACACAGAGTCGAGATTTGGTGAGTATGTTTCAGGAAGGTTTCAGAGTCGTCAATATTCATCAGGGTAACGAGAACCATCCCGCGCCGCGGGAGCCGGCAGGTGACGGACTCAGCGGGATTGTTTGGGCGGAGAGGCGGCTCGTTACCCTGTCTGGGTCTCTCCTTGGATGGTCGGCTAATTTAGGGGAATCCCGTGGGGAACAGGCTGAGGGGCTGGTTTTCGTTAGTCGGGAGGGGGGACCGGTAGCCGTCGAAGTTGCGCGGGATGCTGCCGCTGGTGGAGCCAGAGCTGTTACTCAGCGTCTCTATGCTTCCCTCTCGCTGAAGCTCTGCAAGGGAAGAGAGAGCAGGTCCTGGTTAGTGTTTGGGATAAACCCAGGGCGCCGTCAGACAGATGCTTCACTGACAAGCCTCTTTGTTGTTGCATTGCTCTGACATTTGCTCATCACCCTGCTTTTCCGGGGTGGTTTGGGAATCACTCCCAGGGGATGCAGCTCCTGGTTCTGCTTCTCTGCTGGGCTCGCAGCTCACCTGAGCTTAAGAGGAGCTGGAGGGAGGCATTCCCTGCTGCCCAGCAGAGCACCTCCTTCCCTGGCCTTGAGGCTGCTGACTCACGACATGTCAGGACTGGATAGTGGGATACTCATGGCTGACCTGAGCAGGGTACAAGTGGGAGATGATGGGAAGGGGGATTGGCAGCAGCACTGTGTACCACAGTGCATAATCACTGCCATTCTCCACCTTGGGAACACCAGGAGCTTTCCCCAACACCTCATCCTGCCCAAATGGACATAAATAACTGCTTTTGCAAGCCAAAGAGAAAACATCCCCTTTCCTGAGCTGTGCCTCACAGCAACAGAGAAGGCAGCCTGGCTGTGACTCTCCCGCTCACACATACCCAGACATCTCCCCTCTCTGACCTCCCAAAGCCTTTCCTGCTCCCTAATCTTGAAACAGGAGGATGTTTGTGTGTGCAGAGCATCATTCCCAGCCATGGCCTCTCTGTGAGCCACTTGAGGCCAGCGGTGGCCCTGGTGGCCGCATGCAGCAGTGCCCTGGGCAGCTGGGGGGGCAGCACTCAGCAGTGGCAGGCAGGCTGAGATTAGGCAGAGCCCACATGCACCACAGGAATCCTCTCCCAGACACGCCGTGACAGGGAACAAGAAATACTCTGGTGAGCTGTGACGTGCGGTCCTGGGTGCGACTTCAGTCTGGAGGGGACAGGAGCTTCAAATTCCTCTGCTGCCAAGGGGGAAAGAGCACCTAAAGGGGCTACAGGAGAGCTGGAGAAGGAGTTCTGACAAGGGCATGGAGTAACAGGACAAGAAGGAATGGCTTTAAATTGAGAGAGAGTATGTTTAGATTGGATATACAGAAGAAATTCTTCGCTGAGAGGGTGGGCAGGCCCTGGCACAGGCTGCCCAGAGAAGCTGTGGCAACAGCTTCAATCCCTGAAGTGTCCAAGGCCAGGTTGGACAGGGCTTGGAGCAACCTGGGCTAGTGGGAGGTGTCCCTTCCCATGGCAGGGGGTGGAATGAGATGGTCTTGAAGGCCCCTTCCAATGCTATCTATTCTAAAGTTCTATATAAGACACAGGGGTGAATTTCTGGAGGAGACAGACAGTTTCCCTGTCCCTCTAGCTGGAATTTTGCTTGGCTGGGGTGGGAAGGAGCCACAGGAGCTGGAGGAACAGTGCCCTTTCTGCTCTCTGCATCTCCAGCAGGGATACTTAACCTCCTGTAAACACCTCAACAGTCCTTTTGCTGCAGTGGGACTGTGGGATAAGGACAGATCTATAGACAAAGTGCACAGCAAAGCAAGAAGTCAGCTCTTCCCTAAACCAAAAAGCATCCCATTTTCCCACCCCAGCAACCTCAGACACTGCCCTGCTGCCCTCACCGCAGGGCCAGGCCAGCCCACACCTAACAGTGAGGGCAGTGGGATTTAATCCTTCATCCTGGAGGTAACCTGCAATGGAGATAATCTGCCTGGGGGACAAGGAAAACAAATCAGCAGGAAGCTGGTCACGCTGTAAGCAGCAGTGATCGCAACCTCAGCCGTGTTCACCACCACGTCTTGCCAGGATTTGGTGAAGGAATGTCCACGTCTAAACCTCTTCATTTTCCTCACATCCTCACTCTCCCATGAGTTCAGGAAGTAAAAACAGTAATTTAAATCAGAACTGAGTGGCGTATCCCACACTAATGCTGTGCTTATCCTGTCTGATTTGGGGCTTTTATCTCCCTCAGCACACAGCTGGCTTTGCTTAGACGTCCCACGTCAGAGCTTGGGGCGCTGGGCTCCCCCAAACACCGGCGCGGCTCCTCGCAGGGAGACTCCGCTCTCTCTTCAAGCTATAATTGATTTTCAGGCAAATGTGTTTCCAGTAAGTGTGGCTAAAAGAGGGAGAGGGACAGAGCGAGGAGCATTTGTTTCCCTGGGGCTCCTGTGTGGCTCTTTGTGCCCCTCGGGGCCGAGCTCCTGCCTGTCCTTGCCCACGGTGTGCCCTGCCTGTTGGTGCCCTGTGCGGGACTGTGTGGCCTGCTGGGATGGGACTGAGGGCAGTGTGGGTTTTTCTGGGGTCTGCAGGATTTCTGCTGCTGGCAGTGCTTGTCACCTCTGCGGGGGCCTGCCAGGGGGTGGCACTGCAGAGACTGATGCCAGCCAGGGAGAACGCCTGGATCAAAAATCAGGGAGACAGAGCCTGTGGGCAGAGGGCCTGGATGGAGTCCTGTCCCGGCTGTGTCCCACAGCTCCGAGTGTGGCCACCCTCAGCTCCCCTTGCTGCTGCCAGGCAGGAAAACCGGGCAATTCGCGACAGGGAGGCACAAAACTGAGGGTATGGAAGGTGCAGAGGCTCAGGAGGAATGGGAGGGGATGACTTCCAGCCCTCTAGCCCCCTCGGGGCTCAGAGGGTGTCAGGCTAAAACCCACAGAGCTCCCACATCCGAGCTGCCATCCCCAGCGCTGCGGATGGTACAGGCACACATTCCCCACGGAATACAAGTCCGGGCGCTCTCGAACAGCCCAGCACTGCAGACTCTGGAACTAATTACCCGTCGAGGCAGACGAGCAGTGTATTTTGATACCCGAGGAAGCCCTGCAAAAGTGCCGAGTGCTGCTGCAGAGACACCGCCGTGCTCAGGAAATTGGGCTCTTGCCCTCACCCTCGCCCGGCGCTCGAGCACGGCCGGGTCACGCCAGGGGGGCAATTAGCCTTTACATGGTCACCAGGGACTACCTGCCTGCACGTCTGACCCCCTGCATCACCATCAGCACGCGTGCCTACGTTGTCCTGAATTAGTCTGTGTCATTATTAAAAAATAAAATAAAAAAATCTCAATGCATGGTATTTTTCTTTCCCCCAGCCCTTCCAGCAGACCAGGGCATGGCAGAGGAACATTGATGACATTCCTGTGGGAAGCTGAGACAAGACTGGGGACAAGGGGACACAGGGTGGAACGGCCTAGCCTCGTGGCACAGCTGAAAGAATCTGAAATACTTCCCAGACCTAAATGAGACCTGTCACATAACCAGTCAGATCACCAATGTTCCTCTGTGCTGGGAACACAGAATAGAAGGAAACCCAAGGATCCCCCCATGGAAAGCTGGGACTGAGAGGCAGCAGAGCCCAGAGCAGCAGGATCAGGCTCAGCCCCGTGCCAGCAGAGCAGGACACGGCTGCCCAGCAAGTGATTTCGTTTACTTTGGTGGAGTTACGCCAGGAATGGACTTGGCCCCAGCATGTCTGAGGGTTATTGTATCTGCATTCCCCCATGCATATACTGTCGAGATGTATTAACTTCCTTAAATGTACCAGTAAAACAACCTCTTATGATACACTTTAATGAACTTGTACAGTAGCCAACAAATTGTGCATCATATAAAACCCATTCGGCCTTATAGACTCTCTGGCTATTTTGTAATAACTGCAATTTGCTTCTGCTGAAGCAAGATAACCAGGGTTGAGAAGTCAGGCTTTGCAGAAACCTAAATATTTGATTTTGGGGGGGAGTGGGTGGGAGAAGGAAGAAAGGGGCCTCTGGGAGCTATTTATGGGGTCAAAATAACATGAGACCTGCTCTTCTTGTAGCATTTCCACCATCAAGGAAATGAAATACTGTGAGAAGACCAGCACTTGCATTATTTTGGCCCCATAAATGGCTCCCTGAGGCTTTCAGAAGCCCGTGAAAAACAAACACAAATACAAATAAATGCTAATACTGGAAACGTAAATACTAAAACCTGCCCATGTCCCCGGAGGAAACGACTCACAAAGTCCTGACTGCCCTAAAAAAAAAAAAAGGGGAAAAAAAGACGAAGGAGCTGGAACATCTGCTGAAGCCATGAGGAGAAAGTCACTTCAGGGGAGCTGGGAACAGCCCTGCCTGCGCTTTTGACAGTAACAGTAATGGGCACTGCTGGCATCACCCAGGGTCCCAGAGTAGCGGGGATTTTCAGGGCACACAGTGGCGGCGGCGGCAGAGCCGCTCGTGGCTGCCCGTGTGGGCAGGGGAAGGTGGCACAGCCAGCGGCCAGCCGGGGTCCCCAACCCACCCTGGGGGCACCCATCCCCTCCCATGGCCCCACAGCATCCATCACGCTCTGGGGCTGTGGGGACGCTCACGGAGCTGCAAGCAGATGCCGGTGTGCCCAGTGTGGCATCGCTCCCCTCGGGCCTGCCCGCAGCCCAGCACTGGCACAACCCTCCCGTGGGGCACATGGTGTTCCAAGGGAGACTGAAATGAAACCTCCCAGGAAACACTTCTTGGTGCTCATCTTCCCCACAGCCACGCTGTGGCCAGACTCTCCTGTCCTGTGCCTTGTTCTTGTGCCTGAGCCACGCTGTGCTCCCTGAGCTGGCTGCCAAGGTGGAGGGGAGGAGGAACAGGAGGAGGAGCTGCTCTGGGGACAGCCTGGGGTCTGCAAGTCAGGGTGGGGGGGCAGTGCCATCCTCTGTGCAGCAAGTCCAGAAAGCTCCAGGGACTGTCAAAGGACCCCCATCAAATCCAGAAAGGTATAAAGCCTTGCCAAGCTTAAATGTGAAACCATTTTATGGGGTGCATTAATTCGATGCCTGTAGAAAATCTATATAGTCCTCTTTTGCCCGGAACAATCATAAATTATGCTGCCTTTCTTATCCGTGCTCTCCTGTAGTGGCCCTCTCGAAGCCCTGGTATGTCCTTTATGCCTACTCAAAAATCTCCTCTCCAGTGCATTATTTCCTCTAATGGTTTTCTCTTTCTCTCTGTTTGCTTTCCCCTGTTAAGCACAGTTTCAAAATATCCTCCCAAATCATTTGCTGGAAGAGCTGACCCTTTCCTCTTACCTATGGAGGGGCTGCCCAGGCTCCGGCGGAGCCGTGGCTGGGATAACTGATACAATGACAGCAGCCTGATGTGTCAGGGCAGCGGGGAAGCGGCAGCAACTCTGAATACAAGAATTATTCTTCATCATCTCAAACTGTCACAACACATTACCCTCAAAGCCGCAGCTCGCTGAAGGAGTGACCCTGGACTGAATGGGAGAGCGCTCGGGGAAAGAACTAATTGTAGCCTCTTTTCACACGTCAGTCACTTTTCACAGCACCAAGCCTTTCAAGCTCAACTAATGTCAAGTTCCCTTTTCCTTTTGCTGGGCTGAGTATTTCTGATTTTTAAGGATGGCATTTTTAAAGGAACAAGGTCTCTGGTGAGGGATGAGGCCAGGGAGGGGAGGGAAGGAAGTGTTGGAGTGAGCATGCATCACAAAGTCCATCAGACGCCCGAAGACTCGTTAGGAATTAGGCAATTAACAAGTAGGAATGCAGGAAGTGGGGTAATGGCCAGCACAGCTCGAATCTCCTCGATTTCATTTCTGTCATTCATGGCAATTGTTTTGGGGAACTTTTCGGGCTCTGCTGTGCACTGAGGGCTGGAATGGACTCAGCCCCTTCCTGAAACTGGGATGCAAGACAGGCATTTTGCAGTGGTGGGGGCCACAAACAAGGTGCTGCTCACTAAACCCACCTCTCCCCAGCCACGAGCACTTTTCAATAAACAGCTAAAAGGGCAAAACTCGAGCCTCATTTTAAAATGAAAGACAATTCCCTTCCTTTGGAGGAGAAGCGAGGAGATTCCCTGCAGACAGAGCTCTGGGAATGACAGCCTGGCCCGTGACCTGGGGCAGGCACATGTAAGGGCCCTTCATCCCTCCTTGTCTTTAGCTGAAATCCTGACATATTCTGTAACAAGGACTACTTTTTCACCCTTACATTTACACAATGCCCATCACGGGGGACTTGCAGAACTGACTGGGGCTTCTGAGTGTTACTTATTAACTGTAATGAATAATAATTATGTAGCTTCTGCCATCTGGATTCGAACTCAAAAGGGTCCTATATAAAGGGAACGCTAAAAGGCAATTTGTATCAACACAATGGAAGTCTTGAGGATCTCTTAAACTGTTTGTAATTTACACAAGGCTCCCCAGTGAATGGCTTAGTTAAACATTTTAATTTTCCTGATTGCTGCCGAAGGGAGCGGGATGTGCTCCCCTGGAGGAGCTCACACGGGCCCGCACGCTGACACACACTCGTGGGTGGAAAATCCCCACCTTTCAGTAGTTAGACAACACCCCAAACTCTGCTGGATGCTTTTGGCACTCCTTCTGCATGAACATTCACCACAAACACCACAGCTGGTGCCCAGGGGAACCAGTGCTGCTGCCTGGGACACTCACGGTGCCCCCCCAAGGTGGTGAAGAGCTCAAAAGCTGATGAGAGGTCAGAAACCGAACCAGGATGCAGAAATACTGGGATGCTTGGAAACTGCATTACTGCTGCTGCAGTTGGAGGTTTTTCTTGAGTATTCCCTGTTTTCGCTTTTTTTCACCAAACGCAATTATGCTAACGAGGGGAGCTCTAATTATAATCCATCTCCACCACCCTTGGCAGCTGCTCGGAGGGAGGACCTGCGGAACTGGCTCCAGCCCCGCCGGCGGCTCTGGCCCTGGGGAGGGCAGAGGGGGCACCACCCCTGGGGGAACCTGCACTTTTGGGTATTTGGATAAACAAAAATCGTTAATATTAAACTGCAGTGAAATGAAAGCATTGAGTACTCATTAAAGCTCTTAATTTTCCAAGTTCCTTTTAATTTGAGATGGCTGAAATTTCTGGGCAAGTATATTTTCCAAAGGCAGCACAGGCAGAAAGTCAGTTCCCAGTTTTATAGAAGTTTGTACTATTATGATGATGTTTAAAAGCCAATCAAAGCTGCTCCCTGCCCTAAGCCTTGTGCCTGTTTGCCTGCAGTCCAGCACCCAGCGCAGGCAGGACGGATTTCCTGGGATGCTTTGGGTGGCTGTGACAGATCTGCTCCTAAGAAATGCTTCTTTTCCCTTCTTTTCAAACCAGCAGTTTGAGAAAAGAGATTTTAAACTCTGATCAAAAGAGGAAATTAAAAAAAATACAATTAAAACTACAGCATTCGAACACTGAAAATCAACTCTCGCAAGCTGAAAGATGTTGAGGCGCCACAAAAGCACCTCCATTAAATTTGCAAACAGAGAAGACTGGAAACACTGGCTGAACAACTTCTGTGAAATGAGGATTCAGTGGTCTATGTAAAAATATTAGTTACTGTCAAACTACCTTACAATAACTGTGATGCTGAATCCACACAGAGCTGGTTCATGCCGTGCACTCGGAGATGAAACCTGGCATCTTGGAACAAAGGTGGCAGGATCCAGCAAGGAGATGAGGAGGTGCAGGAGGCAGGAGAGAACCAGGGGAACCAAGACTGAGCCTTCTGAACATCTGAGCCCCTCTGAGACCCCAAATCTCACTTCTAGTGCCTGATTTCACTGCGGAAATGCCAAACAACTTAACACTTACAAAACGGGGAGGTCACCTGAACTTAAAGAAATGTCTGGGTCTACTTCAGGCACAAAGAGATTGGTGAGATAAGGACAGAGCATTTTCATGCATAAACGTCTGAAGAATTTTGTCTACAAAAAACCAAACCAAAACAAAAAAGGCAAGCAGCTTGTTTACCCCTTTAAAAGGAGAATCCCAAAAGCTCCATACAAGTCCAGCCCATGGAGAAGGAGACCCAAGACTTTGGCATCTCACCAGACTTGACTCTGAGCATTTTATGGAAGGTTGAAAGTGCACCAGATAAAGGACTGGCATTTAGAGGGAGACTATTCTTCATGATAGGCACTTTCACAATGACTCCAGTGCTTTTAAAAGATAATCTCAAGTTTCCTAGACCTGTGTATTTTTGTAAAGAGGTTTAGGTTGTTTAGGTTGTTTTCCTACATAAATGGCACTTCAGAAGGATAACTTTAGTCAGAATGTGAAATTTCAAAAGCTGCAACAGCCAAATGCTTGTAGAAAATGATTTCTGTAGCCCAGCACATCATGCAAGCCCTGCACAACACTTCCAGAAGAGTTTTTTAAATGAATAAGCAAGCAGCTATGGTTGTTTGGGTTTAAAGGAATTCTCTCCTACCCCATCCTGAAGGTTTCACTATGTTGCTACCATGAATTCCTGTAAGACATTCTATATGTAACACATGCTTTCCCCTGCAAACCAGTGTGCAGACAAGCTTTGCAATGTATTTAGGCAGAACTATCTTGCATCTTCAGTTACGCAAGCAGCACATCTGTGTATATCAGACCAAAAGCATTTGCAGAGAAAACACTGTATTAAAATTCCTGGGTTTGGTCTCTCATTCCCAGGGCTATGGGAGTGCCTCGGATTGCTCAACACTGACCCCTCTGTCAGCCTCGACTTCACAAAGGAAATTACAGATTCAAAGTAAAATGCATGTTTATGACACCTACCAGCTCTGTGTCCTGCACCCACTGGACTCCTGGGATCTCCCTCAGAAGCTCTGGAGGCAATGCTCCTATTCCTGAAACACCAGGCTCCGATCCAGAGCAGGTGTGCACCCCACGTGTGGATCTGAACATGCCCTTTCCCACCAGAGCTGGAGCCACTCAAGGTCTCGGGATGGGGGGTCCTGTCCCACAGGAGGCTGCAGGAGTGTGATGGCCAGGAGCACCTGGGGGGTGCTGGGGGTCCCTCCTCCTCCTTGGGCTTGGCCAAACAGGCCCAGCAAAAAAAGCTGGGTAAGGAAAAGCCACCTGAAGGTCAAAACCACAAATGTGGGGATGGCCTCAGGGTCTGGGCAGTGCTCACCCACACACTACACGGGGGATTTCACACCTGACCCTCCAAATTTCAGTTTCTTTCACACCTAAGACCCAATTTTTTCCTCTCTGTGATGCTACCTCAGTCATTTGCCTCCTTAAAAATCCTCAGGTAGGAAGACAAGGCAACCCAGAGGAGGACAACTCCTGTGCTCAGTGTATCTCACATACGTGCACTCTGTGCTCCTGACACAGATGCATTGCCAAGCCCATTTTAAAAGTATAATATTACAAAGCAAAATAATTCTGGCACAGCTTCCAGTACTTCTGATACAAAGTGGCCTTTTGGGCCAGCCAGAGGCTCTGGGCTGCTCCCCGGGTGCAGAGTGATGCTGAGGAGGAAGCTAGACCCGACTGGAATTTGGGTTTGATTCAAAGCAAAAGTTAAAAGTCTGGGGGGAGCAGATGCTCAGCTGGTCCAAATCAGGAGAATTTTGTTGAAGCTCATGAAATGATGTCACCACAGCCCCAGCCTTGTGTGCTCATCTAAACAGTTCAAGGCTCGCAAGTCAGGAGAGCTCAGGTGGAGAGCAGGACCAGAGCTCTCCTCTTTTCCCCAGAGCTAGTTTAGTGTCACTGAGAAACTCCAAAGCCATCCAAATAATCCTAATGCAACTTATTTAGTCTATTCAGTCAATTATTTGAAAGATTATGTTGACATGGCTGCTTCAAGCAGGACAATTTTCTACACATAGCCCTAATTTTATGAAGCACTCAGGGCTCGCAGTCATCCCCCTTAAAATCACAGCTCTACCTCGACTGAGTATTAACCCAGCCTGGAAAAACAACAGGCCAACCTCGTGGGCTCACTCTCTTGCAGGATTGCTTGAGGCTCTTAATACACTCTCTCTTATTTATATAGCTCCAAATTCAGATATTAGACATAAATATGAAAGAGCCTTGATAAAAATGACATCTGAAGCTTAATTTGGCCCTTTGTTAATGGAGCTGTTCAACACAGCAGTTCCCATTTGTGCTCCTGGAACCAGAAGGCAGCTGGAAATAGTAAATTCGACGTTTTTGCTTTTTTAGAAATCGCATTTTAAAAACTGTTCCAAGTATTGATTCTATTATACTCCATCTTTGTAGTTACACTCTTACAAACGTGTGGATGAGCTGCAGCTGGTGCAGGAGCACGTGGTGGAAGGTAACCCTGTGTGAAATCTGAAAGACCTAATGGCAAACCAAGGCATTCCTCTGGTCACATCCCACAGAAAAGGCAATTTAAATCATCCCAGGCTGGGCAGATCCTGCACTTGGGCAACTGGCAGAGCAGCTCACATAACCAACTGCTGCTCATGCTGTGTGCTCCTCTGCAGACTTTTCGCTCACATCTGATGGGTGACCAGCCATGTTTCCAAAAGATAAACCAAAGGGACAATGCAATCCTGGCATAATATCATAAAAGAGTTTGGATAAAAGTAGCCCTGAGTGGAGGCAAAGAAGCACATGCAGATGTCAGGTTAGGGATCTGTCCCTGTACAATTCACCTCCCTCCACGGCTGCAGATGAGGGAGGAATGCTGTGAGGTGAATTTGTCTCTTCGTTAAGGCTCCCAAAGGTCACTTCTACCTGACAAGGTGGCCTCAGAGACAGAGGGCCCAATGGGAATAGCGGCTCCATGGGAATTCTGTGCTCTGCCTTAGGAGAAGCCCAGCACAGCCCCATTCTGAGTATCCCTGTGCAGCACATGGCATCAGCATCTGGTTAGAAGTGCCACTGTTCCACCCCCCTCAGCCCAGCCAGGGCTCTGCCTGTGCTCTCCAGCCCCAGCCACTCCTGGCTCCCTGCTCCCATGCCATGTCACCAAGCTGGAGCTTGGACCAGAGGCAACAGGGCAGGTCCTGGCTGCTGACCCTGCCAGCACCTTCCTGCCTGCAGCCTTCCCAGAAAAACATCTTTGGAAACAGTCAGAGGAGTGATACTGACCCTTTGTCTTTCACAACACCATCAGCTTTTGGTGTAAACACAGAGTTCATGTGTTGGACAGTTACTGAGAAAGTCACTGACCAAGGGAATAACAAATAAATACAAGAAATAAATAAATAAAAGAAGATGGTACTTTAGCTGTGGGGGTCTCTCTGGAAAATGGGACAAAATGCCTCACGTAGAAAAAGGCAGTAAGCAGTTTATGTCCTGAACAGCCATGTTACAGGGTGGGTGGCTTCCTGAAGTGTCCAGAGGTGACACAGCACCAGCCACATCAGGCCCTCCAAATTCAGTATCTTTTCATAACAGCATATAGTTGCTTCTAAACTCCATCCCCTTTACCACCTGCTTCTCTCTGCATGGAAAACTGATTCCTTCCTCCCCAGGACATGGGACAGACTGTGGGGAAGCTGCTCCCTGCCTGTGATGGGAAATGCCTTGCAGGAGTCTCCAAGATCCTGATGGCTAAGGAACACAGAGCAAAGGCAAGAGAACACCAGGGCAACACCACCTAATCTGAAGAGACAGGAATAAAATGCAGAATAGAAGCAACAGGAGTGGGGAAAAAGCTATTTACATTTTTGGGAGTTTTTACTCTTTTCCTAACTCAGCTCGCACATTCCCAAGCATGTAACCACCAGTGATGTCATTTCAGAGGGTACCAGCAGAAACAGAGAAAAAAAGCAGCTGGTTTAGGATCTTTTTTGCCTTTATGTTTTGCCTCAACTTTTACACAGCCCCACTTTTACAGGAAGAACATCCCTTTGGAGGTTCAACCACCTGCACAAACCTCTGCAGGGGCCCAAAAACCCTCTCCTTTGGTAGGGAGGGCAGCAGCATACGTAATTTATTCATTTCCAAAATGCTTCCAACCAGTTTGTCATTTTCTCTTCCTCTCTGTATTTCTGGTCACACAATATTGAGCAATAATAACCAGAGGAGGATGAAAACTGCTGCAGTTTGAGAAGTGAGCTCAGGATATGATTCCTCCTCACCGGATGCCTGGAAGATGTCACTGAAATTCTCCCTCCCTTAGTGCAACCCGTGTGGAGCCAATATGAACTCCCAGCAAAGTGCTTAAAAACCCATTATTTATAATAACTGTTAAATGATGAGACATTGTTTACCCAGATCGCAAGATAAATTCTCACTTACAGAATGCTTGCCTGACCGTCCTGAACGTCATCTGGTTTTTATTTAAATGCAAAATGAAATTAGGCTCCCAATAACACAGCAGAAGAATTCAATAAGATGGGGCTTTTCACTTACAGTTTAATATTAACATTTTCCCATAAATGTTAATGAATAAAAGTCTACTGTTTTATGTATTATCCATGGTGGGGAGACAGCAGGCTAGGAATGGCAGGAAAGCTAATCTTTTCATACCACAAATTAGGATATATACTTCAAGGAGAACTAAGCATTCCCAGCACTGCCAGGGACCTGGCCACAACCCTGCTTCCTCTGGGGGGATGCCACTGGATCTGCTCCCACAGGGATGCTCCAGGGAGTCTCCTTCCCCACTGATCAGTGAGATCCTCCCCCAGCCAAAATCCCCTTGGGGTTTGTTTCTGCTTTTCTCTATCCCTCTCCTTCTGCCTCAGTGTATCCCCTAAGACACCCTATGAGCATCAGACAGCCAACCATCAGTCAAGGCCTGATATTCTCAGACACCCCCACGGAGAGCAAGGCAGGGTTATGGAAAAAAATCAGGTTATTATTTGTCTGATATCCTGTTAGAGAAAGGGGTGATGAGAGGTGAGGGCAGCACAACAACAGGAGGCAATACAGCATCCACAGGGGTGGGAGAAGGACCTGCAGATGGCAGAGGTGGCACTTTGGCAGCTCACCAAAGGGCCTGTGCCGCTGATGCCAAAGCAGGAGGAGCAGATCCCGTGGTGGAAGAGAGGCTGAGAGTACTGGAAGCTGCAGGGCCAGAGGGTTGGCTCACCCCGGGACATTTGCATTGTTTTGGCTCTTGCCCTTCCATTTGCTGCTGGGGGTTTTGCTTTGTTAATGTGTGTTTTGCTGTTTGGTGACTCATACTTCATCCTACCTCCCCAATAAGTGTTCATTTAACAGTTTGACTGCTTAACAATTTATTGCACAAATGGGTTTCCATTCCACAGCCTCCTCTCCCATCTCCCCTGGAGAGGGCAATGCATAGTTTATGAGAGCCTTGTTATAGCCTGTGCTGCACACCCCAAAAATCAGCAAAAACTGAACAGCTCTCTGGGGCTGCTGGGCTTGGGAGGAGGGACAGGAACTGTCTTGTCTTTATTCTGCCACCACCTCAACAGCTGCAACAAGTTTTGGCTCACAAAACAGCTGTAAAAATACCAGTTCTGGTTCAAATGCTGGGAGATGAGGGCTCTTATACTTACTAAGAGAGATATGCTTGCCATAAGTTGTATTCTACATAAAAATACCATGCAAAGAATCCTAAAAGGAATGACAAGGTAATTATACA
This sequence comes from Scytalopus superciliaris, assembly GCA_013400415.1. Classification (NCBI taxonomy): domain Eukaryota; kingdom Metazoa; phylum Chordata; class Aves; order Passeriformes; family Rhinocryptidae; genus Scytalopus; species Scytalopus superciliaris. The sequence continues at coordinate 358,598 of VXBX01001698.1, forward strand.
AATTAGAGATGGAAAAATCCTGTAGTCTCCTGCCCCCTGCTCAGTGTGGGACCACTCGGTGTGGGGCAGAATTCAGGCTTCAGACTTTTAAAGGGAAGATTTAATAAACACTGAGAAATATTTCTAAATATTTAGAAAACTCAAAATAACAGATTCGCAAGCCAAGCTGTACAAACAGAAAATGAATTTGGAAAACTTGTTAAAAATCAACAGCTTTTGCATGCACCAAAACACAATTCTTTGGATAGCAGGCATCAGGGGCAGGATGCTGGGAGGATGCTCAGCCCTGTGGGAATACCTACCATGGCTCTCCTCTTGTTCCCCCTGGAATTAACAGCAGAAGCCTCAGGGATGCAAACAGCTTAATGCTTTAGGAGGGACTCAGCAGACACTGAGCAAAGCCAAGCCAGACAGGACAGAGCTTTGCTTTTTCCTGCAAAATTCTCCAGTATTGCAATTAATTTGCTTAATTATTAGTAGGAAAAACAACAACCCAAAGCAAACCAAAACAAACCCCAACACAATAACAAATCTCTAAGGAGAGAGGGAACTGTGTCTCTGTTCACTACTTTGAGACAAAGCACTGGAAGAAAAATGTTCAGTTCCAATAATGTCATAACCCGATTACAGCCTGACCAGAAGAGCTAAAACACTTGCAGAACAATGAGTAAGGAATTAAGTTTTAAATTGAGTGCTGGCCCTATCTCGTGTCACTCCTTTATATTCCAGCAGAATGGACACTGCTGAGCTCATGCCATACAGAGCAGTGGGAGATGCCTGGATCAGACACCATTTAGTCATCCCCTGTACGTTCCTCCCCATTTCTTTCTCCGGGAGGAATGACAAATCCAGAAATGTGACTGCACTTTGTTTTATTATGATATTGATTTTTCTGCAAAGGGAAAGTGCATTTATGCCCCAGGTCTGTGCGCTGGCAGGAAAGGGTTAACAAAATGTTTATCACAAAGCTGGCTTCAGAGTTGAAAGTAATGTGATCAGTAATGAATTTTGTGTTACATTAGGTTGTATAAATGGACAGACAAGCGCAGACAACAAGTGGCCAGGAGTCGGGGCTAATCTAATGATGTAAAAATAGAGACAGCACCAATTATACTTGGGGCCAGCTCAGAGCTCCTGCAGGGACTGCAAATGAATAGGTACAAATCAAATTACTGACTAATAGACGCACTACAAGAGAGGGCAGTCAATGCTAAATACATTAGGGCCTTGTGACCTCTCTGCTCTGAACAGCAGAATCCTAAATTTGACTTAAAAAAAAAAAATCAAAGAAACTCTTGTTCGTTTAAGGAGAGAAACAGAACAATGTTATTTGTGAAATGACTTGAGACACTTTGATATTTCTTGGTTTGTCCCCCTATGGCCACATTAGGTATGTAGCCCTTGGAAAGCTGAGAGAGGGTTTGCTTTTAGGACAAGGAGAAAATACTCTTTGTGCAAAAGTTAAGACCTGATAACAATACAGTTATGTTACATACCAAAACATTTCAAAGCCATGTGCCTCTTTGTGGTGATGTTTTTTACTGCTACTTCACCGGCTGTGTCTGAATAAAAAATAAAATATTTCTTAAAAAAAAAGCCTTGATTTAGTAAGAAGAAAAAGAAAAGGAATCTCCCCACACCACAACTGATAATAAGTAAATGCAGTTGATCAACTTGTTATCAAATGGCAGAAAGTCAGAGTTGTCTTGTGGCATCAGTGCTCCCTTTGGGATTTTACTAAAAACACTAACGAACTTAAATTCACACCAGAAACATTCATGGTATCACCATTCACACCCCCCTCCTCCTTAAATAATGTATGACCTGGAAGAGCTTCCACTAAAAACTCCCAGGGCTGGTGGCAGATGGAATTTGGGGCCTGGCAGGGCTGTGGGATGGGCTGCTCAGGGACACCTTTGGGCAGCAGAGAGCGAGCGGCCCAGGCTGAAGTGCTCCGTGTCCCAGACTGTGTGCAAGGCCAGTGCTCCTCTTACCCAGCACTTCAAAACCAGTGGCTCCTAAAGAGCCTGAATTTTCCTTTCTTTTAAGCAAGGCCCATCCAAATAAACCTAAAGTTTAGCAGGAAGAACTGCACTTCGCTCTTAGACTTATTTGAGGGGGTAATTTAATCTCTGACCCTGGGATGAATATTCTGAAAGTTCAAAGGCTGCTTTTAGCATCGATGTTATTTGATCCACCAGTGTGGTTGCTGCCCAAGCTGGTTTTGTGCTGAACCTGTGCAGAAATCTCCTGGCAGAAATGCTCTTTGGAGGGAAAACCCACTGCTGTGTGTTCCTGTGTTCCTACAGCCCATGTCTGAGTTAGGACCAATTCAGGAGAGAGAAGGGGAAAACTGTCTTCGAAGAATTAAAAGGAAGAGGAAGGAAAGAAGGAAAGGAGGGAGAGAGGAAGGGAGGGTAAGGGACCAATGGAAGCTCTGACTCTATAAAGGACTAATCCTATTCCTGAAACTAAATGTACATCTATGCCCAGGTGGCTGCTGATCTTTGAAAAGAGCTTGTGACCACAGGTGTTTTATCCTTTGGAAAAAACCCAGGAAGGATGCTCCTGGCACAGGAGCCACTGGCTGCCTCTCCTCCTTCTGCTTCCCACCTCAGCCAGGCACATCAGGAAACCTGGGACTTCCCTTCTCCAACCCCCAAATTCCACAGAAGGATTTCAGAATCACCCCCCTGCAAACCTCAAAGGTGTGCAGACCTGTGTTAGGCTCAGGCTGGTGTGACCACACGGCTTTGGCTGGGCACCAGGACCCCAACAGGCCGGCACACCGAGCCCGAGTTTCCTACAGGCTATTCCCTAACAGCACGTCTAATTAGCTCCACTTACTTACATCCCATTAATCAGGTTAAAGAGTTTGCTTCAACATACGAGCTTCCTTCATCGCATTATGAGTTTGTTCATGAAATTTGGAAGGAATCCAGATGGTTTCCTCCGAGGCCAGAGGTGCAACTCACTGCTGTGCCACGGGCTTCCCACAGACTCGGAGTTTGCAGGAGTTTTGGAAGAAATATGTAATTTACAAAAACATCCTGTTGCTCAGACTGTAATGGCTCGGTCCCCTACGGTTGGCTGATTTAAAATATTTTTAAATATTTTAAATATTAAGCCTAGAAATTACCGAAATCCATTGGAGAGCCCGAGAAATGTACTTGTTGAAGGAATAGGTGAATCAGAGAATTTACTTATTAATAAATAGTATTTCTGGAGGGGAAGATTTCTAGTCTGGGCTAGCAATTTCTGCATGTCCAGTTTAAGTGGAATCCTGTCAGAGATATTTGTCTCCTGGAAGCACAGTTTCATAAATCACATAAATCTTTTTCTTTTTGGAGAATGCACTGTGAAGTTCCAACACACACTCAGAAACTGCACTGCAAATGTAAATATTGTAGCTACTTGAAAACAAAGCTTTGCAAGCAAAAGAGGGCACTGACCACTAACATTTGGGAGTAGACCTTCATAATTTTTTTTTTTCAGTCAGAGTTGACAGAAACAGCAAAAACATCTTTTTGCATCTTTGCCAATTTACGCCCTCTTTGGAATTAAATGTGTATCTGGGCTGACAGCTTATGTACAGCAGACTCCACTTAAGATAGACATGGGTCATCTGGATAATTGGATAACAAGGAAAAAAGCTGGTTTCCCAATCAAGTCAACTAGCTGGATGACTGCAGTTATCATTTGGGTCACAAGGAAAGTAGATTTTTGGGGGGGTCATTTTCCAGACCTGGTTCTTCTCCCATCCACTGTCCGACAGCCCTTGGCAACCAGTCAGAGTTGGATGTGGAAAAGACCCCTCTAACTGCCCTTCCTTGCAAATGCCACATCATTCCCCATGTTTTTAGCATCCTCCAGTTTGGTGTTTCTGGTTGACCAATCTTTGGGTCATTTCTGCCTCTGCCAGTAGCAATGCAACGGGGCAGGTATGGAACAAAGCCCCTGGGAATATCTCCCCCCAGAGTGGTCTGGGCACCACAAGCACACACTTCCTCCTCACCCCTGCAGCATATCAGCCCTGATTACTAAATAAATCTACGTGTCAGCTATGCCCTAACAGTTAAGGCATTAAAAGAATCTATTTATCTCTTGCCATTAAGTGCATGTCAGGACCAGTTGAGCACTTGACAAAGTCTCACTGTCCACCCTACTGCCCATTTTTTGTCCACACAGTGGACTCCAGCCCTGCACGTGCTCATGTCTTCACATTCTGAGTCAGAAATGTTCATTAATTCTCGCTGCAGTTCGAGTAAGACTTTGCAAGTTTTGTTAAATCTCTGCAAAATCTATTTAAGGACTGAAGAGAATCCAAGGAGCACAAACAGGGGCTACAGCATGCATAACATAAAGGCATGAGTAAGTTAAAATAAGCCATTTTAGGATTATTGGAAGAAAGATTGTAACTTCCACAGTTCTGAGTGCAATGCAGAAATATAACCACTGGTTTTGGAAGCAGCACCAATGTAAAAATCAACTACCAACAAGCCAACCTAGAGTGTCCTTTTCTGGTGAGCTCTTTGCTGTCCCTTCACTGCAGAGAGTGGGCAGCAGAGAACCCAAGGAAGAAAACTGAATGTTTTCAAAGACAATTCAGTTCAGCCAAGGCTGGTTATGATGTCAGTGGTTTGAGGGAAGTGAAAACTCTCCTACTTGTTAGGAGCCAACAAAGGCAGGGACATTAATGCAGCTCCACACTTATCTTTCCCCAGTTATTGGATGAGCCCTTCCCTGTGCTCCCAGCCTGAGGAATGGTGCTGGCAGCCTCTGCCAACTCCCTGGGCAAGTGCAGCTCTCCAGGTACCATCTGAACAGGAGAGAACTTTTTATGTCTGTCTAGTAAGAGGAACAGTTCAAGAGCTGTCAGGGGATGGAAGTGGAAAGGGCACGGGAGTTCACTGCCTTATCGCTAGGTTTTCTCTGCTGCTCTGAGTCACCACATGCCCAAATCCTGAGAATAAAGTGTGTTAGTGGTAGGGAGAACCCCATGTCAGGCAGGAAAACACAGAGTGTTAATGACAGCAGGAGGAGGGTGGTGGGATGGGGTGAGTTGGGTCAGTACTCACGTTACTCATGGCTGCCATGTACATTTGCTGCTCTGAGCTGGCACTACCTCACACTCACTAGGAGGATTTATGTGTCTCGAGTAAAAGGAGGGATAAACCTGTTTGGATGAATTTTAGCTCAGGGATGGCATCTCTACAAACAGCTCCTTTCTGTTCCTCCACCTGCAGTACTCTGAGCCTCATTCCATGCCAAAGAAGTTGGCTCTCACTGCCATCAGCTGGGCTTGGTGGAAATGGAAGGCAAAAACAGAGCTTTGTCTCTGACCAAGTTCTTGGTTTACAGTATAATATACTGTCAAGTCTCCAGGGCAGTGACCTTAATTTGGCATGTCTGGAAGGCTCCAGCTTTCAGAGAAGGTATTCCCCTCACCTTTCCCTGTCCTACACAGCCTGAGGGGGGCTGACCCATTATCAGCAGTGGATACCCTCCCAAAGTTCACACTGATCACAGTATGGGTCAGTAAGTGATGAAATGTGTGCCTTCCTCTATTGTCACTGCCTGGTTTTTCCACCTTCACAGCTCTTTACAGACATGAGCTGACTGAACTCCACCCCAGCACCGTGAGGCACCTCTATCCTCATTGCAGTGATGCAGCTCTGGAGCCATGGACATGTGAAATGCCTCATCCAAGGCCACAAGCTGGTGAGGATTTGCACCAGATCTGTAACAGATCTACACTTAGGGTTCAACCAACTTCTTCTTCCTTTGACTTCATCTTTCAGAGGAGAGAGAATTGGAAAGGGGACCAGTTGGGTCACAATGGCTTAAATTCTACTCTGAATCCTCCTCCTCCAGACTGTGGGAAGCAGATGCAGTTTGGTACCTGCTGTATGTGCTCAAAGGTGACCCACCTGCAAAGCAGGGCAGGAGCCCTGATTGGAGAGACCCTGAGCCTTCTTGAGGAGCAGGAAGAGCTCAGAGCAGCACAAGACCCTCAGCAATACATGAGGGCAACAGCAAAAGAAAGAGACAACTGCTGTCCTGCACAGCCTTCCTGAAAGGTCCAGAACTTGGCATTCCCACACCTTTCTGCCAGAGTTTCTCCTCTTTTTCCTTCCCAGGCAAGTTGCCAGAAGTGAGTTGGCAGCTGATGTCAGGAGCCACCATTGCTGTTGGGTGTTTTTACTAGAGGTGTTTTTCAGAACAAGTCAAAATTAATGGAGACAATAAAACCGCAATAACTGCACTTTAATTCCTGAGCATCTCCTGCCACTGGGCCCCTTCTGACAGCATAATCTCTGACGTGCCATTCCATTTACTTAAACAGATGATATAATTTATCAATATAATGGACACTGATGAAGATGGATTAATTTGGATTACAGAACCAGCGCTTCACAGCGGCTCTATCCAGGACACAGAAAGAGGATATGTGTGACTATGACATTGTCTGGAGCAGGGTGGGCCAGGGCAGCATTCTGCACAGAGACTCGGGCTCTCCTGAGCTGGCAGGGGAGGGAGGAGAGCCCTTAGGATAAAGGGCTTCAAGTGCCAGTATTTTTCTTCAACTTCCTTGAGACTTCTCAGACTGTGTTTATGTGACCTACCACTAAATTTCTTTCTATGAACGACCTCGCTCACACTGAGACCACCACAAAACTTAACTGAGAGAGAGAGAGAGAGAGANTCACCATTGGGTGAGATGTACGTGATCTCTGATCACACCTCTTCTTTGTACCTGTTCCTGATCCCACCATGTCCCTGCTGGGCGACTCGCACATGGCGTCGGCCAGGCGCTCCCGCAGCCCCTCCTCGCTGTGCTCCATGGAGGACATGTGGCGCAGACCGAAGTTCTCGGGCCAGCTCCCACACACCTCCAGCAACGTCACGCTCCTGTCGAAGGCACCTTCAACAAACAAACAAACGGAACACGTTTGGGATGCGCCGGGATCCGCCTCCTCCTGCACCGGAGGGAAAGAAACCCTTTGCATTCTGAGTCAGTGGGAAGGTGGTTTTTTAGCATTAGTTGAAGTGTTGGTGTCCCCAGCACAGCAGGATTAGGGAGAGCCCTGAGTACTGACCAGCTTCACCCGAGCAGCTGTAAGCAAAGAGGTTAAGTTGAAAACACAGCCCCAGTTCTGGTCCCACACCAGTGAGGGTCACAAAAGCAGCGTAGTGACACAAATGTGAATCACACGTTAAAAAATATACACATTTTAAAGTATATGTTAGACAATTAGAAATTATTTTTAAAGCTGACTTGTCTTTCACTGGGCTGCTGTTGAGACCTTTGTCCCCCTTCTTATCTCACACAATGGAAAGATTCAAGTAATTTTGTCTTTGCTAATGGTCAGAAATTTTATCTAAAATCCCTTTCTTGCTCTTAAACAGAGAACTGCACCAGCGTGGCAGAGCTGCCTCGTGTCTGAAGTGTGTCTGCTGAAGGAAGAAAGTGGGCCCTTCCCTCAGTCTGGGATATCTGTGGGTTTTCTCTGTTCCTGCCCTGTGAAGTTTTAGGTCAAACATGCTCCAACAGAGAGACTTTCACCAGCAGCACGTTACTGAAGGTGCTGGTTCTTGTGACGGAGCGCACGTACCTACAAAAGATACTTCAAATAATCCCTTGACTTGCAGTTATTACCTCATTCACAGCAGGGTATGATGTTCTGCCGAATGCAAAGATTAGATTCTGAATTCAAGATCACTTCAAAGTACAAATTAAAATTATTCTCCTTTATTATACAGCAAGTCTTCTGCAAAGGCTTACTTAAATCATTCCCACTTGGAACAAGATTACAGTTATGCTTTGTTGCTTCAAGCACATACCATTTACTCCACTATTAGGTAAGTGAATACGCAGCGTTTACTGTGCCTGGTTTCTGCCAGCCTACCGAGGGGAAAAAATGCAAATGCCAATGTTTCTCAAAGTTAAAAGTACATGAAACACGTCCTTGTTATCAGGCCTTTGGTTTTCCCCTTTGATCAGCCGTCAGAAACTATCTACACTTGTAGTCTGTGACTGTACAGCTTCACAACACACCCCCTGCCACTGACAGGTGGTAATAGAAAGGGTGAGAGACCAAGCCCCGCGGCAGGCGTCCCTTCCTCTGATAACGTCCAAAGTACCGGGTGATAACCGTTAGTAAACACTCGGGCAGCCAGTTAATCCATACATCAGCAAAGAGGGGCAGATAATTCTGAGCTCTAATGGCATGGACAAAAGCACCAGGGCTGGCATTCAGGGATTTATATGGGCTGCAATGGTGACTCCTGGCTCCTGAATTTCATCGGCGCGCACGGCTTTGATTTATCTCCTCGCCTGGCTGCAGAGTGGATTCCTGGCACTAGAAAACCATCAACACTAAAATGGACCTCACAAAATGGGACTGTGGCTCTTATGTGATACATGCACTTGAACTCTGGATGAATCCCAGTTTAAACCAAGAGGAGGAATGACCAAATATTTCAACTTTTAATGGGTCTTTGGATTTATAAGGTTGCTCCAGTCTACTAATTTGTTTTAAAGCAAGGGTTCTTGAAGCTTGTTTGAGAAAATGCAGTGAGGAGGCAAAGTAATTTCAATGATATTTAAGTCTCTGCAACATTTTCATGATGTCAGTTCTCCTGAAGGCATGAAGAAAAGCAACATTTGGTCTTTTTTTGGAAGCTTTTTTCCCCCAAGTCACTCTTCTACAGTTTCACACAAGCCTGAGACCCCCACTCTGCACATACTCCAAGACCCCACAGGTTTTTCAGCTGGTTTTGACAGGGCTCTTCATGCACCCAGAGAGCAACTGGGAGGGCTTTTAAAGCTGCTTCCCAAATCCCAGGGAAGCAGCAGGGGTAGGAAGAGCTCCCGCAGGTTTGCAGGGCTGTGCCAGAGATGAGAAATCTCCTCTTTCCTGGTGTCTGCCCTTATTCCAAAAGTGAGAAATGGGAGCATTTCTGCTCCTATAAGCAGACATATGAATAATAAGGCAAATGGCTTTTGAAGCTCTGCCAAGATGCCTGCTTATGTGTACAGGGAGAAACTTCATGGAGCGCCGGGCTCTGGCTCCTGAGATACTTGAGTGAGAGCAAAGGAGACAAGTGCAGCGTTACCTCTGCAATCAGGGCCAGGAGCTGCCAAAACTTCTTAGCAGCAACGTGTGAGGTTGCAAGTGTTAATGCAAATGCAGGTTAGAGGGATTAACTGCACCAAAAGCTTTCTTGTAAAAAAACTGGAAGGCTGGGGAAGCTTTAGTTTTATCTTCCCTCCCTTTTCACTCCTTCTCTGCGTTAGCAGTGCACATCTGGCAATACCACTGACGTCCAGACATGCAGCTGTGATTCAGCAGCCACCACTCCACCACTGCATCCCGTGGGTGATCACCCTGCCTGTGAGTAACAGGAGAGGCCTGTGCACCAGCATCTGCTCTGTGCTGCAGTGGAACCCACAAATTCCTCCTTATTTCAATATATACAGTGATAAAATGAGTCCAAGGTAAAGTTGAACATGCAGAGTGTGACCAAGGGTGGTTGGATAGGAAATGGGATGTTGCTTGAGCAGGCAGATCCTTTCCTACTGTAAATCCATGGCTGTCTCTCTCTGATGTAACACAAAACTGCTTCAGGAAAAACAAGACCAATTGTCATATGCTTTACCGTTTGTCCTGCCACTGCATCAGCAGACAGCACATGTATCAGAGTGAAATAATTTTTTCAAGGCAGAATGAAGTCCTGGGTATTTTTACACCTTGGCAAAATTCTTCTGTGCAGTGTGTGACATGGTGATGGGCTGGTTGCTCCCAGGAGCCTTTGGGTTCTTTGCCCTCCGTACACCATTCCCAACGGCACATGGGTTAATGGCATTAAACTTGCACTGATAGCAGCTCACCCTATCTCTGCTATTTATTAAATTGTAATCTCTCCTCCTGGCCACATCGCTCTCCCCTTTTCAATCCCAGGATCTCACTTGATAACGTATCAAATTCCCCATCGCCGGCCAGCGAGAGGTTTACAAATAAACCTCAGCGGAGTGTCCTCCTCCCCAAATCCCCCAAACCCGCCGCCAGAATGTGACTGCGGAACCAGCGGCGCTGAGAAAGCTCCTGCTGATTCCCGGGATTACTGAGGGCTGAGAGAAGGCAGGCTTTGCCCTGTGCTGCCACTGACAGACCACTGAAACCCTACTGACAGCCACCAATGTCAGAGCCTGACGTGTGAAGCCCAGACTTCCCTCTGTTCCCCAGCCAGATACAGCTTTGGCAGGGGAACAGGTTCCACCTACAAGGAGCAATTCATTTAGAAACAGCTCAAGAATGAGCAAATTAGGTATTGAGTCAAGCTATTACTAGTGAAATCCTGGTGAAACCTCATTAAATCACTGAAAAAAAATCCCATTGACTTAAAATTATGTCAATATTTCATCCTATTGTATGGTGTTTTCAAGCCAGCAGAACACTCACTTCTCCCCTTATTTACTGCAGATGAAACTGGGTGGGAATGAAGACCATCAGCCTCCCTTGTATGATGTCCAAGCATCATCCCAGATCCGTAGTACTACAAATAAAAAGCCCCAAATCAACCCAAATGGAACAAGAAGGACCCTTGGCTTGGCCATCTGGGTCAAAAGTGCTCTGTTTTGCAATTCCAGTTTAGGTTTTCACTGCCCCAAACACTCCGAGCTCATTCTGCTCCACGCACAGGATTTTCCTATTAAAACTAATTTTTGGCTGAAAACAATCTCCCACTTCTCTCCTTCCACGGACATTTGCCTCCCAAGGAGCACTGCCCTTTCCTGCCACCACTGTCAATAGAACAGAATCAGGTCCCCATCTTTCTGCTCAGTGTTTCTTGCATTTTATTAATGGCAAAGACTTCTGTTATTATTCACACCAAATTACCTTGCTTAGACACACAGGATTTAGCACTGCAATTGTTTCAAGGCTTTTAATATAAAAACAAAATAAATTCTTCTGAAGGAAGAAAGAAAACCCACCCCAAACCTTGGAAATGTCCTTTCATTTCACAGCCCCACCAACCAAGAGTGAGAAAACCAGAGAAACTTCTTTTCTTTTCTGCAAAGGATCTAGTAGTAAAAAGAATTTTTACAAAATGTTTTAATGCTTCTAGTGTGTTATTCTTCTAAGTCAGAATAGCTAAGCTAAATCTTTCACCATAGCCCTTTAATTTGAAAGCCAGGGGAAATTTTTTTCATTAAACCTCTGGACGGCTTTGTTTAAAATATGAAATCAAGTAGCTCCATTTCCTGTCTTCTAAGGAACAGTAAATCAAAAAGAGAACGTTCTCCAAAAATACAGTAATGGTTCTATTAAAGAGCTTGACAGTTTTGAGCCTCACCTTGCATATTGCAATGTAAGTGTGAGAAAAACCAAGAGAGTCAACGGGGTGGGGGGAATGACCTGCCAGTTGTAACCAATAAAAGATGCCTCCTGATCAATGGGATGGGGTTTGACCTGGTGTGATGTCCGACCCTGGGGTGCAATGGAGAGGCTTGGAGGGACAACAGGAGTTGCCCATCGCCTCCCCTGCCTCTTCTGTCCCCTTCAGAAGCTGGGGAGGACTTTGAAGGGAGTCCCAACCCACTTGGTGCTGGACATGCTGGTGAGCACAGCGGGAGCAGGATGGAGCTGCCCAGAAACACCTCGGCCCGGGGCGAGAACCCCACGGGCGTGTGAGGAACCAGCGCATGGAAACTCCTTGCCCAAAGCAGTGAGTCAAACTGTAACATACCCCATTTAAACATTAAAGGTTGAACTTTCCTACAGGCCCTGCCAATTCCCTTCCACGCTGTAACTTTGTGACTCCAGGGGGAATGCCACAAAGCGGCCGCTCTCAGTACTTGAACGGTGATCTGTGCAGTGCCTTATTTGAGGGCGGAGGAAGCAGCACCCCCTGACCTGCTCCAGCTCTGGCTGCTGACCTCATGTCCATGCTCATGGCACGTGCTGCTGATCCCCTCCCATGCTGCAATCCCAGCCTCCTGTGGTCAGCTTAAATGGGAGAGTGCTCCTCTCTGTGTATGGCTGGTACACCAAGGTGTAAGTGTTAATTATTGCCTTTGGAAGTGATGGCAGGAGCTCCAGCCTTTGGAGTGACTCTATTCCCTGTCATCCTCCCTCCCACAGAGTTTCTTTTTTCCAGAACTGCTCACAGTTCTGTTATAAACAGGACATTACTCACCAGCTCTGTATCCTGTGAGTGCACTTAATTAATGGAGCCTTCAGCCGGGGTACCCAGTCCCACAGGCAACCAACACTTCCAAATCCCTTTGAACTCTTGGCTAAGTGAGCCCGAGAGGTTCCTCATCCCTCCCCAGAACGACAGACTTGTAAACAAAAACCCTGTTTATTCCTCTGTCAGGACTTCCAAAGGAGGTCTGAGCAAACACGCAGCTGTCGGGAGGAGGAGCGCGGCCCCGGGAGCCCCCGTGCCCAGCAGCTCCATGGGATGGGGCCACACGGGCCAGCAGGAGGTTGCCCAACCACTGCCCATGTCCCAGGTGGCCACGGACATGGGAGAGTGGCCAAGGCAACGATGGCAGTGCCCAGGACCACAGGGATGCTGTGGTGCAAGCCTGGCAGGTCACTAGGGACCATCTCAGCTTCCCTCTCCTCCTGCACAAGGGGTTAACTGGGGGCTCAGGAGAAGCATTTTGGATGATTAGGAGCCCAGCCAGCGATCACAGCCGTCCTGAAGGCTTTCAAACACGAGCAAGGCTGCAATTTTCAGAGCTGGAGCAGTGAGATATTTTTATAAATACATAAATCTTCTCAAGGAAAAACAAATATAGAGGGAAGAATGTAAACATTATTGTAAAATGCATAATAAAATGTCTGTTGTTTGTTAATTTTGCTCCTTATTATCCAGTCTATCTGTACCACCGATGTTGAAACATTTGCCTTCTTTTTTCTTTTTTTAAACTCTCTTATTCATTTAAAAATAGTTTCCTGAATGTTATATGAATAAGCAAAACCTAAGGTCCTAAATCCAGGGCAACTTTGAAGTATGAAACCCATGGTCTATGGGAACTATGTTTTCATTAATCAAAGTAGATGTTTCTAAAGCCATCAGATTTATCATGACTGGATTTCATATGTGAAACCCAATATACACACAGACATACACTGCTTGTCCTTTTGGATTAGTCCTGACCTTTTACTCTCCTTTCTGAAGGATCTGCCTTTCCTCAGAGCGGGGCTGCCCTGCTTTGCCAAAGGAGCCTTGACAAAGTGCGCTTCCAACTCTCCGCTTTCTGTGTCTGAGTACGAGTCTGGGCTAAGGTCAAAACATAAATGATTAAGTGTATTTATTAAACTCTGCCTTTGCCTTGAATGCTCCCAGCCACTCTGTTAGATGCCATCCAAGTGCACATTCCTGCTGGCAGTGCACCTGGCCACCAAAGGAGGGACCCCAGAGCTGCCACAGCACGACACTGAGCCCCACGAGCAGAAAAGCCGCACGGAGCCCCCCAGAGCCCCCTGAGCACTGCCAAGAGCCCCTCCAGCCCCTGCCGAGCTCCTGGCTTCCCTGAGGAGTGCAGGTTAGTGAAAGGCCATGGCAGAGATGGGATGCTTTCAAAGCTGGAGGCAGGATGTGACATCCGTCCAAAGAGAAAACGCGAACAACCCGCGCGTTCGGCGTCAACGGGGAAACTTCTGTCGTGGCTTTGTGGTACCAGAAACAGGACTCTGTCATCTTGCCTTAAAGAGTAATGAGGGGGCTGGGGCACAGGTGGGCACAGGTGGGCACTGCCATGGGCTGCGGGCACCCACAGGGAAGGTGCAACTCCTAAGGAGCACAGTGCACTGAAAAATCAGATAAGCATGTTTTTCCAGCACTGGATTCCTTTTATTTAGCTGTCTGAAGGCAAAAAGAGATGGAAACTACAGTATAACTGGATGCTATTATGATTTTAAAAACAAAATATCCCCTTGTAATAAAATTAATTTCCAAGAAAAATTCCCCCCACCCCGGCTTGACCAGCAAGATTCTTGCATATTTTAACGCTTTACAGAACCAGAATGCCTGGAAAAAAATCAGGAATGCTACAGGCAGCCCCAAGCCCCCTCAGAGATTAACATTTCTTTATATTTAATCCTGGCATAAAGCAGAGTGTCCTGAAGGACAGAGGGCTCTGCATGAGCTGGGGTGGGTGTGAGTTACCAGGTATGACTCTGCACAGCAGAAAAGCTTCACCTGATGTTCCTTCAACCTCCAGGTCTGGAAATTTCATTAAAAAAGGATTCACAAAAGATCTTCAGCACTTTTTAGTTTTTGCAAGGTTGGAAATGTTTTTCTGTGGTATTCACATACTTATAATTCTCAGTCCTGGTTAAAATTAGAAAATCCAGTAACGTTTTTTTTTCCCCCTCCTAGTAAAATTTCCCACTCCCTAAAGATCTACGACTTAGCTAAGCTTACAATAAGATGATTATTGAGATTTTCAACAATGCCTAGGAAATTTAAACACACAGTGAATTCCATTAAATCTCAGTGGAGGCTTTTCTCGACGAGCCTTTATTTTGTTTGACTTCTCAGACGAATAAAAGCCCTGATTTCAGGATGCTGTGGGGAAAGCTGTGTAAGAGGAAGGAAGGATCCATCTGATACTTCTGTGACACTACACAACCATCCTTATTTGCCTATTTGTTGAGATGCCAAGTCATTTCTGAACTCTTGGGAAGAGGTTTGCAGGCATGCCCTGCCTTAGTGAGGTAGGAATGCCAATTCCACTGCAGGGACTGGAATAATAGATGACTTCCCCTAAGAAAACAGCCAGATTTATCTTGCTTATTATCCATCTCGTGGCATGTGCAAATGCATATATATACACACATGTACAAAGGACACGTAATGGATTATAAAAGGCTCATATTTACCCACAAGTAAGGAAAGATCTGACAACTCATTGGGGTTTTTGGGATAACTAAGATCTTATGTTACACTTTGAGACACAAGCGTGGATTTGTCATATTGCTTGGGAGTTAGTGGTAACTGTCTGAGCCAAGGAATTTAATTCTGATTGTTTCATTTGAATTAAAAAAATCCTAAGTGTTGAAAAAACATTGGAACTGTGCTATGTACCAATATATCACTCAAATTGTAATAGGAGACTCCTTCTTGTGTAATAGAAACAGAGTGCTTGGAAAGGCCAAGTTCGCTGTGGGTACAGTTCATCTGCAGCTGAGTGTTGGGGATCCTGCGTTTTAAACCTGCTGCAAAGGACAGGTGAAGGTTTCCTGATCCCAAACCCAGCTGGATGGAGCTGCACAGCAGGGAAGGATGGGGCTCAGTGTCCAAACTCTGCCCCAGGACCCTTGATGCCCTCCATGCAGCAGCCCCAGTCTGTCAGAGACACAGACTCTGCTTTGGGCATTTCTTCTTTATAATAATAATTTGCAGCCAGAGAAATGTTCACAAACAAGGGAGAGAAGGGGCAGTTTCTTGCCAGCCAGGAGAAGGCCCATGGCAGAGCATCTGTAGGGAAGCAGCTGAGCACTGATGCTCCGGAAACATGAAATTTGGTTTCTATCACTAACAACCCATTAAGAGAGAGACAGAAATATTTTTTGCATTATAAGAGCAAATGTTTCTCTGGTCTCATATCACCTTTCCCAGCTGAAACATTTCACAACCCAGCTGACATATAAACAGAAACCAAAATATTTTCCTAAGGTGCATCACTAATCCCGCTCGGGGCTTCCAACTTGTAATTTATTTGTCTTACCTCAATATGAGATAATGTGAGCGCCTGTTCCAAGCTACTGTCTAACAACTACTTGTACATGGGATAAATAAACCTTCACTTGCAAGCAGCAGGCACTCTCTGGGTGTTTGGGAAGAGCTCACCAGGTGACTTTTCCTGCTGGTCTCTGCCCATCACATGGATGGCAGCACCCATGTGGCTCCTGCCACTGCCTGCAGCACAAGCAGCAGGAGGCACAGAGTCATGGAATGGTTTGGGTTGGACCATCTTATTCCAACTCCCTGCCATCGGCAAGGGACACCTTTCACTTGCCCACGTTGCTCCAAGCCCTGTCCAACTTGGCCTTGGACACTTCCAGGGATGAGGCAGCCACAGCTTCTCTGGGAAACCCATTCCAGGGCCTGCCCACCCTCACAGGGAAGGAATTCTACCTAATGATGAACTTGACACTTTCTGTGGCAAATCTCACTGAGTTACCATTCAGCTTATTAGGGTTATATCCAACACTATGTGCAGAGCCTGCTGGAATCACAACTTGCCCTCAAGTATTTTAACATATTTCACAACCAGCACAGGAGGAATTCAGGTACTGAACCAGAGTGATGGAAATATTTGTGTCTGGGGTGGTGGAGCAGCAGCCGTTAAGCATACAGGAACTGGTTTGGAAACTCAGCAACTTCTTAACTGAGTGACCAAGATCAGGGAATGGAGCAGAGGTTGCAAAAACACACCTAAAGGACCAAACTGTGCTGAGACAAAACAAATTCTCAGCATTAACAGAGTTTTACTGCTTACACCAGGGAACAGCTGGAAGGTCAAGGCTCACCCAAGGTCACTGGGCAAGCCTGTGCCAGGGCTGCCCAGAATGAAACCCTCTGCCTGAGGACACCAGTGCAATGCCACATCTTCCTATGAGGTATGGAAACATGGATGGACCTCCAGAGCCACCCCATCCTGCCCTGGCCAGGCAGCACATCCCAGGTCCTGTTCCATCAGCTCCGGGCGTTTTGAAAATTGCTCACTCCAAGCCTCTAGATCCCTCCAAGAACACAAGGAAAATGTGTTTCTTTAGGGGCTACAGAGAAATGTGAAATTTTATGTTTAGAAAATAATAAAAATTCAGCAAAACCTTAAACTTGTTTCCTTGTGAGCCTTCCAAGGCCGGGAAGATAAATTTTTTTGGCCCGATTCTGAATTCATTAAAAGCACGTGCCAAGTTGCACGAGTGAGTTATCTGAGCTCCAGCAAGGACTGGACCTACAAAGCACTGAAATCTCTGGTCCCAAGCCAGCTTAAGCATATACTTACTTTTAAGCATGTAAAGGGCCACAGTGACTTCAGTGGGAGTATATATATGCTGAAAGTTAAGTGTGTGCTTAAGTGTGCTGCTGGAGCGGGGCCAGAGCACTCGGGGACTCACAGCACCAAGGCCTGATCTCCTCCCAAACCCCATCCAAGGCAGGGATTTCTCTCCAGCCAGGCAGGACCCAGCTGGTCAGGAGCCAGCAGCCCCGTCCTCGCTTGTCTGAAGTTTTCCTCTGCAACCATGGAGGAGGTTTTGCCCTTGTCACTTATATTATCCATCAGGCATCTGGTGGCTGCATAAGGCAGAGCGACGTTGCAAGGTGAGATGATGGAGTGAAAAAATGATTGCAGCTGGCATGTCCTAGCCTAAGGCTTTCGGTCATTTAACTCATCTCCCTCTCATCCTCGGCACAGACTGCACTCAAAGGGCAGGAGAGTCACCCTTCCACAAGCTCCACGTTGGCACCCGGAGACGTGCAGGAACAACTCCAAGTGCAAAGAGGAGCGATGGCTCACCCTTCCAGCCAGCAGCAAAGCTCTCAGGAAGGAGCAGGGGCTCCTTAAAAGAAACAGTCACGCAAGGACTTCGACTGCCTTGAGGAACAGCGCCGTTCTTCCACTTGACAACGGCACTGCGACCTCCTGCTCCAGGAATCACTGAAGGTGACTGGAAGGGTGTGCCTGTAGGGCAGCATCTTTATGGGGACAAACTAAACTGGAAATTTTTCTTACTTTTCTCGCTTACTTCCTGCAAGAATAGGACAAAAGTGGGTGCATCAACCCAAGCAAATGCAAAATACAGCACAGTGAAGAGGGAAGTCTGATAATTAGTGCTGTGCTCTAAGCTGGAAGCACAAGAACTGGGTTTTCATAGTCAAATTTCTTTTTTCTCCCTTCAGTAAACCCCATTTTGGAGCACTGATGGCAAGGACATGCTTTTCACTGATTTATGATGCAATACAAGTCCTAATGGTATTTGGGATGCACCATTCCACCAGGAGTCACCCCCTACAGAGAAGACACTTTGGTGTCTGGAAGTTCAATCATGATGCCCCAAATCCCTGTGTGGCAGATTTCTCTGGATCTGGGAAGAACCATCCCGGTTTTCCCAGCACTGCAGCCCCTTCCCAGGACTTCCAGAATGGTTCAAGAGGGTGCTTCTCGCTGCCTTCTTGCCCAGAATGATCTAATTCAGCACCTTCAAAGTGCATTTCACGGCATCAACTGGCTTAAGGACCCCAGGAAAAGTGGGATCATCCACACCTGGAGCTGGAGCTGCCCCATCACAGAGAGGAGAGAGGGACCAAAGCATTGATAACCAGGTGCTGTGACCTCCTGGGCTGCAGTACCCAAAGCCTCCTGTGAAATCAGCTCCAGCCCAAGTGAGTAGTTTGATGATTATGACGATGCTGCTTGCCAAGGCAAGATGGATCCTGAGAGCTGCAGTCCACCATTCTTGTGGACAATAAATATTCCACTTAAATCATGGCTTGTACATATTTGAAAGGATAAACCTGCTCCTAATAACTACGAATCAAAAGAGAAGATTCCAATTTTAATGCCAGAAAGCTAACAAAAATCTTCAGTGTGTTATAAACAAGTATCTATCATTATAAACTAAGTTCAGCATGTAAAAATCCAAAGATGGAGTTTATTGTCTTTAATGGCTGAGAAATGACAAGAGTGTTTGGTTGAAAAGGAATTTAGCAAGAAGTAGTTCTGTACAAGAACCAAAATCTGTCTTTAAACAAGAAAATCACTGCTGACAGTTTTACAGTAGAATTAAGCTGTGCTGAACTCTCAGAAGTGGGGCTAATCACAAGTTTCTGGGGACCTCAATATGGAAAAGAAAGCTGATTAGTAGGGAGACTCCTATAACTCAGGTAGGAGCTGATCCCACACCTTTTCCAGACTAGAATGATGGGTGAAACCGCTGCTGTTTGGCAGAGGGAATTGCTTTCTGCAGCTGGCTGAGCCACCTGTGCCCTTTGGCGAGCACGGTGAGGATCTGAGAGCCCCCTGGATCAACTCCTGTTCCAGCCCCGTGTCCCAACCACCTTCCCACGGGCTCAAAACTTCAGGAGGGAAAACTTTAAAAGCAGAGAGAAGCAGATCCAAGGAGGCAAGGAAGCTGATTAAGATATGAGAAGGATGCACCCCTCGTGATGATGTGGCTGTGTAAATTCAAGGGGAAGTATTTCCTCCAGTGGGCAAGCTCAGAGGTGGAAGTTGTCCAAGGGGAATCTCTCAAAAGCCCTGGACAGCAGCAAAAAATGTGACAAAAAACTTGCCAAATGTTTTAGTGCTGTGCTGAAAGATCAAGGTGAAAGGAGCCTCTGCGCTGGAAGCCTTGGAACAAAGACAGAATTTCCTGGAACGGAGCATGTAACTGTTCAAACATCAACCCATCATCTCAGTTGTGAACTGAAGAAATAACAGTAATAATTTTATAGAGAGAGAAGGAAAAGGAAAGGGGGAGAAAAGGAAAACTTTTGCCAGCTCCAGGTAACACTGACCTCCCAATCTGCAGATGAATTTAAATCAAGGAATGATAAAAAATAAAAAGTGGGACATGAGATGAAGGAATGGAAATATTTCTAAGTGACCAGATTGGGAATGTGTCCTGGGAGAAGTCACTTTTCCTAAGCACTACTATTACCTTTGATATGTTAAAAGCTCAACAGGGGCACGAGGAGTTTCCTAAATGGGGAATAGATTCCAAAGGTACGCCAGGGCACGTTCAAAGTGCCGGGGGAGCGGCGGGGCAGCTCTGGTGTCTATCAAGCCATGTTTATTGATGTTCCTGCTAGCTGAGGCAAGGTTTGGGAACACAGATCATAACACCATTTTTATACCCTATAAAATACACTGTGAAGTGATGAGAAATGGGAATTGTTGAGCTGCTCCGGGCAGGTCCGTTAGAAAGGAGTGCACTTTTTCGTGAGGGTTTTTACAACGCAGAGAGCAATTCTTTTCTTGCTGTGAAAAAAGAAAAAAAAAATTGGGAACCCTCCAAAGCATATGTTTCACAAATCTCCAAAAAGTGGAAAACAAGATTCCAAGAGGAGAAGTGTGAGAACAGAAGTTCAGGGCGAGCTTCCTGTGTGTCCCACGTTGGGGACTGACAGGGCAGGAACCAGCCCAGGGCACTTGCAGCCTCCCCAGGCTGTTTGCCTCCTGTGTGGGGTGAGGACGGGATGTGGGACTGCACTGGAAGCTGGTTATCCTTCCTGCAATCACAGCAGACTTTATTTAATTGCATTCCAAACAGGAGGAAAAAATTGAGGTGTTTAAGATCACCTGCATTTTCTGCTTAATCGAGCAGAGAACTGCCTTTCATTGCAAGGAGAGAATTAGCATCTTAGCACCTTGTTTCTCCAAGACATTTGACCTTTGTAGCTCTGCAAAGCAAGACACTGGCTAATTTTCATCTAGTTGGACACCATTCGGGAACTACTGGGGAAGTGGGATACGTTGGAGGTGTTTTGGTGAAATATTTAAACTGGAGAGTTGCAACTGAGCTGAAGGCACCTTGTCCCCAGAGCCCCTGAAGCCCTGCCAGGGTGCAGTGGAAAGATGGTCTGGAGGTGATAATGACCTTCATGTGTGTAATTCCATCTTTCCCATGTCAACTTTGCAAGTCACCCAAACCCACGCCCGTATCTAAACATGTCAGTTCATCAGGTGGGATTTGCTAATTCTCACAGCAGTGGAGACAAACAGCCGAGGCTGAACTGGAAATCTCACTGCTCATGCAGAATGCAGTTCACCTCCATGCTGAGAAGGCCAATATCCCATTTAAGACCCATTTTCAGGGCTTAGTAAGGCTTCAGTGGTGCACAGACCCAGGGCCAGCCTTCAGCACAGGAGGGGATTCTATTCCCAATGAACTACCAAGAGCCCTTAGCGCAAATTTCTGCAGGACCCTTGACAGGATGACACTTCCAGAAACGTAACAATCCAACAGACTTGTAACCACTGAGTCCACCTACCCTCCTTGTATAAATAATAGGCCCAAGACAAAGGAAGTGAGAATTAGATACTTGTGGTGAATTGCAGAGAGCCAAAGACCTTATCCGATACCCAGTACTTACATCTACACTTAATTAGGAGTGAAACTGCAGACATGAGACCTCAACATGTGGTATTCACATGTGGGCTCAAAAAAACTGTCAGAGCCAGTTTTCTTAAGGTGAACACGTTGGGGACATGATGCAAAGCCTGGAGGTGGCTGGTGGGCACCCCCAGCTGCCCGGGCAGCACGCTGTGCCCCACCGAGCGCTGCCCTCGCACCCCCTGCGAGCCAGACGGCCACAGAGAGGTCCTGGGGTGTCTGTTTGTAAGCACTGATTGAGCAGCTCAACCTAAACAAGATGAAATCTGAAATTCAGATGTTAGTGTCAGAACTAATAGGGAACAGGACGCAGCTCTGACACAGCTCCAGTGGGTCGGATTCCGGTCTCAGTTACGGCCCTGCAAGTCCAAGACGAGCGCAGGGCATCTGCATTCTGTTGTACAGTAGTGAAGGACTTTGTCCTGTAGCCTTAAAAATAAACTTGCAACTTTTTTTGACCCTATGTAAAACCCCAGCGAGATTTTCTGCAGGAACAAACACGAACTTGCTTGTTTATCCTGATATTGCTTCACTTCAGAGATGCCTACAGCACTCAGGGTCTACTGGTGAAACCCCAGCTGCACTGAAACCAGCAGGAGTTTTGCCAAGGCACTCACTGAAGGCAGGGCTTCACCCCAAATCTTTGAGGGAACGTAATTTCCAAAGAGAAAAACACACTAAAGCACAAACAAACGGTTTTTCTGCAGATATTTCAAATAGATTTGAAAGAAGGGATCTTAAGAGTGCAACTGTGTGGATGTCCCTGTCACGTCATGTAGGAACAATGCATCATTTCTACAGCACTGCAGTGAGTTGGACTCGCTCTCTGCGAACAAAACCAGAGACATCTGCAAATCGGATTTAAACCCCCTTTTTTTTTTTTAAACAAAATGATTAAAAGTTGAAGAAACACTTCCATATGGAAGGATCTTACCCCAACAGGTCACCACAAAGACACTTCAAACACAATAAAACAGGAAGTGCTAAAAAAAGCATAGCAGCTCACAAAAACCCCCACAACCTTTTCCACAGAAAAAATATATGTCACCCTGCGTAGAAAAACCATTTGGCAGCGTAATGTGTCTTTAATCTGCTCAATTTGCTTATTATAGTAAAGGGTTAGAGGAATTTTCAAGCAGTGGCCAAAAATACTACAATGATATCCTCCCCATGAAAAGTAAACTTACTTAAAGTGAATTAACTGCTTCAACTGAAACATTTCAAAGTTGAAAGTGCCCCCACCAAAAACAAAGCTCCTGGCCACAAAGGTTGGTTTAAGAGCTCAAAGCAGGACCAGCATCATTAGACCATGCTGGGCTGTGCCAGGTTCTGCCCCTGGACAGCCCTGTAGCACTTGCAGCAGGAGAGCAGCAGACACGCAGC
This sequence comes from Scytalopus superciliaris, assembly GCA_013400415.1. Taxonomy (NCBI): domain Eukaryota; kingdom Metazoa; phylum Chordata; class Aves; order Passeriformes; family Rhinocryptidae; genus Scytalopus; species Scytalopus superciliaris. The sequence continues at coordinate 381,130 of VXBX01001698.1, forward strand.
TGAGCTTTTTATGTGCCTCTCATTGGACTTTAGAATGGCACACGCACTTTGAGGCAGCACAGGCAGAAAACATCCCAGTATCCCTCAACCCTAATCCTGATAGTGGCACACACAGGGCTGGGAGCAGAGCACGCTGGAGCAGAGCCCTGCTGGCACCAGAGCCAAACTTGGGATCACCCCATGTCAGAAACAAATTGATTTAGAGCCTATTGATTTGCCAAATTGCTTATCGGGATTGAGAGCCTTTAAAAGTCAGGATAATAGTTCAGAGGAGATGGATATAACCCAGGGAAACCACGTTCCCTTTGTGCCAACCCTCAAGCAAACAGGGCACGGGGCGATCTTAGTGGCCATCGCTCCTGACCTCCAACCTCCTGACCCAAGTATTTGGTCACGTTAAAGCTGATAATTTATAAAAAAATGGCCATTTTCCAGGTTATCTGTAGTTAGGAAACCGTGCATGTGGCCAACTTGCAACTGCCTGTGGCATGGCCGGGCACGGCAGTGAGCTGGGGGGAAGCAGCATCCCTCCCTGGCACTGCGGGCACGCCTGGAGGAGGCCAACAGAGATAATAAGAGGGAAACTTAAGGAAATCAAGGCTGTCTGCTCTTGATGTTTAACATCCACGAGTTAAAGACAGAAAGGTGCAAAAAGCTTAATAGTATTTGTGGCTGAAATTAAAAACTTTAAAAGGAACTTATAGTGAACAGTAATGTATGCAATGACATCTGGGACTGTAATCAGCAAACTGCTTTCAAGAGCTGCCAAAGCAAACAGCCAAATAACAAATCCACTTTACAGATCATCAATCTGGTCGGGCACTTGCCAAGGTAAATAGTACAAGGCTGAAGTTTGCTTTGCAAACCAGTGAGCTGGGAGTTTAGCAAGGCCTGCTTCCAGGACAGCAAGGCTGGGGCAGGGTCCTCGAGGGCTGGCACGGAGAGAAGTTCAACAATCCGGTACTCAGGGATCAGGGTGTGGAGAAAGATGAAATATAACCAACATTAGGGATTAAAAAAAATAATAAAAGAGACTCAGGTTGTGTTCGTAACTCACTTCACGATGGTGATTATTAGTGCTGGTACAAGTTAAGCACAAAGCCTCAGCTAAAGCAGAGTTTATTGTAACGCTGCTTTGCAGGCTGGGCAACACTTCATGGGAACTCCAAACCTTAGACTGAAAAAAATTAGTAGGAAATGAACCTTCTTTTATTTTCAAATGAGATAAAATCTGGCTCCAACTACCATATTTTACATTTTAGGGAAGAGGATATAAAACATCAAACAGTGATTTTTTTTTTTTCATTATGAATGCAAGAAAGATAATTTATGGCGGCTGCAAAACATTTATGTAAGAAGTAAAGCCTTTATGTTCTGTATACAATTTATAGGGCTGTAAAAGAAAGAAGTGAAACAACTGCAGCCATAACATGTGCATTTATGAATAATAATTGTAAGCCCATTTTGCTAAATACAACTTCTGCTTCAGAGTTCATTCCTCAGCTGATTGGGAAGTCCTCGAGTGCAACCTCAGATTTGTTTAAGGTTACACTCTTGGCTAAGAAGGGAGTTCAAGACAAAACTGCTTGGCAGTGTATGTCACGAACTGAGCAGAATAATAGTACAATTAATGTATAATAATTTTCAACTGGTGAGAGATGGCATATTCCTGGTGGGAATTACCTCAGCTCTGCCTTCAAGCACAAATATTTGATTTTTGCTGCAGTCAGTGGGTTGCGACACAGACTGAGGAGAACCTCCAGCCAGGACACCCCACGCACGGCTCCTCATCCCTCACCTCGGGGTGAGACACACATGGACTCATTCCCTTCTTGCAACCAAAACCCCATTGCCTAAGTGCTGTGTTGATAAACACAAGCCAAATGTGATGAAATTGGCCCGATATTTACTGCAGGAAAGGTGACTATTAGCACAGCTGGGACACGATGGGGACCCACAGGCTGGGGCGACGCCTGCATGTGTGTGCAGGCAATTAAATGCACAGTTACCTCCTTCATTTTGGCATTTATTTGTCATTTCTCCTGGGGTGAATATGCAGCACGGTGAAAGCTGCAGGTCCCTCAGCACTCAGGAACCTGTAAAGGGGTTGCTCCAACCATATCCAGGCTCTGCACCCCAAAAGCCCCAGAAGCTCCTGCTCTGCACCCCGAAGCCCCAAGAGTTCCTACTCCATCCCCTCCAGTTTGATCACTGTCACCTGTTTTTTCGTTACGGTAAGTGCCTCAAACAGTTACTGCAAGATTTTAGCTAATCAAAGCACGATGGAGCATGGGAACAATTTAGAGCTGTAGTTGGAAATAACTAAGTGGATCCCCCACAGGCACAAAAAAGTCCCGATGACGAATCCTTCATGCTAATCAAGAGGTCCTGTATTCGTAATGAGTCGAGTCTCACGAACGTCCGTGCAGCGGGGCCAAGTTCCCAGTGGGTATTTATGACACCGCCTGCTTTGAAGGGCTCAGTCCTCCCCTCCATCCAGCACTTTCCTCCCTTTATCCCACGGACTGTTTCCAAAGGGCACGCTGCCTCCTGCCCAAGCAAACTCTCCATGGATCCCACTGATCCATGTGGACCCGTCCCACAGTCACTGCCCAGCCATCCACCTCCATCCTTTCCTGACACTCCTGCTCTATAATAAGCCAATGCTGACCCTCAGCTTCCCTTGGTGAGAGGCTGGATTTGGCTTACATGGATATCTTCCACTTTTGGGAAGTTTTCCCTTCTGCTTCTGTTACCCTGAAGAAAGGCAGCATCTGGTATCATGACACCAACAGATACGGCTTCCCTAAACACGGAGCTTTCAGAGGCTTGGCAGGATCCCTGGGCCGCTCTGCGAGGAGCTGCCGGTGGCCAACTACACTGATAAAAAGGATGTGTAACTCCTCAACACTATCCATGATGGAAACAACTGCAGCTCTCACTGGAGGTCAGGACGCACACGAAAACAAGCCTACATGTGTAGCAGATTACAACAAACACATGGCTGAGAGGGACTCGACAGATCAAATGTTGGAATCATAGGATGACACATGGAAAAGTGGAGTTTAGCAGGGGAAAAAAGCAAGGGAGAGCCCATATGTTCAATTAGCAAGATACAAAGCTTTTGTTGTATACCAAAAATAGCAAATAAAAGTCTGTTGTCATTTTTGGATATCCAGATGTGTTTCATTTCCAGCTTCACATCTGAACGTGTGGACCTGCCCGAAGATGAAAGGGAGGAAAGTGTGGCAATGGCTGAAGGGTATAATTACATCAAAACTCTTCCTTCCAAACAATGGGTGATCACACTCCCCCCGCACCTGACGTGGCCCAGCCTGTGCATGAGCCCAGCACCAGCTGCTCAGCATCCAGTGGGATTTTACCTGCTTCCCACAGCAGGGACTGCTCCCTGCAGAGCCATTATGTCACCAACATGACCCCTCCTCATGCCCACAGCTGGACAGGCCCCTCCCAGGCACTGCCAGCACATTGCCTTGGCTCCTACAGAGGTGAAATCACACCCCTGTGGGACACACAGGCTGCAAGTGGGAATTCTCAGTGACCAGTTACGTTTCCTGCTTGACGGTTACTTTGAAAGATCCCACCTTTTCACAGAACAGTAACAGGAGCAGGATTTATACCCCCGGAGCAGGCTCCCAGAGGGCAGCAGTGGGTGCCAAGTCACGAGCAGAACGAGAGCTACCTGGCCCGCGAGCATATAAAGCAAACCCCAGTCTATAACCAATAAACACAAGTTACTTAGGTAGCACTCAAACAAAACCAGATGGTCTCATCTACTGCACGTTTCCCTTTTCTCTTCTCATTTTTTCCCCTCATTCCTTTCGAATTTAAATTATGTTCAAGCAAGGAAAATTTACCAATGATGTGACTTCCCGGACTTCAGGTGCACTTTCCCGATCTGACACACTGCCTAATTAAGGCAGGAGTTTATTCCAGCAGCCTTTGGAGAAGGAGAGGTACAACCCTGAATACCCCTGGCACTGGTGCAGCACATACCCTCAGCAGAGCACCTGGTGAGACATGCTGGTGGTCACCAGCACCATCTCCACACCTCCCACACAGTAAAGTGTTTCCCCTCCTGGCGTGGCTTGGGGCAGGATTATTATCTCTCATTCCCAAATGGAAAAGCTGAAACACGCAGAGATTCAGTTACATGCCCAGGATCACCCAAGAAGCCTGTGGCTGAGCCGGGATTAGACCTTGGAGCTCCCCAGACCTTGCCCAGCTCTTAGCCACAACACCATCCTTCCTGAGTGCTTTCATGTAGTTATATTTATCTTTATGTAGGGTCATCTTGGCTCCCATTATGAAAAGCACATATGGTTTCCAGTCCTCAAATTGCCTGGGTAAGGGTTAAATATTCAAATATAATGTTATTCCTGGCATTTATGGAGAAGTTTCTCAGTGCTGATTCCAAAATCCCATGGCTTTTTGGGAGCTGCTGCTCTGTATCACTGATAGTTATACACAGGCTTGTCATATCCATGCCTGTGAATTGATAAAAACAAAGCACTTTATCCAAAAGATTAAAGTTAGGCTAAATGATGAGAATGTGGCTATGCATTTGCATTTGCTAATATCCTAATATGAATTTTATGTCCACAAAACTGGTACCAACAGAATTACAGGAAGAAGGAAAGCCAGTGAATGCTGCTGCAATACCCAGTGCACTCTCAGCTTAATGCAGCTCCAATTTCTCGTGTTGGAGCACTTTATCATGAATTCCCAACTCATAAACCACCTCTGGACTGTGCTGAACAGCTGCAGTGCATAGAAGGTTAATCAAAAAAGAAATGACACAAACACCAAATACAAACAAGTCCCTCTGACCACCCCGAGCTCATCGACACCGCTGCAAAAATGATTACTAAAAGAAATCCAAATGGCAAAGCGGTTCCAGTCTGTACTTAGGGAATATTTTAGGCATTGCCTCCACCTGGGGCTGTGGTTAAGCATTTTATTCCTGATTCAGCTAAACCAGAACTGCTACACTTCACCTCAAAGCCCCTTTGGTCTCATCCAGACCATTCCAACCACCCTGTGATGCCAAGAGAGAGGCAGCTCTGGCCCATGCACAGGGGTGCAGTGGCAGGTACAGTGCCCAAGGCATGGGCACTGCACAGACAGAGGGGTTTACACGCTGGTGGAACTTAATTCTTCTCGTGCTCCTATGGCATGTTGTGCTGCTGTGTGTAAAGACCAGAAAGGAGAAGAAAAAGGGAAGATTTACTATCACGGTCTATCTTCTGGGTTAGTAATGATTGATGGACTCTGTGTTTAGATCTGATTTTTGTTTCCACTCTGTGTAATGTGTAAAGGAATAAGAGGAGCAATGTATCTTGCTTGCAGAGAGCAGTAGACAAGCAAACCCACACTGGGGCATCGTTGCCAGCACTGTGATGGGGGGGCTCCCCTGGCAAGCACCAAGGGACAGGAGCTTTGCTTCCCCACCAAAGGACAAACTGTCACTCTGGGGAGGTCATCATGTTTTTCAGCTCCTTTAGAAAGGATGTGGAACACTATCTGCATGTGCGGTTGGGGGAGCACTGATAACCAACACCACAGATGAAGGAAAGCTCCGTGTTCCCGCCCACTCTGTACCACGTGCAGGTCTAAGATACCATGTTGTGTTGCTTCTGCAACTGTTCATTTAATTACCTTTAAAAAGATCTGCCACAAGATCCATCCAGCCAAAACAGGGGGAAAACACAATCCACATACTGAAGGCAGTTGGATAAAAACCTCCCTGCACTCATTGAATACTGTGTCAGACACTCACCAGGCAGCAGACTTTTCAAAGCACTGCCTGTTTACTCCATTGTTACTAATACCCAAGGTACATTTGAAGTGAATAGGTTAGGGAAGCATTTGATCCCATTGCTGCACAGTGCAGAGGGCTGGTAGGCTGGATTTCCTGCTACAGTGAAGTACTCCAAGATTCCTGAGAATCTCGCCGTGTTCTCCGCTATCCCAGCACTACCACCAGTGCTGCTCTGGGGAAAGGGAAATGCTGTTGGGAACAAGGCACTATGTGATCCCCTCAATAACCAATAGCTGTGGCCCAGTTCAGCAGGGCCCCAGGAACTGACAGTAACCTTGCCCTGGATGATTCCAGGAGCCAAAGTCTCAGCCAACACCACAGGTTGCCCAGGGAGATGGAAGATGCCCCATCCCTGGAAGTGTCAGGCTGGACAGGGGTCTGGCCTGGCTGAAGATGTCCCTGCTCACTGCAGGGGGTTGGACTAGTTGGCCTTCAAAGGTCCCTTCCACCCACAGCACTCTGTGATTCCACAATCACTGGTGGGGTGTGAGGTCCCACCCACCACCCTGGCAGTGCCAGCAGTGCCCACTCAGCTGTTCACCTGCCTGGCTGTTCAAAGGAACCCCTCAGTGTCACTTGGGTTTAACAGGAGCTGCAAGAACATCCCCATTCTGGCACCCAAGTCTGCAAAACTGCCTCTGTTGTGTCCTCCCCAGCCCTTCCCCTTGTCCCTCATCACCTTCCCTCTGCTGCATCACACCACGCTCTCTGTCTGCCCATGCATGTGTTAAGGAAATGTGCTCTTCTTGATCACTGAAACAATGCAAGAAAGATGAAACAGAAAACAAACCCAAACCCACCAGCACCAGAAAGTGGCAGCAGCAAAGCTGAGGGGAAATGAAGCGTGGGGTTGGAAGGAGACGACAGGGTCAGGGAAGGGCTGGGAGCCTCTTAAACTGGCTTTGCTGCAGGATAAGATGCTCATGTAACTACACCCTTATTAGTGTTATTTTTTTAAAGCTGGATCATTTCACAGATCTGCTTTAAAAACATGTCATAAATGAGATCTGCTGCAATGGAGCAGTAATATGTGCCCACAGCTGGAGCCCGAGCAGAGCTGTGCTAATTTAGCCCAGCTGAAGACCTGAGCTTGCACTACCCCAAACTTCACATCACCACTCCAAAGGGGGAAAAAGTCCTAATTGCCCATGCACTGCTCTTCCCTCAAATGTGACCCCTGTCTAGAAGATGAATTTTCTCAGTACTAAAGATTAAAAAAAAATTAAACAACCTCCTCCGAGCCATCGATTTAATTTAAGGTTTCATTTCGAAACAGTTGGACAATGTCCAGATCTTCAAAGTTTTGACCAAAAATAGAAAGTATATTCTGCAACTGATCTTAAAGATCTGTTCTGTTTATTTACTTATTCTAATATTACCACAAGCACTCTTTTAAAAAATGAACCCCAAGGGATTCCTTGCCACTGAGTCCTTGGCAGGGAGGCACCTGCACTCCTCACCCTCCGTGCAGGTGGGGATGCGCTGGCAGGGAAATCCAGGTAACTACATAAAGGGATTACCTGGCACTCTTTAACAGGGTGGCAGGAGAGCCCTTTGGCTTTTTAAATACCTAAAGGAATGAGAAGTGTCTGAGGAGAGAAGAGGGGAAGGCCTGGTATTTCTGCAATCCCAGCTTCCCACTGAAAACCAGGCAGAGAAGCAGCACAGACGGGAGTTGGAGTGGTGGTGCCACAGGAACATGGACAGGCATGAATATGCAACCCAAGGTGCTGCTGCTCTGGCCCCTTGTACATACAGGCCCTGTACAGGGGGGAGAGAAGAAACACAACACACACAGACAGACTGTCCTGTCACAGCCTCTGTATGTCCCCCCTGGAAAAGGCACAGCTGCAGCTCCTGCCTCTGCCACAGCATCCCAAGTTCAGCCTCGAGCAGGTCACTCCATCTCAGAAGCTGCTCTGCAGCTGTCTCAGCTGCACAGACAGTTAATACCTCCTTGCACTGCGAAGCATGATTCACTAATGCCTATAAAACAGTTGGTGCTTTCCACATGCGAGTGTGAGGAGGAGGCGGGAGGTGCTGCGCTTTCAAGGAAATGTTCTGCGGCGATTACACGGCGAGAGACGCCCCGGCCCTGCCAAGTGACAGCACTGCGAAAGTATGGAGACAAAACCCCAAAGACAAAACCTTTTTAATTAGAGTTCTGGCACTTGAGCAGTGATTCATTTTTACAAGGCTCCACGCAAGCGACTCGTGCTCCTGCTGACGGATGCACACGGCTTGGAGGAGCTCGGGATGGGGTTTGCACGGGGCTGGCACCCTCTCCAGTTGTTGTCCCACGTACCTCCCAGCTCACAGGAGGAGAAAAAGGGCATGGGGAGGGCAAAACAAGTCCTGTCACTCCTGTAGGGCAGCACAGCAAGCAGGTGATGGAGTGTGGGGTCAGACACGGATCCAGGGATGCCCAGTAGGACTCTCCTTCCCCACCTGCTCATGTGCCCTTCCCCAGCAATGTGAAAAATGGTCCTTAAATATTTATTACCCCTTTCTCCCCCCAGACCTTCTTGATCAGACCCTGGTAGCTGTTGGTCTAATACTTCACATTTTTTTAGAAGACATTCTAGTATTTATAGCTGTTCTGGTACTTCTAAGGGATTGAATGTGCTCTGCTGGAAGACTCCCATTAGTTGTGATGTGAAGCAGCACAATTCCCACAGGAAAAGCAGGAATGTGACCAGAGAGGAGAGCCTGAATCACAGCTGATGTCCCTGTCACCTTCCCAGGATGCCAATGGGCAGCACCACGACCTTCCCCTGCCTTCACCCACCACAGTGGCAACTTCTACTGCTCTGCCACATCTGCCTTTTTGACACGTTGTGCATAAATAATTTATTATGGAGACAGATTAAAGTTACAAGGCATTAAATCTTGCACTTTCAGCCTCACACAAGTTTTCTGCTGGGCCTGGGGCTTGTTTGGAGTAGCCTGGAGGGGGAAAAATCCACAGCGCTCCCATGATATATGTTATAGTAAGCTGCTTTTTATTTCAATTTGGGAAAAGTTAAGTAAAGCAAACCCTCAGATCTAAGCTACAGGATTGAAGCAACAGGTCACAAGGAAAGGAGGAAATTCAACCATATCCACATGAATGACTTAATTTTGGTTTCTAAACCCATATCTGATTAACCAAAGACTTCCATTTTCATCTAGTGACTACATTAAATATAAACAGACATCCATCACAGAGCAAACCCAACAATTACTATCTGTTGAAGACATTCACTTCCATGCCATTTGGCAGAGATCTGTTCATGGGAAGCCCATAATTTGGCATTTGGGGGCAGTGAGAGATGCGGCTCGACACTGGCAGCCCCGCGGGTCGATCCACTCACGGGAACAGTTGAAGGGCAGCCACTACTTTAAACCCCTGTCCATCAATATAGTGCAGTAGAAGCACAAAACTCTGGTCAGATCCTTGGAAAGCCACCAAGCCACTTCTTTTTCCCCCCCTTTCTCTCTGGGACAGCTGCACCCAGTGAACTCTTTGCCCATTCAAGAGTCAGACAGAGACTTTTGGTCGGAGTTCAGGCTCACGACGCAATGGTCTGATTGACGCAAAATGTAAGGACTTGTCACCAAAGCCATCCTCTGGGAAGCTGTTTCAACACTTGGCTTTTGTGCTTATTAAGATCCTTTTCAGACCTCCTGTTATCTGTGAAAAATCAGAATATGGAGCAATGTTTCCCAGAGATGTTTAAAAAACCAAAACCCAAGTGGGGAATCTCTAACAGATCAAAACGTCACTAATATAAATATATTCTGAGAAACAATTAGACTGGGCTGGAGGGCCAAAACAAGACACTTGGGAGCTGGATTTCTCACAGGGACTGTTCTGCTGAGCTGCACCACACAACCAGAGCAGCAGAGAAGGGACAACAGATCATCATCATCTTCTGGCGGCCCTTCCACAGCTTATAAAAACTGAGTTAAGAGTTTCAGTCCACTCAACAAAAGCATCCAAAAATATCAATCAAAACCTAACCAAACCATGTAATATTCTTCAGTTTTACATTCCAGAAGATTTATTGTAGTTGTCATTAGATGGCACTTCTGTTTGTGAGTTGAGCAGAGACACCAAAACCAGAGCAATCACACAGAAAGAGGATTTCAGGCAATTTCTCCCTCTAAAACTGGTCCCTGTACACTGGGATGGATCCCCAACCTGCCTCTCACACAGACAGAGCCATCCTGTGCACAACACTACCAACGCAGTGCTCTCATGACCTCCAAATTCACTTATTTTAATAAAACATGCTACTCCAGCCATCTGACATTTATTAGGCTTAAGCAACATAAAATAGAAAAGAAACATCTATGACCACTAACAGCCCTTCAGCTCACTTTTATTGCCAAGGTCCCGAAATTCTTTTTCTCCCCTTTTCTCTTTCCTAATAACAGCCTCCCCACTCCACCTTGCTGCTGGAATATTGCAGGAAATTCCCTGAAAGAAACCCTGATGTGGATGGCAGCTGTGCAGTTTAAAGCTGAACAAGGCTTTAATTTCAGGGGTTTGAGCTGGACTGAACGTGCCCATGTCCCACTCTGAAGGTGCTGACACTTCTGCTTCTTCACAGAACTTTCTTCATGGAAAGGGTGGTCAGGCATTGGAAGGAGCTGCCCAGGGAGGTGGTGGATCCCCATCCCTGGAGGGGGCATGGCACTCAGTGCTCTGGGTGGGCATCGGGCACAGGGTGGACTTGATGACCTTGGAGGGCTTTTCCAACTGAAATGATCCTGTGATCCAGAGCACTTCCGCAGTGGAATGAATGTACAGAGAGATGTGTGCCCACTCTGAAAACCCCTTAGAGCACCAAGGTGATGCCATGGCACGTTAAATTAAACCTCACCTGGCAGAGCAATGCTGTGCTGACTTTGGGAGCCAGGCAGGCGAGAGAGGAGCTGTGTGCTGAGGCTGCAGCCTCTCCCCGTGCCCATTTATCACCGCTCCGTGCCGCGCTGCCTTCCCTGCCTGCTGCTCAAATTTGTCCAATTAGACACGGCCCCACAGGGTGGAATTCAGTGTGAAATGTGCCTACTGATGTCTGCAAACTAACCAACACAGACATGCTGCTTTAAGGCCTGCAAGTGACAGGCAGAAAAATGCCTGCCCGGGACAAGAGCAGGAGGGCTGGCTGTGCAAAAGCCCGGATCAGCCTGTTAAGGGATTGCCAGCCTGAGCTAGGTAAAGTGTGTGAGCCGCCGCCGCACTTCGCACCTCAGGCTGTGCTGTCTCACACCACTGACCCCTCCATGGCGACATAAGTCTCAAGAAGAAGCCAGGATTATCTGTCTAAGAGTCTTACATGTGTCATGTAAGGTCAGGTGCCAACTGCAATGTAAATTAGTAGTTAAGAGTATTGGTAGCTAGACAGATGCTGGGAGCCTCAATTAGAAAGAAAAGTCAGATTATAAGTAATTAAGAGATACAAAAAGTGCTTCAGGAGCTAAATACCTAAACTGCCTCCGGTGTTGGGGTTTTTTTTTTAATAGAGGACACATTCCTGAGCTCTCCCAGATTCTGCCTGGAACATCTCTGTAGACCCCAAAGCTGGTCTGCATGCAGGGAAAAATGCCTGGCCTGCTGGTGTCAGAAGGAGCAGAAGGGGGATGCTGGAGGCAGGTGACTTTACTGGGCAGAGCACAGCACCAGCCCCCCTGTTTGCTACAAAAGGGGAGCTTTTCACCTTCTGCCATCAATGGGTCTCCAGCATTTCAAACACACATGTAATTTGGTAATTTCTGGGTTGAATGTTGTTAAAGAGGAAGAGTGACAGCTCTGCCTGCTTTGAGAAGAGCTCCTGCTGCTGCTGCCCCTCCCAGATGCAGCACTGCACACAAGGAACCGTGAGCTTAAGCACACACAAGTTGCTGATGGCCTGGTGACCTGAATCCATTTTATAAATATAAAGACCTATAATATCTGCAGCACAGGAAGAAAATAAAATCGTGAGTCTCCTTTTAGAGACAGGCAAAGCACTGTGGAAGTCTCAATGATACAGCCTGGGGCCCAGGTGGGTTTGTGGAGGAGCTGGGAAGGGTCTCACAGCATCCCACCTCCCTGCTCTAGGTACACAATATTGGATTTTTATTCAGTTCTTAGCACCTTTCCTCAAAAGATTTGCCACATTTGGCCACTGACATTGAAAGATCTGGATCTTCAGGCAGCTGAGAAGAGCACTTTAAAGACTTCAGAGCCACCATGGAAGCAAGGGCAGAGCAATGACCCCAGTGGGACAGGAACTGTGGGGACTCCTGGCCCCACAAGCTGTGTCTTACACTTCAGAAAGCGTTAGAACACGTGGAAAACCACCCACTTGGGTTCCTTATCAGGGTGCTGCAGCTTTGAAGAAGCCATTCAATATTTTTAAGTGGTTTTTGGGTTTTTTTGTGAGGCCCAAAGACTATAATGGGCTCCTGAGAGCTCTGTGAGACGACAGTAGCACCTGCAAAGGACTAAGGAACACTTATGTCAACAGGGAGCTCAATGCTAAGGCAAGCACTTCAAAATCCTGAGAAAATTCTTCCAAACCAGTTTCATGTTTCAGTTTGCTGTGTTTTCAAAACACCCCCTCCAGGGGGGGAGGATGCTCCTTGTTATTTTACAAATCATTCTGTATTTTCACAACCATAAATCATGGAAAGAATTGACAATCTCCTGACGTTGATTAAATGGCAGCTGATCCCTGAAATTGTATTACCATTGTTTGTACAACACCTAAGGTTCCCAAGTGCTGCCATGCCCTGGACAATCCTGTAACAATCCTCTGATCACATTTTCTTGCACAGCAGATGATTATGAGCAAATAAGCTCAAGCAGAAGAGGGTGGAACTGAAAATGCTGCTGTTGCCGTGCAGATGTAACACTTGAACGGGGTAAAAAGGAATCATGTAAAATATATGGTCGATGTCAAAGGATAACTAAATTTTTTCTTCCAAAAAAAAAGAGCATATTTATGGCAAAAGTATTACAATGCTACTGTATGACCTTCCCACCAGAGGCAAAGGCCCTGAACTGCCCTGTCATGTCCAAGGAGGCCTGAGACAGAAGCATCAATCACTCAGATAAATGCAACTGTCTCTGTGTTTTTACTCTTTTTGTTGCTGTTGTTGTTGTTATTTAGAATCATAGATAGTTTGGACTGCAAAGAACCTTTAAAGGTGATCTAGTCCAACCCCCCTGCCATGGGCAGGGACACCTCCCACTAGCCCAGTTTGCTCCAAGCCCTGTCCAACCTGGCCTTGGGATCCCCATCCAGGGACGGGGCTGTCACAGCTCATCTGGGCAACCTGTGGCAGAGATTCACCAATTTCTTGGTGAAAAGGCAATTTTTCTCCCTGAATTAAAGCTGTGGAACAGCTGTCCATGAGCAGAGCCCCTCTGCCCAGCCCTACCAAGGGAGCAGCAAAGAGGACACTGGGAGGAGAAGCTGTTTGGGAGCCCCAGGGAGGAGGAGCCGCTGGCACAGGCACCGAGCCCCTTCCTGCAGGAACAAGGAGCTCTTGGTTATCAGCAGGGAGAGGGCTAATTGAGGACCCCCATCTTATGCTCACAAGTTTTGCCACAGGACACGGAGCACAACAAACCCCTTTGTAATTTAGATCACAAGTCACAGAGATATTATCCCGTGACGATAAAACTTCCCTTATGCAACAAGCAAGGGCTGAATACGGGCGAGGGAAAGACTGGAAAGTATTGTTAACATGAACCCTTGCAAGGGTCTCTGCATATTTTTGTCACCCTTTTGTCCTTTCAGGAGCTGTGTGGATAGTTATGGCAGGGCTGGCTATGTTATCTTACGTACTAAATCCGCCTAGATCTGTAGATGATGTCTTAGGGGGTGAAAAAGATTAATAAGGAATCACTCCAATGGCTTTAGGACAGCTAAGAATCTTAACCCATTTAACCTCCCCTAAAACACACAATCAGATCAGAGGAAGTTGTAGGAAACTCATTTCAAAGACTCCAGGCGACACTTTTTAGGTCAGATTTACAAAGCTCATTAGAATGAAGGTCTGTTACTTTAGATTTTAATACTAAGACATACTAAGAAACCCTCTTGCCCCATTTAGGAAACATACAAAGCAAAGAATGCAAATTTTAAAAAGAAACTTAATCTTAATGCATGTGTTCTGCCACCAAATCTGAGTAAAACCCTCCTAGCTTATGTTCTTACAGAAAATGGGAGAAAACACATCAAAAAGGGACAACAAATGCCTATTTATTTACATCTTTTATCCTTTGAAGCAGCACATGTACAGGGAATACGATTCTTTAGAAATCATATTTGTTTTGGAGGAAACAGTACTATTGAAGTACCAAGTTACTGATTTTTCCTGTTCTTGTCACTTCCCTGAAAATCTGATTTTCCTAAAGGTGTGAACGTGTGGAGGGGCTGGAAGGACATTCATGGATTCATGGCTGCTGATGGACATTCACTCACCCATCTGGGTCGGGTTCACACAGCCTACAGAGAGAGGGAAGGAATGAGGGTGCTCAGGGCTCCTGCTCTCTGTTTGGTGCAGAAGGCACAAGAACTGAAGGCCAGCTCTGGCTGATCTTCTTTGTGATAAGACAGTGCGTCTTAAGTAGAGGAATTAGGACAGAAAAATGGGGAAAAAAGACAAGAAAAGCATGTCATTACATACCCTAATATGATTGTACATATCTGGCCAGATTTTGGTCACAGGGAAATGGCATCCCCAGCTTGAAATAAAAAGGGAGAGATTACTTTTTGCAATATCAGAATGACAAGCCATCAAAATTCTGTGGTTAATTAGCAGGAAAAAGTCCTGTGTAGAATGAGGTAGATGGCTTGGCAAACTTTAAGTTTAATCTTGTGATATCTCCTAATAACAAAAGGCCCCCATGATATATCAAATGAATTTATAAATGTATGATCAATGCATTTGACATGTTATTTAATTATGATTCTTCGTGACAGAGACAATATGAAAAACTAGTGTCAACATTCTGACAGTGGAATAAATAAATAGATGTAATTATTTCTCATACTGATCCCAGATGAATTGTAATGTATCAGGCCAGACTGCAGACCAGAGTTCTAAGGTTTCCTTAATATGATAGAGTTTGATGTAAGGGGTGTCATATATCCAATATTTTGCTGTTTTATTAGAATAAAAAGCTCTCTGGGGATTTCAAGTTCAAATGGTCACAAGTCTCCCCCCTTCCATTGCTATTGTGCTTAATGCAAGGATAAGCACTGAAATATGTTTAGAAAAATGCTAGTACAGCTGGAAAAAGCAAAACATTAGCCTGCATGAATCTGAAAAACCCCCAAAACACCCTGTGGTTGCTCAAGATTTACCCCTAGCTGTGATTTTTTGGTTATTTTTCCCTGCCCCAAGCACATGCCAGTCTTGGAAGAGAGGTTTGGACATATGGGGTATGTGATGTGTAAGGACAGTTCTCAGGGATAGGCACAGCCTGGAGTCTTTTGCAGGCTAAAGCCACTCCCTGAGGCAGAGCTGGGCCTCGCCATTCCTTCTGGAGGAGAGCAGGGAGCTGGAGCAGCGGGTCGGGCCGAAGGCAGCCAGCACACTTGTGGCCATTATCACACAGACAGCAAAGAATGCACTATCTGTTCCCTGGGCCAAGAGAAATTAGAGTTAACATTTAACATGAGGGAACAGACTTCAAAGGGAGAGCCAGCTGGATCTGAATAACGGGAGATGGAAATGCTAACACCAGCACAAACTTGCAGGTGGTCACATTTGGCTGGGGAGAACATCCGCCCTGGAGGAGCCTGCACAGAGCAACCCTGAGACAACTCTGCTGCTGGGGGAGCCAGGAGGGCGCCGGTGAGCGGCTCCGTGTGCTGGACACGAGCCATGGAAGCACAGAACATGGAATGGCTTGTGTTGGAAGGGACCTTAAAGATCATCTGATTCCACAGACAGGGACACCTTCCACTAGCCCAGGGTGCTCCAAGCCCCGTCCAACCTGGCCTTGGGCACTTCCAGGGATGGAGCAGGCACAGCTTCTCTGCCCAACCTGTGCCAGGGCCTGCCCACCCTCACAGGGAGGAATTCCTTCCCAATATCCAATCTAAACCTGCCCTCCTTCAGCTTAAGATCATTCCTCCTTGTCTTGTCACTACACGCCCTTGTGAAAAATCCCTCTAAGCCATGACCATGACCACAAACCATGACCATGACCATGATCACAAACCATGACCGTGACCACAAGCCACAACCATGGCCACAAACCTTGACCATGGCCAAGCATCCCTCCACACCCAATGGTGCTCTGTCTGCAACTGCCTTGGGCATGGCAGGGCTGGAGAAGCTTGACCTGCCAGAACACAGTGTTCTAACAAACCACTTGGAAAATGATGGTGAAAGAGTAATAGAAATGTATAAGAAATAGTAATAATAATAGAAAGAAGAGTAATAATGAATAATAACAAATAAGCAATCAGCCACTTGCTCCACTGTTACAGCACTTCAAGGGTTTCCCTGCATCACTCTTTACAAGAAGTGGGCAAATGAAACAAGACAAAGCCACCAGGCCTACAGATAATCAGTATTTCCATGAGATTCCCCTCCAACACTTGCAAAACCGCATTTTCCTCAGGGACTAAATCTCAAACCCAACACTGTGCCTCGTGTAGTGTTAATGCCAGATTGGTAAGGAAAGCCCAAGCCTTTCTCACTTGGTAGGAAATTACTTGGGCAGGCAGGGGATGGTTCAGCTGGGTTTATTTCTGAAGCTGAAACACCCCAGAGAGCCTTTCAAGCCTGTTGGTACAGAAGCACCGATGTACCACCTCCCTCCCCTGTCATACACAGGAGATCAGCGGTGGGTTAGTCAAATACTTGTGTTCCCACAAATTACATCAATTAAATCTGCTCCATTTAACACAGGTATAATGATGATACTATTACCAGGAGAAAGTGCTAGAAGCAGTGAGGTTATGCAGAAATCCAGCTTCTGATGCTGGGAAGAGTCTGCATGTTCAGTACTTGAATTTACCTGCAGGTTGTGGGTTAGTCGTGCCCCAGCTCCCTCCACAGCAGCTGATAAACCCCTGACCTGCCCAGCCTTCTGCACGGACAGAGCAGGGCCAGCAACACCTGCACTGTAAGGGAAGGGAACAGGCACAGCTGCGTGGCAGGAATTTAAAATGAATAAGGACTAACACAGAATACAGATATTGCTGTAAATTGAGTTTCAGACAACCCTGCACGAAGCACCGGGGCAAGACTTGCCACGGTGCCTGTTTTGAAGCAGCACCCAGGGTTCCCTCAGTCGTTAAGCAGATGATGCTAGTTTTAACAAATGAGGCTGGATTAATTTCAAGTATTTAAAGTGATCAGCAGTCCTTAGGTTAACGAACATATGTCATTTTCTTCTAAGTTTGTGTTTTGATGAAAATATCCTGCCAATCTGTGCTCCTCGTGCAGGGAGCTACCTGAACCTTTGGCTACCTGCC
Source organism: Scytalopus superciliaris (assembly GCA_013400415.1). Taxonomy (NCBI): domain Eukaryota; kingdom Metazoa; phylum Chordata; class Aves; order Passeriformes; family Rhinocryptidae; genus Scytalopus; species Scytalopus superciliaris. Next base: position 398,446 of record VXBX01001698.1, read on the forward strand.
CCGGTCCCCCGGAGCGGCTGCACCAGCAGCTGCCACGGGATTAATGGACAGCAACCTTCGGAGAGATGGATTGGGGAGGTCAGGGAGATGCAAACGGCCGTGACACGTGTCATGGATCACTGTCTGCTCTGCCCACCGCCCTCCCCAGCTGCCGCTGGGAAATGGCAGAGCTCGCCCCAGCGAGCCCACTTAAAGGGCTAATGGGTAAATGCATAAAACTATTAAATGCATAAGAATCCTCTTCACCAAATGGCAAAATATAATGAAAGTTTAAACGGTTAATTGAATAAACCTCTTAAAGACAGAGTGCACCAGGGCGGGATGTTTAGCAGTTTCCTGGTGAGGTGCTGCGGGATTCCCAAGGCACGGACCTGTGTGGAATGTGCCTGGATCGCTCTTTGTTCACCCCGCTCATCACTCCGAGCTGCTTTCCCCCCTCTGCTTTCAAATGCAGGACGGCCCGATAAATGTTATTAATGTCTAGTTAAAGGCAAAGAGCTCCCTGGCTGCTGCTCCGGGTGCAGCGCTGCCTGAGCAGGGCAATCCTCCTCCCGCAGCCCCAGTTAGAGACACAGCCAAGGAGAGAAGAAACCACGAATTCCCCGCGTGGCTTTTGGAGGATGGGCTGTTCTGGATGGCTCTGGTGATGCCACAGCCTGCGGATGCTCCGTGACCCATGAGCACAGCCCCGAGTAACAGCCCAGCATTTTGGCCTCTGTCAAACTTCAGAAGAATTAACTGCAACAGAGTCCCCCAAGTGCTGCATTTTGGTTTCATTTTGGGCTATTTCTGACACAGTACCTGTTGATATTTCTGAGGGGTGGAACCTGCACGACAGGCACACTAATTGATGTTTTGTAGAGATTTCCTGGGCAATAACTGGCTTCTCTGGAGATAAGCACTGCCTCTGGCCTCACGGTTTATCCTCACAGCAACAAGATTACTGCCTCATAGAACAATTGCAAAGCTACAGTACTATTATCCTTTAAACAGTAAAAGAAGAAAAAAAAAATGATTTATGAAAAATACCATGATCCTCCACAAGCAGAGCTGGAGTGACAGTAACTAATCTAATGGTGCATTAGGACAGCACAAAGAAGTAGATTTGGCCACTGAACCAAAGTCATTAAAGATTAGACCAGCTGGATTCACAGTTAGGAAGTGCTTTTGCCTATCTGAGCACAGGAGACGCTGAGAATTGTTTCATGATTTAATGTCTCCGTTGTAAACAACCCGACTTTTTGGATAAATCAATGGCTGACATCGACAGCACTGAAAACAAAACTGAGAATGGCTTTGAAATCCAGCCTTCCAAAGCTAAGCTAAGAGAAACAGTCAGACTCCATCCCAAAATAAATCTGCATTAATGTACACTAAAATAAATGTTATGCAATGAGAGTCCATAACACTGCAGTTTTTTTTTTAACGGGGATGGCAGTGCTGCAGCTTCAGCTTCTCTCCCCTTTATCTGACTTCTAATCACCTTTCAGTGACTTTCTCACCTTAAAAGGCTTTCCCTTTGAGCCTGTTTGTGGGATGAACAGCCTCTATTCTGCTGGTTTTCCCTATTATTATTTACAGAAATACCTCAACAAATCAGTCAGTGGCGTTTAACCCTAATACGGACACACTCACACACCAAACATAGATACTAAACATATACCAACCCCAAATACACCTTTCTGGATCTCCATCTACACATTGCAATGAGGGCACCAGGAACAGGATTCCTTTTTCCTGTGGAAAGCTTTTGCCATTTGGGAGACACACAGAGTTCCCAATAACAAATATCTGCATGGTGTCCAGGAGCACCACTAAACAAGCCCTCCTGGATGTGTGGGAGAGCCACAGGAGAGCAGATTAAACCTGTAAGTCAATGCCAAGTGGGGTTTCCAGTCCTGATAACTGCTCTTGGTTCAGATTCACAGGAAGAGGTGCTCCCAACTCAGCAAGAAATGGTCAGAAGGGACAGGAAACTGTTCCACTGCCCAAAAAATGGAGCCTCTGGGATGGAAGGCCACTAAATAAGACCCATTACTTTGTGGCACTTAAGTCTCCAAAGGGGAATCCAGGAAAACAGTGCTGGATCTGGATCAAGAAGCTCTAGTGCCAGGAGTACACTGGGATATTGTTAATGGGACACAGGGACCTCAAACATAAATAGTGAGCGGGATTTTCCTTGCGTTGGCTACAATACATATGTTTGTTCAAGAAAAAAATAGCTGGAGCAAGAAGACATGCACGTCTGGTGTCGAAGAAAAGCCTGTCTGTGTCACATACAGTGGAGAAATTGTTCCAGAATAGTTCATCCCTAAATGAAGATCCCCCTAGTAATGCTGCCAAGGTCCGTGGCACTTGGGTTTTTGGCTGTGGAAGTGCTGCAGCACAAGTACAACCCACCCTGGTCCAGGTTCTAAACATGGGTATCTGACATTTCATGGTGTTTTCAAGGATTGGTTCAACTTCTTTGTCACCAGTGGTGCCACTGAGCCTCATACTCCCCGTGTTCCCTGGACTGGCTGGGTACCATATACCCAAGGCAAGTGACCACAGTAAAAGCAAATGTCAGGTAAAAGAACCAAGGAATTCAATCCCAGTTAAGTCAAGAGTTCAGAAAGCAGCATCTGTTGAATGCTCAGAATTGGATTCTGGGTCATAATCAGTGAACACAGTTAGGAAATAGGAGAGTTAAAATGTTTCCCATCTTCATCCTGTGTTGACTTGTGAATCCAAGGATCCCTAAGAATGTGTCTCTCCTACCACTGAGAAGGGAATGACGTGTCCTCAGGGCAGTGCTGCCCCTAAACCTCACCACACTCGCACTGCTCCAACACCTCCTGCAATAAAAGGGAAGGACTCCCTTCAAAAGCCCAAGTTTTGGTCTTTATGAGCCCAGAAATGCCTGTAATTCACTACCAACATTTTTCACTTGTGACCTCTTTATTTGGAGTTCCCGATTTTCTTCATTACACGCTCCCAATTTATCATAACCTGAAGTGCTTCAAAAGCCTTGCACATTCTGACACCACCACGGGCAAGGTACGCCAATGAAAGCTCCGAGCTGATTCATATTCTCTCCCCTCTGACACCAGAGGTTTATGTAATTTAGGAATAACAGAGCTGCTAAAATTAATGGCTGAAGGGCAAGGCATTCTCTTTGTCACATTATATATAATGCTCTGGTTCAGCAAAAGAGTAGCTGGATTATTTTGATTCCTTACTCCTAGTTAATTACAATTAAAAGTAAGACTGTAATTACCTTTCTTGTAAACTTTGGCCTTAACTGCTGAGCACAGCAAAACAGGAGGAGGCTTGGTTAACCTCAGTGGAAAAAAAAATAAAGGTTCTCTTCTGAAATAGCTGGAGCCTGGGCATTCAGGGGGAACGTTCCTGGGAGGGTGAGACAAAGGCAGACCAAGAGCCACAATCAGCAGGATCATTTATAAACCAACAAAGCTTCAGGTGGGAGGGGGGGAAGGACTCCCTGACCGCCCGGCAGCTCAGAGGGACACACCGTGTTTCCAGTGGCTGTGATTTTCAACCAAGAGAATTCAATATAAACCTTGCTCTGTTCCTCCTTCTCACTTTTTATTTATTTTAACAGTTCACTGCTATTGTTTGCCTGGGGGAATCAGCAGCTCCCTGTGGCTGCTGCACCAATCTCCAAGGGATTCCTGGTTTCCCTCTTGCTGGGGGTGCTGCAGCTGGACAAACCCCCCACTCTGCCCTGCCTCGGCTGATAGGAACTCGGGGTCCTTTGCTGCTACGAGATTTCCAGTCCCCATACTGAGTATGATCATTTTTTCTCTCTTTGAATACAGAAGAGGCACCTCAAGGCACTTGTAACACCAGCAAAAGGACTGTGCACACACAGGAGCTTTCTAGAAAAGCAGATGTGCCCACTCCAGGTTGTTCTGTCCCCAAGAGGCTGCCCCGGCCACTTGTGAAGCCGCAGAACTGCTTTGCCAGGAAAGAAGGATCCATAGGAAAGGGAGACTGTATTTATTCCATGGCCATGTCTGTGCCAGGCCCAAGCCAGCCTGGAGGCACGAGCCGAGCCCTGGCACCAGGAGAATGCCCAAGGGCTCCCATTGACTCCCATCCCACCATGACAAACGTGCCATTGTGGCTCGGCCGCCCTGAGACAGACGGACGGACACAAGGGAGGAAGGAGGGAAGGGAGGGAGGAAGGAAGGAAGGAGCTCTGGAAGACAAAGTTGGTCTTTGGGCAGCAATTATAGATATTTGGAGATCTGAATTAATAGCCACAGGAGGAACTTTTGATTTTGCAGTGTGTGCAAACACTGCCCCATCTATGATCCAGCACTGGCGGTGCTGGGGGGGAACACAGCTGAGCCTTGGAACAGGCCCTGTCATAAGCACCACTGTTTTTTGTCATTATGGAGAGAATAGCTAAAATGTAAGTACATTAAAAATTCCATTTCTCCAGAATTAATGAATTTTTCAAGCATTCTGTTTCTCCAGAATACTTTCTTTGGTGTCTTTTTTAAATCTTTACAAGCATTTGTCTATAGATTTAGTAATAATAAGTGTAGGAGGAAAGAAACATAAAATAACCCAAATCCCTGCCCAACAAATGCTGCTAGTACATAAACTTTATAAATACAATGTTGGCAGATTCCGATATATAAAAAGGTAGCTAAAAAAAAGTAAGAGCCATAAATAATGCCAAGTAATAAAGGAGGTGAATGTTTTTGTTATTAGATTCTTTCATTGTATAAATCTGTTTAATAAGCTGGCTAGGAATCATTGATAGAAAACAGACTGCTTGTGGTGTTACAGATCAACCTGTTCTAAATGTTCTTTCTACGCTCTATGCCAAGCAATACTTTTTACAAATACAATTTAAAAATTGAATGTTCTTTCATCATCCGAAGGCAGCAAATGGCACCAAAAGTCAGAAGGCACCTTTTGAAGAAGGCACGACACGTGTCTGTATCAGCAAAGCACAGAATCTTTGTTTGCTCAGTGTTTAACTCTGCTTGCTGTAATTCAGAGTAATTAATACCATACATCTGATTCGTCAAATGTGATCAGTGGATGTGTAAAACTCTTGATTTAAAAGTCTTATTCCCCAACATGTGTGTATTTTTGGAAAGCCCTATCATATATTTTTCTTCAGAAGTTCATGTAAAAAGTCTGCAGTAACATTGCACTGTAATGAAAACTAAATGTTGTGAAATGTTATTGAGGTCAGTGATGGGTTTGTGACGTTAATCTTTGTACACTATTGGTTCTCATTACTGGGGGGTATTTTTGGTTTTCATTATTCCTAGAGGAAAGGACAGGAAAAAATCAGATGCTATAACCCAAATAAGGAAAAAGGAATAAGCACTCAAAAGCAAAAATGAAGATGATAATAAGAAAAAATAAAGAAGAACCCTTTAGGATGTTACTGGATAATAAATTGCTGAACTTAAAAAATCCCCCATATTAAAATGTTAAAATGCAGACAGGTTTTTGTGTTATCAGCACACAGATATCCTTATTTCTGCTTTGCATTTTTTTTATTGCTGCATCAAGTTGTAGCACAGGTGGTTTAAGGGTTCAGCTCTCCATATCCTCATAATCATCTCAGGTTTTGCCCCCTGATCTGAGCCCAAACAGCTTCAGCTTCAGTGGCTCCTCAACTCTGGGAACTTCGTTCAGTGATTCAGCAAGTGGTGCTTGGGAAGACACTGAGTCTCCAGGAAAGAGTCTTCTCTCACAATACATCAGAAAGAGAAATTATGTCATCAGAAAGAGAAATTATATCATCAGAAGGAGACATTCACACAGGATGTGATCATTATTTGAATTTACAGTGAGCAGATTTGCACCCAGTGCTAAAACTCAGCTGAAGTGAGGGCAGGAGAGGCTCTGCCCGTGCAGGCACTCCCTGAAATCCCTGGCACACAGCCAGGCCAGGCTTCCATGTGCATCACATCCACCCTGCCAGGAAAGGCCCGGCACCTCCCCAGCTGGGTCCTTACGCTGTGTCAGGACATGCAGTCCCACCACGGCCTGTCACTGAGCATCAGACAGGCTCCTTTCTCAATTAACAAGCCAAACTCTAATGAGGTGGAGCTTCATCAGAGGGAGCCCTTGGAGAAAGTGAAGCAGACAAAAAGGGCACAGAGGAGCAAACCCCTCTCTGCCCATCAAACTAATGAGGTGTGTCCGAGCCCCGAGTGCTCAGGGAACAGGACACTTGCAGCCCTAAATCAGCAGCTGCAGCAGCCCAGGCTGTCAGCACTGACTGCAGTCCCCACCTGTGGCTGCCGTGCCCCGAGGAACCCCCTGCTGCTCTGCCCCTCTCCTGTCCTGCTCCTCCTCAATCCTCAGCCCAGGGCTGAGCTGGCACGGATGGAGGAGGCGGGTCAGGAGCTGCTCCCACCCTGCAGGGAGGCAGGACAGCTCCTTTCAGCCCACTGCAGTGCCCCGTGGAGATACAGAGCCCTCGGGGTGCTCCAGCTGCCACCTCCACAGCTCCCACTGAACTCCTTCCAACCTACCAATGAGCACTGTTCATAGCAGTGCCAGGAATGCAAAGATTTCCTGAAGTGTTGTGCACAAACATCATGATATAATCCTCGGAGCTTCAGAGCCAATCCCAAAGACTAATCCCACAGATAAACAAAGCTAAATCTCTATTTGCCTGCAAAAATAATGAGCAAACATTAGGGATATCAGTGTATTGGGGGTCCCCAATCTTCTGAGGGAAGATCTCAACTTCCACCTAATTTGTCCTTTGAACTCAAATCTACTGTAAATTACAAAACCTAATTAAGATGAGGGAAATTGATGTAGGTAAACCTTTCAGAGCAACTCTGCTAAGATTCATAGCTGTGCTAGTCTTCATTTCACTGAGCTGTTTGCAGACCTTGTACTCCTAGCATGGCACTTCAGCCATCTGCCTGGCCTAAGTGCTTCTTCATGCTCTGTAGAATAGATTTATAGCTCAAATCCCTGCTTAGGGTATAACATTATTGGTCAGGTTGTCTCTGACATGCTCAGGCTCTCTCTAAAATAACAGCATTAAACATCATTCAGTCTCAAGAGATACTGAGATGGGTTTAAGTTCTGTTGCAAAGAACTCCACACAGACACCCACCTATAGATTTACCACTACTTTAAGTCATTAAGAGGAAAGAGGAACCATACTTAAGTGACACCACAGCCATAAGGAATGGCCATCCCTGGGGGAAAAAGGAACTAAACTGCAGAGGTGTCACTCCAGCAACTGATCATCGCAGTTGCTCCAGCAGCAAGGCAAAGAGAGGATAAATCAGGTGGTTGCCAGAGGTCTGCTGAATAATTAAAGGGGAAGTAACGCACTGCAAAATAAACAGAGTTTTCATTTCTTTCCAGATATTTGCAGTGCAAGATCGTTTAAATCCCAGCGCAAAGCACTCGAGCAACTCCGTGCATCCCCTTAGGACTTGGTGCGTGGATAATGCTCCTCAGTGGAGAAAGCACCACAGAATCTGTTGGATTTGTTTCAAGCTTTTCCAGCTGATGAGACTAAGAGGTTGTCTGAAATCCCACCAGGAAACAGCACTCCCCAAAAGCACTGCTGCACGACACCCTCGGTGTGAGGTTTATTCTCCCCGCTCTCACCAGCGTGGCTTCACCTTCAGAGTGTTTTGGTTAATTAACATCGAATTCCAACAACAACAAGAAATACCAACGCAGGGTCAGAAAACCCTGAGCCACAGCCACGCTAAAGCAATGGTTCTGCTCCTCACCCACCACGTGGGTAACAGAGCACGTGGTCCTTCATTCATCAGCTGAGAACGATTTTGGTGGGTTTTTGGGGAGTGTCCTTTAAAGCCACCCACCTCTTGAGCAATATTCCTTGAAAACAGCAGCTTCCACTGCACTGGGTGGTTCATAACCAAAGCTCTGACTGGAGGCAGCTCTTGGAGGGACCATGGAAACCCAGCCCCAGTAGCTGTAAGTCTCTCCTTGTTGCGACAAGCACTTGGGGCATAAGCAAACACTGGGAGCTGATGACGCGTCAGATATACGAGTGTTTTCTTTATCAGTAAATGTTTGCTGACTGGGACTCCCCTGAGTTGAGGTTTCCTCTTTTTTCTCCTTCAGATTTATTGATTGGAACTGATAATGGCAACTCTTTTTTTTTCATCACCAACCAGCAGAATCAAAGGAGAAAATTCAGCAAACAAGGAAGAAAATTGGTGTTGGTGGAACAAGGTTTGCCTTAGGAACATGAGGGTGGGAAGTGGCAGTGTGTTCAGGAAATTACATGTCAAAACTAGTGAGAACATGTTGAAGTGGATATTAATGGATGCTTAAATCACCCTGAAATTCTTAAAGAAATACAAATCTGAGTTACTATGAAAACATAAACACAGTTGGAGAATAGAACAGTAAGGAAACTACTCCTGCCTTCTTATTATTAAATGAAGCCTAAACAATCAGTAAAATCAGATACTGAATTATTCTAAACCCAAAGAAATAATGAAGGGAAATAATGGCTCTGAATCACTTGCTCTGGTGGGAGGTGTCCCTGCCCACGGCAGGGATGTTGGAATGAAATGATCTTTAAGGTCCCTTCCAAGCCAAACCATTCTGAGATTCTATGATTGAAGGACCTCTGTTTTTATTTGAAATGGTAGTAAATGGAAATCAAGGATTTTCTGCATAGTCTAATTACTCATTTACTGAAAAAATCCCCTCAAAAACAATCAAAAAGTGCTTTTACTGAATCCAGCAGGCAAATATCACAACCACGAATTTCTCCAAGGATCACAGGAGCCCCCTGCTCTGGCACCCTCAATCCCCAGTGCACACTCCATCCCTACTGGAACTTGATCAAGCCAAGATAGTGAACAGTGATTCCTGAACAGGCTGAGAGTAGATGGTTGTACTGCAGAAATATGGCTGAGCAACCAAAATTAGGCTTTGTGTCTTTAAACAGATTTACTGAACTTCAGGTAAAAGAAGAACTCCTTGTAGGATCAGTGATCACAGAATCACAAAATCATAGATCAGCTGGGTTGGAAGAGACCTCTGAGATCATCAAGTCCAACCCTTGATCCAACACCTCTGTGGTTACCAGATCACGGCACTGAGTGCCACATCCAGTCTGGATGCAGCCTGCATGGGGCAGTCACGTGGACCTGGCAATTGCAAAAGGGTTTAGAGATCAAATGGAAGGAGTTTTGTTGCTGACATTCAAGTTCATGGCTCTGTTCTTCCCTTGCAGGGACCGAGAGCCCGGCCCAACGCTCAGCAGAGCTGTGCATAACACAGAGTTTTCCTTATCTCTTCCAGGAACAGCACAGCACAAGGGAAGTGCAAAGTAAATCCCCATTTACTAATCTGGGAAATGTTATAAAGAAGTTAAAAAACAGAAAACACCCTGATATTTGTCTGGTTTATCTCACTTCAAAGATCATGAAGCACAAGAAGGGATTTTGGAGATGTAGGGAGAAGTTAATTTTAAAAGCAGTCACGGGACTGTGAAATGAGATGTAGCTTTTGTGGAAAAAGCATTCCAGAGTTTTTGGCTGCCCCACATCTCTGAACTCGGTTCCTACAGAGAATTAATGATAAGTGACCACAAGACTTTGATAAAGATCTGATTAGGAAATGAGACAGAAAAGGTGGGCAAAAACTGGATATTGAGGTCTCAGCCACTGTCAGGACTGGTGCCCTCCAGGTTTTGTCACTCCCCTGGTGGCACTCACGTCTGGTTGTGGCACTGCTGGCAGAAGGAAGCAATGGAGAATGAAACAGAGGGAAGGAGAGATTCAAAAATGGAAAGGGAGCAGCGGTTTTGCCAGGTGGCCCCTCAGATGAGAGCACCCAGCTCCCAACAGGACAGGGAGGCCCAATCCCGTTTCTCTCTGCACCAGGACAGCGCTCGGGAAGCGCTCGGCGCCTGGCTTCCAACAAAACAAACATCAAAGGAAACTGAATTAGGCCAATGTCAAGAGCTTTCCAAAGTCTCACCCTTAAATCCTCAGTGCTCGTAACTCTTCCTGAAGGAAAGCAGAGAGCCAGGTCTGTGGATCCACGCAGGCACTGGAGACCTCAGTTAAAGGGACTGAACCCGGATGAGCCCCACAAGTGAGTTCACCCTCTGAAAAAGCTTTATCTTGCCTGATTTCCAGTGCTGGGCAAGTCTGTGTGTGAGAATTCCCTGGGAACAGAGAAACCTGCCAGGAGAGGCTGCTCAGGGAAAGGGACATCCGAGAGTGCTGGGACATGGTCCCTCCAGCCCTGAAAAGGGTGCAGGGTCCAGCACTGCCTTCCTTGGAGGAACATTCCCATGGCACAGCAAACTTACAGGGGAAAGTCTGTTAAAAGATAGGCCCTCTTTCCAAGATCTGCTGAGATTTAATTTCTACTAAAGCTGCTTTCCCAGTGCTGGACACACACACAGCTGTCTCTGGAGCTGCTTTTCCCGACACACTCTGCATCCAGAGGTGCACGAAATCCAGGCACGAGCCTGCAAGCAGCAGGAGGGTCCAGTGAAGAGGCTGCAAACATCTGGCCTTTTAGTTTGAATAAAACCAGGGGGTTTTAATGTTAAAATCCACAATAAAGCCAAATCAGACACATGGCTGCAAACACCCCCTTACTCAAGAGCCAATTTGCACAGAACAATTCTCTGTGTAAACAGCTCTGGAACCAGCAAGGCAGTCAGGAGAGCAGCTCCTCTCCGGAGCACCCCGAGCATCACCACCACACCTTTTAGCACCGAATTTGCCCCGTCTGTTTTGCAAATCACTCATTCTCAGCCTGCCAGGGCTGCCGGGCACACTTCACACAGCAGAGACCAGAGCAGGGCTTAAGTCACAGGTTCGACTTGAGAACGAGAGCATTTGTTTTCTTGTCTGATCAAGGTCAAAACTATTAAAATACCCTTAGGTTCTCAGTCTAGTGAAATGAACTGGTAATACATTTGGCAAGTTAATCTGTGGATTGCCTTCTCACATGAGACCAGCTGTTGTGTTTCTAAGTACAAGCAGTATTTACCTCCAATAATGAAATGACTGAATATAATATGAAAAAAAAAATAATCAGTGTTCCCTTGCCTACTGCACAGCCCTGGGTTACATTTACAGTCCTAATAAACTGATTTGTCAAACCTGTCAGGATCGAGGATGATCATCTGGGTACCAGATGAAGGAAAATACATGTAATTATAAGTTGTCCATTTGTTCTCTTTTATCTCCCACATATCTCTCCTTTGCTCTCAACTACGTGTGTGTGTTTATGTGTAACCAAGCATTTACTTAGGGGCCTAAGCCCCAGTCTTTTATTCCCACTTTTATTGTGGTATAACACCAGAGAGCTCTTCCTTCATGGAACACTCACACCAAATAAAAATCTGGGGATGTTACTTTAGCACTTCAATGCACAGCACGTGCACACGGACACGCTGCACATACATGAACAGATAAACACAATGCACATACACCTACAGCCAGATATAACAGACTTCCAACCCCAAATCCAGACTCGGCTCAGCTATTAAACATGTCCCACAGCTGAAAATTACAGAATCGAGCATAATTTGATTCTAGTTTACTTCATTTCCTAAACGTTAATGGCTGCTTTTTAAAATAATATTTATTATTATGTAGAGGAGTAGGTATAGAACCCTCCTGCCACACAGGAACTGGTGTTTTACTTCTACTCTTTAAATCAGGATGTTATAAAACACCAGAGGTGTATTGGTGAATACTTATAAAGGTTAAATATCCTCTTTTTCATGTCCTTATACCAGCAGTGTTCCATAGCATGTATTTAATATATATATATATGGTAAGGAATAATCTGAACAGACACATTCCCTGCCAGAGAAACAGAGAACAGGACACAGAAGAAACGATAAAGGAGGATGTAGGAGAGATTATCGGTGACAGGGAAGGAGGGAGAATTTCCTGGAAGATGTCAGTTCTAAGAAGGGATTTGAACGAATGGACAGCGAGATGCTGGAAGAGTGGGGGGAGATCTCCTGCAAAACTCTGGAAATGATATCTGAGGGTGGGGAAGAAACACTGAGGAGGAGGATGCCAGTCAATGTTTCTGTGTGATGGTCATGTGGAATCAGGAGAGCACCAGATTTCAGTGCAGGAAGAACTCCACAGTAGCTGAGGAACAACCAAGCTGTGGCAGTGAGACAGCCCAGGGTGCAAAGCAGGATGGAAACTCCAGCACTGTGATGTTTGGGGAACTGAGGTCCTGATGAAATCAATTCAAGCTCTTTTGGTCAGGTGCTGAATCCCATCTGGGATGGATCCCAGCCTTTGGGCATTCATAAACACCCACAGTTTTTTTTCCAGATATAGTAACAGTTCACTCTTATTGCCTCCCACATGGTCATTCATAAACACTTAATGGAAATAGTCTTATTCTTACTTTGTAGGACAGGAGAGTGAATTCAACCATGTACCATGAGAAATAATGGGAGAACCACAAATAAGCTCCTGTCTTCTGCATGCCCCTCCTGCCCTCTAGTTCTCACTTCTTCCCCCACATCTGTGAGTTTTTAATTACACACACACCAACACCAGTCTAAAAACCCAGGTTTATGTCCAACTCCCTCCTCCCAGTATTGAAAAAGCCCTGAGTTTACATACAAATCAGGCTTGGAAAGGTAATTTTCTCATCAGAAGAAACTCTCTGTCTCAACATCCTGAAAGGGAAGATGGAAGCAGTGCCAAGAGGGAGGCTGTGAGCTGCACAGGACAGGCGGCTCTGCACACCCGAAAACTGCCTCGAGCACACTTACTGCAGGCTGTCCCTAAACAGAGCTTTTCCATGCCTGAAGCCCAAGTTTCTCCCTACACCTTTCTATATATTTAGCTCATTAGAAAGTCCCTTTGCAGAGGTCCTAAAGCAGAAAACCAGGATGGGATACTTCAACCCTGGCAGATAAACCGCTGAGACTGAGCTCCCCAAACTTGTCCGGACTTCAAAGACCCGCAGATATTGTTTAATCAATGATGGAGCTGCAAGGCCAGCTGTGTTCTTCTGTTTGTTCTTACATGCTAATCCAAGTTTACCAAAACTGAGGGATTTTGCATCTGGGGTATTTGGAGTCAGGCCCACTCCTCTGGTAACCTGTCCTTGGCCTCTCCTTCCGTCTCTGTGTCACGTTCCATCCCTCTCTCCGCCGTCCCTCGCGCTTTTCGAGCGCCGCTTCCCCTGCCAGGGAGATCAATAATTGCTTTGTCACGCTCCGGGACGAGGCCTCTCTGCTCCCGGGTTCCCGTGCAAGTCCACTGCGGATTTAGATAGGGCTGACATTTATAAACGGCATCTGAGAGCTCTCGGGGCTGTTCCTTCATAAATCTCACGATATATCTCAGTTCTCTGCTGCTTCCTGCCCTGTGTTTGAGGCATGAAAACAACAAAGTGCTCATAAGCTAATTATATTCAGAGCTGAAATATATGAAAAGCGAACTTCTCCAGTTCCAGAGCCCCTTGTATACGTCACCTTTGTCCCCAAACCAGCATCAATCTTTTCTCTGCACTGTTTTGTCCTCTGCTTTCTTTGTGTTTTACTGTTTCCTATTTCATTTGTGAGAGCCTGGACAGAAACAAAGTACCAGGAGAAGAAAAACAAAGCACAGATTGGTGTTAGGCAAACAGCGGTGCCGGTGGGGCTGAGCACTCCCCAACAACAATGCTGCTTGGACTGTGAGGCAGGAAACAGCCTTTGGGAGGAAAACAACCTGGTAACACCAGGGCTGGCTCCTCCAAATTGTTGGATCTGCCCCATTGAGGGGCTGAGGGCTCTGCTGAGGGCAAACAACCTCCACTCAGAGCCTCGAGCAGAAGAGGAATGCGTGATCGCTGGTTTTGGCTCTTGGCCCTTTTCCCCCCCTTTCTACAGAACTAGTCTAACAGAAGGCAGCTTTTTCTCCGAGTGTTTCACATTTTTCAAGTTTCAGTCCATTGTGTTTCTAAATCCTTTCAAGATCACCGTTCTGGGAGCGCAGCCTCTTCCACAGGTTGCCTCGGCAAAGAGGATTCTTTGTCATAAAACTGCTATTACCATTAGGGCGTGAAAAAACACCGATCTCACAGGCTCCTGGAGTCAAGACTAATCTCTCCCCTATCCCGCCTCATCTCCTGGCAGAGGAAAGGGAACAGGGAGCAGCATCCAGCTCTCTGCTGAGAAGCCGAGAGGCTGCGTGGCCGGGGGAGCGGCGGCGGCTCCGGGTCCCGGCTATCGCGGCTCGTTTCGAACAGATGGCTCCTGCAACCCCGGCCTTTTCTCATGGTGCTCTATCTGGGAGGAAGGAAATTGAGATTCCACCCCAAATCCCAGCACATAGTTTTGAGGATTCCCACATCTTCCAAGGATTAAGTCACCACATGTATAGCCTAAAGTGCCTCGAGGTCTAGAGCGAGGCACCATTTTTAGAAGGTTGGGTAGGAAGAACCCCTAAGAGGCTACAACCCTTTGCAGTTTGCCCCCCAGACACTCATGAAGGGATTTCCAGAGGAGGAAAGAGATACAGCTCTGATGTGAGCTGGAAGGAGGATCCAAATGACCTAAAAAGAGCATGTCCTTTGCCCGACAACCAAGAATAAAGACACAGTCTGTTCCTCCCTGCTGAGCAACCCATCCGTGGGCCTCCAAAGTGTTGGTGCTCACCAGTGGAGGCTCCCAAGCCTTGTCAGTATGTACAGGACAAACCTGAGGGAGAAAGGTGGATAAAATCCTTCCCTGTGAGGGTGGGCAGGCCCTGGCACAGGCTGCCCAGAGAAGCTGTGGCTGCCCCATCCCTGGAAGTGTCCAAGGCCAGGCTGAACAGGGCTTGGAGTAACCTGGGCTAGCGGAAGGTGCCCCTGTAGTTTCCCTCTATGTAGCTTCTAAAATAATTGCCCTGCTACTTCCTAGATAATTTTCAAGTCTTGGAAATATGTAAATTATCTCTAGAAAGTAGGAAGATAAAAGCACAGAAGAGCATGGTATTATCTTAATAGACAACTAGTCCAAATTTATCCCTAATTTAAAATTAAAGTCGGTGTTTTAAACCAGGGCTGATGTATGGAGCATTTCTAGACCATCCTGACATACTTCTGCTTCCCACCCACGAAGACAAGCTGGGGCTGTGCTGGACACACCAGCACTCAGCCAGCCACAGAGCCCTGGCACGGAGGGGCGAAGCCCACGGGAAGCAGTCGGTGATACCACAGCATGATCACGCTCGTAATCCCAACGAGATAATCACAGATGTTGTGACCCACTTAAAAAATGAGTTCATTTTCCAGATATCCAATTTCAGTGGCTTTTTAGGACATTACCCCCCAGTAGGTTTATGAGCAAATGAGTGTTCAGCTTATTCTCCATCATTTTCTGCACCAGTAATGCTATGCCATAGTAAGTGTGAAATTAGGACATAATCTTTAAGCTGCCTTGTTTTCTGGATGACAGATACTTGCTTTGCTAATAACCCCAACCTCCTCACAGTGCTGCATTCCCTGGGAGCCAAAGCAGCACATGGAATTTCATGTTACCTTGCCAGTCATAAATATGGGGGGAGACAACAACAGCAAACAACCCCCCAACCTTCGACACCCCAAAAAAAGGCTTCTTAAAACAGTCATTTCCATTCAATCAATCTCTGGCATGGGATGCAGCACCAAGGAGAAACCAAGGAATTCCAGAAGGAGGGAAACCCAAGAAATCAAGTGGCAGAAGGAGCAAGAAGACAGAAGAACGTGTTTTTTTCATGAAGTGACCCTTGCAACTGCACTCCGTGTTCAACCCATGGAACACTCCCGGTGTTGGGAAGCTCCGGCGGGAAGGAGGGAACCTTTTCCCACCCGTCTCCGTGTCAGTGTGACCAGGTGTCCAATTTAAAGTCAATTCCATGCAGTGCTGAGGCTGACAGGGGTAGCCTGGATTTCCGAATTCTACCTATGCTTTCTCTTTTTTCAAAAAACACAATCGGCATGGAATTTTTTAATAAAAAAAGGAATCCCAAACACTTACTGTAACTATTTTGATTCTGCTTCTAGTACAGAGAAATTAAAAATGAAAGATTTGCTTGTTTGAGGGATTTTTTTTAGTGCTGGTTGTTTCTTCCCCCTGTTGGGAAGCAATGCAAATGTACGTGCTAATTCCAAAATTTCCTTTACATGGTAATTCTGTTGTCCTTTCAGAAGAGAACTTGTGGAAATTCCTTGCAATTACTCACAAAACCCAGTGATAATTGTTTTAATTGTGCTCCTCCTCTTTGATCCCCTTGTCAAGCAGGGCATTTTTGTATGATAGCAACCTCTGTAAGTAGCCCTGCAAAAATGAAGCTGTACATTCCTAAATTGGCATTACCTTCTTACCAGGGAGAGGATGACCTTTTCTTCCTTAAATTACACGCTACTTCCAGCCAAAATGTAAGTTAATTTCGATTTTGATCAGAGTAGAGTGGAAATTTGGCCAACCTGTTCTCTGGATAGGAACACCACCCCTGTGATACTGCCCTTGGAAAGTCCACCCAGGCAGCTGTCCATCACTTCCCAGTAAAGCTACATACACACACTGCCACGTGAGAGCAGGCAGAGAGTTCCTTCCAAATTTCTTCTCAGAATTCAAATTTAATAGTCTAGCTGAACAAATGAAGTAGCAAAGATTTTAAAAATACATTATTAAGGCACACTATATTCCTATTTCCAAACGATTCCAGTTCAACAGCTACTTGGGTTTAAGCAGTCCCAAGCCAAACCAGTTTTGGCACACCAAAGTTTATATTTTCAGATGTTCCAGTCCTTGCCTTAGGCTCAGAAGTGTTTTGCAGCTTTCAGACCTTGGCTCAGGGGTATCAAAGGAAGAGAGGTGACAGACAGCAATGCTGACCAACAGCTGATCCCGGAATCAGTAAGGGTGGAAAAGACCCCCAAGTCCAACCTTTGACCAAACACCCCCATGCCCAATAAACCATACTGTGAAGTGCCACATCTCCTTGTTTTTTTGAGCACTTCCAGGGATGGTGAATCCACCACTTCCCTGGGGAATGTTCCCTGGATGTTCCACCAGCAGAGGTGACCTAAAGAACAGCAACTCACTGAATGGCCAGACAGGAGGAAGAATTAAGGGGAAGAAAATGGGATTTTTTTTTTCTTTTTGGTTGCATTTCACTTCCTCACACATCGCAAAAGATTCCGGAATCGAGGTGCTTTCCCTTTTCAAAATGGCCTTTCTTGGAGGCACTTCCTTCCCCCAGCAAACCCCCCCAGAAGGACACGCTCCGCCACTTCGTAGCCAACGCTTTATTCCCTCCCTTTCCAACCCAAACCACCGAACTGGTCATTGCTTCCCACTTCTCCCCAAACCGCTCTCGGAAGGAAAAACACACACACAAACACCGGGTGATCTTTCCCAGCGCTGCCTGTGGGTGGTAACGAGCGCCCAGCCCAAGCCTTTCCGTGCGAGGCGACGGCTCCGCTCCGGAACGCGAATCCGCAGGGCTATGGCAGGTCCTGCTTTTTCCAAAACGATCTCCCCAGCTGCAGCACATTACTTGTGGCAACTTTTCTTGGATCTTAAATGGGTTTTGAAGCCATGCTGTCAGCTGCCTTCATGTCACCCCACTATATTATGATTGAATCTCCTGTTCCTTTTATAGAGTTGTTCTCTCCTAATAAAACACGGGCTGCTGCTCTGGGCGTGGGGATCGCTGCTCGGGGCTCTGATAACCTCCTGCTCCACTCCTTGCTCGCCTCAAAAACGCACTCGTGGAGCGTTAATCGCCGGTGCTGGATCCTCAAACGTGCACCCATCCAGCCCCAGGAAACTCGCCGTGTTTATACAGTATCTTGACCCCACCCCCATTTCTGGTTATTTTAAGAGCTCATGCTTTGGAACTGGGCAATATTCCTGAACACATGAAAGAACACACGGAGTACAAACAGCTATAAATGAGTATCTGCAATTCATTGCGGCAGCCGCCTACAAAGGTGATACCTTCAAGCTGTTTGTCAGAGTAAACCAGCAAAAAAGCTGTTACTTGTCAGCTTTTGGATAAGATGCATTGCAAAACAATGTTCATTTGCCCTGGCAAATGCAAAGCCACATTTTATAGGTGTGAACTATTTCCAAACTTCAAAACTGTACCGTAAATGAACTGTGAACGGGTAGAAAAACATGCCAAGTACGGCTGCAGCGAAGCAAATGACTTCAAATGCAGAGAATTAAAATAATCACAGTTTATTTTTAATACGTTTAAAGACTAAAAATATTTTCACCTTCCATCCTACTGCATTTGAACAGAATCCATCAACAAGAGCTTATAAATCTGTTATTCTTAATGGGTTTCATGCCAATGTTGTGTTTAAAGTCATGAGACTAAAAGAAAAACTGCATTCCTGGGACATAATGCTGCACAGTGAAACAGAAATGCTTCGCTGAAATCTGACTTGACAACATTTGTTGTTGGGATTTCCAGGACTTTCATCAGGGATGTTTCTCAAAGAATCCCGTCTCTCAGAAATTGTTTTTGTCGTGGTAACAGACTTGAGTATTAATGAGAAAACAGTAAGAAGCTTTAGTGTCCTAATGGATACTAAATGACCTGGAGGATCTGAAACACTTATGTGCAGAAAAAAAAATACATATGTGCAATTCCTTTGGCTTGGGATATTTGTTAGCTGGGATGCAATGTATTAAAGGAGGTAACTGAATACATGTGGGAAAACAACAGCGTTTTACATATAAACAGTCCCATCAACTTTGCACGTTAAAAAAAATAGTATATCCTGCTTAATGTGACTTTCACAAATCAGAAGAAAATCGGGTCATAATAGTAGATAAATATGCAGAAGCCTCTGTATGTCCTCAAGACAGCGAGGCTATGAGCAAACACTGACATTTGACACAGATACAGCTGCTGAAAATATGTCTTCATCATACTCAGATGGAGATAAAGACAGAATAAAATTCCACCAGAATAAATCCAAAGGTTAAAAAAAAGTAATCTAAAACCAGATGCCGCAGGACATGCAAAAATGAAGATGCAAATTGAATTTTGCAAACCTGGAGGGAAATCCCCGCCGGCCTTCACGCTCAGTCCACCTTTAGTGAGAAGCCCACAAAAGTTACTCAAAATCAACAGCAATAAATATTTTGAAGGAGGAAAACTCTGTAAAGTCTATTCGTTTTACTTTCTGAAATGGTGCAAAAATGTTACCTACTCCCTGTGCAGTTATTAGTCTCCGTAATGTAACATAACAGATACTTTCTAAATCCTTTTAGGCCTTCTCCCCCTCACTGGAAAGATCATCATTTTTTTATTTCAAAGTGGATTTAATAAAGAAAAGGAGTGCTGTTAAAGTAATACGTGAGGCTTTGACATTAAGCAGTGCAACCCTGCAGAGTCGGCAAGAACAGGGTCTCTAATCTCCAGTGATTTATAGAGGGCTCTTCCTTCATCTCTGCACTCAGGGAGGGCCAAAAAGTTTAGAGACAGGCTGGCGTCCCCCCTGCTCCACACGGCCAGCTCCTGCTGGCCAGCCTGCCGGCACAAACCCTTAACCACTTCGCTGCTGGCCTCCCCTGCGCCCATTAAAGGGCCTTTTATTTATTTGTATTTATAGAACAAAGTGATCTCAGAGTTAAGTAATGCCTACGGAGGTAAATGTTTATGTCTGTCATCAGAAATTTATAAGCAGAGGAGGAGAAGCTAATAGGCAGAGAGGAAAGACCAAAACTATGTCGTGTTTGATGCTCCTCTGAGTAAGCTCTGAAAGGCTCCGAGTAGAAACACGTCTTAATTAAAAACTTACAAATATATACAGTTAATTTTAAAGCTAAATAACTGAATTACAGACACCAGACAGCCTATTGCCAGCTGAAGGAGAATGTTTGCTTTATACTGGCTGAACGTTACACAAAAGTTCAAAGAATATGTTTCCAAACACAAATGCAAGAAGCTATTAAGTTCTTGTCACAAGACAGAAGTATCTCATTTGAATGGATTTCAAATTCATCATTTTTTTAGGGAAATGACCAGTTACTTCTGCACTGTGAAACCGCAGAAGTCTTTGCTACTCATCGAATAAATTAAAGCCGGCTCGAACATGAACTCAGCGCTGGGAGATTTGCATCACCACCAGGAATTCAGCTGGGTCAAGAGGAATAGATGTGTGAAGAATAAAACTTAAGGCACAGGTGAAGCCAAGCTTAGGCACCTTTCCCTCTGAGACCAAAGGGGATTACACCCAGGTGCCCATAAAGGCCAGCAATGCCTTTCCCTTTAAGGCCAATGGACGTGTTCATATCCCTTGACAGTCTCCTCTCTCCCCAGAATCCCAGCAATCCCAACACAGTAGGACTCCATATAAGAGCACAAGAATCAAACTGAAATTCGCCACAATGTTAATAGGTTTTGATGTTCCCACTTGGAGGAACACACAGAGAAGCCACAAAACACGTGCAGAAGCTCCGTGCATTTTCCAGACCCACGGAGGTAACAGTGGCATCTTTGAGCTGCCACTCCTTGGACTGGAAACTTTCCAGCCAAATCAAGCTGCCCCTGAAAACTGAACCCTGCACAAGCATGTGTTGGATGTTTTAGTTTTTTTTTATATTCATGCAAAATTACCCTAAAAGGTTGGGGAATGGAAATATTGACTTACTAATTCAACATTCATTAACCAGCATATTGCAACCTATACAATATATTGGCACTCGAGATGCATTATTTTAAAGTTTGCTGAATTTTCCTTTGAGTGATTGAGCTCATTCCTTACCCCTCCTCTTGCCAGTGAGGCTGAAATTCCTCTGTGGAGTTGTCTCAGGGATAAACTTGAAGACTGAAGTTACTCCTGTGTGGACACTCTGCTCCCAGGGCACTTTTCCCGTATTTCCACAGGGCAGGATGGCCAGGCTGGGAGCCCCAGAGCTGCTGGTGGGGCAGAGCACTGACTGTCTCTGTGGGTTATTACTGAGGGGGCTGCAAACATTCATTATCCTGTGTCTAAAACAATCATTTGCAATCCATGAGTTGCAAAGGGCAATCTTTTATTATATTTTCACCTTTGACTCCTTTTGTTTCATCTGATGCAGTTCAGGCAGGGATGCTTTAAACCAAAAAATTAGCTCAGATTTCAGATGATCACAGGATGTTACTTTATCTCAAAGGTTTCCTGTGGGTTGTTTCACAACACTGCATGTTGTATCCCTGGTGTACCCACAGGTGCTCAGAAGGGTGTGCATGAACACTCAGACTGCCAGAAAACACTTGCCATGCTGCTGCTTTTCTTCCCATTTAGGAAAAACCCAGCAATCTGAGCCTGCTGGGCACCAGCCACGCTGCACAGTCAACTGTTCTCGTACAGCCCAGGGAGGAGAGGGGGTTTACACCCTTTGGTTAAGAGTTGTTTTCACACAAGGAATGGGTTAGGAGCATTCCTCACCCTCTGTATGGTGACAATTTAAGGTACAGCTTTCCTGGTGCTGATGTGCACCCTGCAGACAGCACAGAGGCAGCCACGGGCTGAGGGAGATGGAAGAGAAAAACTCTGGATAGAAAACCCCTTTGGACAGCAGGAAGGAGATGCAGGTCGTGCCCACACACACCTCTGCAGCACAGGGGGCATCACCCTTCTCCTCACGTGTGAGTGGAGTGAAACTCCCAGGGAAAGGAAGGGTGCTGGAGCTGCCCGTGGATCCTGCCCTCTCCCTCCCATCTCCCTGTGCCTGCAAAAGGAGTGGAAACTTGGCAGGCTGGAGCGGAGAGCGCAGTCAAGGGTCGGGAGCGGGGACCGGCGTGGGAATCACACCAAAAAGGTAACCGAAGCTGCGGAACGTGCTGTCTTTTCCACGGAGCCTCCCAGCAGCATCCCGGACGGGAACGGCTCCTTCCCAGGGGCGGGTCTGTGCGAGCTGCTCCGGAGCCCGGCTTTGGAGAGCTTCTGTCTCATTTCCCAGGTCTACCAAGGGCTGAGCAGGGTCACAGCCATGTCCTTACAGGGTGCAGATCCTCTGCGATCGATTCAGCCCTTCACCAGGCTCAAAGGAGGTGCCAAAATTCTTTTCCCGAACACCTGCTTTCAGATGACTTAATCCTTTAACACTCCTGCTCCCCGAGGGTGTCTGCGGAGGGGAATCTGAAACGGGAACTTCAGGTCTCCAATCCTGAAGCAGACAGTAGGTGGCATTTTGATTCCCTTCTGCATTAAACCCCTCACGTGCAATAGTGGCCAGAGCAGGTAATGGAGCCTTAAATGGTCCGGTGCTGGTGCTCAGCAGGCCTGTCACAAGCTGATCTGGCAGTAATCGGGTCTCACCAGGGCACCCACAATTAACTGCTGTAACCAGAGCATGGAAATCACCCCACCGCAGCAGACCTGTCATCCCAATCTGCACCTCACCCAAGTCAACTCCATCTGCATCATCTGCACTGCCCTGGATCTCAGCTGAACCTGCTGTGGGATGAATGTCTGTGCTTAATGTAACTGTAAAAAGTGAAAAAACCCCAAAAGTAGAGGGAAAAAAGAACTTCCCAAAGATGCCTCTTAAAGGGGTCCTCCTGAAGAGCCCACTAGGTTTGGAGCATGACAAAACAGCTCCTGACTCCATCCTCCAAGTCATTTTCATTTGCTAATAGTGAAAGGATGAGGTTCTACATTCAATTTGCAGAGTGAAGTGATAGAACCTGGGAAGCCACAACTTCCCTCAAGGCTCCCCTAAAGCAGCAATAATCTTGTTTTCCTTGTACAGTTCCTGGCACATGTGAACCCAGTGCACAGCTGGTGCCCGAAGACACTACTCCAAAATAAATCTGAAATGCAAATAACTTATTTAAACTATAATACAATCACATTTCTTTTTATAGTAATCATAAATCTCCTTCTTTATTATAATCACATCTTATCACATAAAAAGTAATTTAATACAAGACCTACCTTCCTACATATTATTGCATTAAGGAAAGCAAACTTTTTCAGTGTTATTTATTTCCAGGAGAATCTCCAGGAGGCACTCTGGCTCTGGAAGGATCGTGGCCTAATTTGTATTTTAGAATAAATTCTTTAGCCTTCATTAGGTAAGAGTTGCTAAACGAGCTCTAGTTAGAACTCTCCCTAAGTGAAAAAGTTCCTGAACACCCAGAGCAATCTGAGATGACATCCTGAAACCACAGAAGTACCACATCTTCCACGAGATGGAAACAGATCCCAAAATACTCCTTTAATTCAGCTGAAATTTCAGTTGTGTGCACACAAGTGCTATAAACAGGCTACAAACCAGAGCAGCTTCAAGCCAGGGAGAGGCTGAAGGGTCAGCAGAACTTTGCTGGTTTGCTGAGGACCTTCATCCACCAACTCCCCCCCAAAAAATCTGCCAGGAGAATTAGCACAACCAGCCACCTTGACACTGCCGTGATTCAGATTCCAGCCTGTGGAGTTGCTGCAATTTGCCCTGATTTTTGGATGAGGGGAGGCTCTGGGTATGGCAGAGACTCAGGATCTCTTGGAGAGATGCCCCTGCCAGCAGGCACGGGCCAAGCCAAGCAAACAGTTCCTGCTGAGGGAGCCCAGCAAGGTCCTGCCCTGCCACAACCACCCAGGCTCCCGAGGCACAGCCAGCAGGCTGGGCTGTGGTTACCTGCCCCACTCCCTGTTGCACAACAGGAGATCCCAAGAACCCCCAGCCACTGTGGCACCACGGGTTAGGATGCCATTAGGAACATAGTTTGCAACCCACATAATAAACACTTTATCCAAGTCAGTAAAACAAGCCCAGAGGCAAAATGAGTGTAAACATAGGCACAGAACAACTGATATGTGGACAAATACTTGACAAAGTGAGTATCAGAACTTGCCAAGTGTCATTCTGAAAAGCCCATGGCTTTCTAAAACAAGCTTTGCTTTTTATCTTTGGTTTACCAAAGATTATGTGCAGCAGCCAATACAGTATCAAAGCTTAAACCTCAAGTCCCTGCAATCTCCTACCCATCAAAACATTTCCCATGGTTTTATTAGCACTAACAATGAAGTCAATGGGAGAAGAATCTGGCCAAAGCCAAAACAAAAAAACCTCACACGCCATATTTTGCACAAAATGAGCAAAAGGCTTGGGAGAAAGACAGTACCACCTAGCAGGGAACCACAGAGTGGAGTCAGTATATTACCAGATCCTTCCCCAAGCAAAGGCTGACAAAAAGAGCTAAAAAAAAGTGCAGTGTAAGAGAACAATCAATCCCACTCCTCCTGTTCACAGGAAAGGCAAGGATTAGATGGGCAGATAAACAGGCTGAAGCTCAGTGTGTCTGCAACAGGTACCAGGAAGAGTGACTTAAAACTTCTTTCCAGTAAAGGTTTAGGGGTTGGAAAACCAGCTGGTGATCTGTCAGCAAAACCCCAGCCCCTCTTCACTGCACATCTTTTCTGAAATCTCCAGGAGTGATTTGGGAAGGACACAATAAACTTCTGCTGTGGAGCAGGAGGATGTTTTACAGCCCAGATTTATCAGCAGTGGAGAACAGTCCCATGACATCTGTGCTTCTACACCCGAGCCACAGTTCACCAACAGCAGGGACAACACAGGGCATTGTGGTGCCAAGCAGGAAACACCTAAAAACATGATGAAAGGAGAAACTGTTCCAGCCAACAAGGATGAAGAGACAGAAAGGTTCAAACAAACCCCCCTATACTCTGTCCTGCCTCCCTACAGTCAAAATCCAGTGGCTTAATGTCTTGTAGTGCTGCAAGACAAATTAAAACCTCCACACTGAATGAGGAAAGGCTGTCTGTTGTGGTGGGTGTCATCTAGAGAAGAAAACTCTCGAGAGGGGCTTCATTCTGCTCCCCATCTCTCTCTTCCAGCTCTGGGGGCTGAGTACCCTGAGGACAACTGGTTTTACTGTTAAAGACTGAGGCAAAGGAGGAGCTGAGCACCTCAGCCTTTTGCTCACCTATGTCTCCCCTGCACACAATAAAGGATGGAGAGTCTCCTCACCCTCCTTTTGTTGAGGATGTATTTGTAAAAACATTTTTGGTATCTTCTACAGCAGTAGCCAGATTTAAGTTCTAGTTGGGCTTAGGCCATTCTAATTTTCTCCCTGCCAAACCTGACCACATCCTTCATCCTACTGAGATGAGAGGAACCAGCGGAAGATTTGCTTTCTTTTGTAACCACTCCAATGTTTGGTAGATTTAATTCCTGTCTGTGAATGGGGGTGTGTGTGTGTTATCAGTGCACGTGAGTAAGTAAATTGTACACCTTTATACAAGTGATTTAAACAACATGAACCAGGAGTTCCTCAGCTCGAATTCCTTAGGATCTAGGCAAGCTGAAGACTGTCTCAAATACTGCTAAAATGCAGAGAAACAGCTGTGGACTTGGGATCCTACAGCAAGTTTGAATTTGCAGCAAAGTTTGCAGCCGTGGGTCTCCTGGCCATCCCACGGCACCGTGACGTCCAAGCTCCCGTGTTTACAGTATCCATAGCCAGGAGCTGCTTGATGGAGCTTATACTTGTCTAATTAGAGCTTAGCAATTATAAGCAGAGATCCAGAGTATAAAATCAAGCATTTTGGTCAGCTACAGAGAGTATCTGAACACTGAATCAAGCAAGGAAGAGACTTGCAGCCTCCTCCAACAAGTTCCTACCGTCGCACACGGTGCCACGTCCTGGATGGGAGCAATGCCACCAGCAGCAGGCTCTGAAATACCAACTTGTCATTCCAAACCTTATTTACAAATTCAGCTACAGAGTTTACTCATGGCTAGAAGTGCTCTGAACTTCTAAATGACCAAGCTGGACAAAATGGTGGAGGTCTGAGTTTCTAACAGGTTTGCAGGCGGCTGGGTTTGGAAATCTTGTTTCTTCATGACAAGAAGAGGAGAGGCTGCCTGAGGACATTGTTTATTAAAGCCTTTTGTTCAATTTACAAATTGAAACAAATAATTGTGGAGACATTTGCAGCTATGGAAAAAACGTGTTTACAAAGTGGAATAAAATACAGACTAAATACATTTGGATTATACCAGATCAAAACATGTGAGTTTCTAACACAGCATAAAGGGCGGTCACACTACGAGGACAGAAGGAAAGGCGCCACTGAGTCATGGCTTTTATAACAATCTGGTCACTTGAAAGATTTTGGATAGTTTTACTCTCAGAGTCCTTAACATGCAAGAATCTCAGAGCCACACTCAGCAGTGACCAGCCCTTGAGATTGCAGACCAGGGACACCAACCTGCTCCTAACTGGTGCTTCCCGGGAGGAAAGCAAGCTCCCTGAGCTCCAGCCAATATTCCACTGGAATATTTCTTGGTGCTTTACTTTGGTTTTGGTTCAGTTTTCCTCGTGTAAACTCTGCATTCAGAAATCTCAAAGCCCTGTTGGACCTTCTCACCTCTCCCTCCCACACACACAGCATCGCTCTCTACAGACACGCTGGTCTCACTTTACATGTCTTACATGGTGAAGCTGTCACCACTTGGATGATTATCCTGTAGTTTAACTCTGATGTTCTTGGGAAATACACATTCTGGATAAGCAATTCTGATTGCTGAATTGTTTTAATAGCAATTAGACTGGATATTGGGAAGGAATCCTTCCCTGTGAGGGTGGGCAGGCCCTGGCACAGGTTGCCCAGAGAAGCTGTGGCTGCCCCATCCCTGAAGTGTCCAAGGCCAGGTTGGATGGGGTTTGGAGCAACCTGGGATAGTGGGAAGTGTCCCTGCCCATGGCAGGGGTGGGAGTGATCTGTAAAGTCCCTTCCAACTCAAACCATTCTGGGATTCCATGATTTGTCATGGAGTGAGGCAATTGCATCCCTGGATTAGATCACTGGAAAAATGGCACAGGAGGGATGAAGTGATGTTCCTAAATGGGAGCTCTCCAAAGCTTATGTGAAAAACAACTTCCCATAATATCTTAATTAACAGCACAATGTCAGAATCAAGCACTGTCTGTAACACTGATGGCAATTTCCAATAAAAGATCTATCACCATTAAAATATGGGACAGAATTAATCAACTAAATAGTTCTCTAGTTTACAAACTCCATGCAAAGGAAAAGAGCCATTACTGCAAATGGAATACCATGACTAAGGATCTCTTAGTAGCACAGAAGTATTTTCTTAACATCAGTAAAGTATGTTAACTAATATTATATTTAGTTAGCTGAACTCCTCCGGGGATTAAAGGCCCGCTGTGCCTAACAAAACTTTGTCTTGAAACAGCCCAGCAAATGTTGTTTTAGCACAGAGTATTTGATAGCTAATCATGCTATAAAACTATAAAATAAAGTTGTGTTTATTGGTACAATTAATCCCTCCATAGCCCACAAGGCTACAAAAGAAATGGGGGGATGAGGGAGTTCAGCCTAGAGGGGTGGGGTGAGAAAGGAAGGAGTGTCAGGAATAGGGAAGGACTGGGATTGAAGCAGTGGATGTGACTTCAGGGAACTATTCACAGGGAACTATTATTATTACTATTATTCCAGTTGTAATCAAGAACACCATCTCCATCTGGGAGTGCCTGAGAGAGAAAAAAAGGCAAAGTTCAAAAAAAAAATCCCCCCCAACCCGAGCTGGACATTCCCAGGAGCCCACGAGGCACTAACACAGCAGCACCCAGCAGGGTCACTGCACAGCAGAACATCCCCATCCTACTCCAAGAAATCTATTCCCTAAGAGAATGCAAATCACAATTCTTTCCCTCTGTCTGAATCTGTTCAAAGTTTTTCCAACTAGGAACAATCTGAAGTAAAGCACAAGAAAAAAAACCCCCAGCATTCTGTGATAGAAGAAACATATGCTTGGAATCCAGCAGGCACGTTAATTGTGGTTAATATGTGAATCAAATTAGGAATGTAAACAGCAGTGACACTCAGAGCCTATGCAGTGACTTCCCATTTTCATTTTTACAGCTTTGGCATTAATAACCAGCAATTGCTTACAGTTGCCAAAGGCTTCTCCTGCACTTGGAATAGAAGTTACTGGATACTAATGGATAGCAAATGTTTCTAAGCCAAAATGTGAAGTGCCTTCATCTTGAATAAAAAACATAATGCACCTGAGGACAACAAGGAGAAAAGTGCAGGTTTTGATAAAACACAATTTTATCCCACTTTGCATTAGTCTTTGTAGGACATGATGAGGGAGAACAGTCAGGAGTTCACTGTGAATCCCTTCAGGATGTCTTTGGGACGGACATTTGATGCACAAACAGCTGTAAATCTCCAGTGACTTAAGCACTGATCTGCAGAACCCAAAATCACCTTTGGGGTAATGAACTACTGCCAAACTCCAAAGGAATTCAGCCCATAGAGAGCTGGTGGGTTGTCCTAAAGCCCAAGGCTGGCAGCACAGCCACTGTGCCAGGTGAGAGCACGCTCCCTCCCTTATTCAGTCCAGGAATAAACCTCTTCCATAGATTTTGCAGCAAATGCCATTTGCATATTTAAGGGCGATTAACCACATATCCATAATTTTCTCATAGAAGTGTAATTCTTCTCTAAGAAGTGTCTGTAATTGCAATGAGAAAAAGGGGAAATTAATGATAAACAGCATATGGTGTGTTCCTGCATTCCTGATCTTAAATTCCAAGCTGGATTAAACACAGGAGAGCTCTGCTAACCCCACCTCGTGTCACTGTGTGGGATTTGTGACCACTACTTACCATTCCCATGGCACGGGCACCTGATGGTCCCAGCCCAAGCAAATGTTTTAGACATTCTATTAATACAGACCAAAAAGCTGCCAGACCTCAAACATTCTGCTGCAAGGCTGGGAAGAGAAACTACAGGTGGCAGAAATAGCACACAGAGCTGCCAACCCCAAGATAAGAGCGAGATAGGCACGACGATTAGCCTGGCAAGTGATAATCACAGACATTTCAGGGTCCTCAGACAGTTGTTAGACTGGCCACGGGCTCAGGTTAGTATTTGTATTAAGGAAAAGCTCTCAGGTTCAACTGGGATTAGACAAATGCTGTGCGAGGTGCTGTGAAAGCAAGCAGGGGACAAAAGCTCTCCCCAGGAGAGTGTCCTCCTGAATTACAGTAAGGATTTGTATTATTATTACCAGTAATTGAAATTACAAATAGTATTCCCAGCACAGCATCTCCAAATGCAGAACAGCAGCCCCCCAGTGCTGCTGGTGGTATCAGTCTGCTCACAAAGTCAGGGCTTAGCAGCAATTAATGTGCAGGAAAAATTGATAGATGGTGATTTTTCTAAGCTAAATCATCGTTTGATGGAGATGTTGCATTAATTCAAAAGATAAAAAATAAACTCTTGGGATGGAAATAAACACAGTGCTTTAAATGAACCTAATAACATGAAAGTAATGAGTTTGGAAAACAGATGTGGGAAAAGGCCAGGGAAGGCTACAATACACTCCACACAATCTGGGAAGGGATGATAAAAAAATTTACAAGCTGTTTTGAGTCCTGAATAAAAGGGGTAATCAAGGCAGGCTGGGCTGTAAGCGGGACGGGCACAGCATCCTGCAGCAGAGACTAAGCAGAACACCTCACCCTCCTGCACTGTATGCCAGGCTTTCCTGAGCTGCTGGGACTCCTGAGTCCTGCTTTGGCACTTCATAACTCACAGCACGTACTGTAAGGCCTCGCCAGCCTCTTTTCCCCCCCCTTTGTTTGATCTCTGACGTTCTGCTGGGACAGAAACCGCTCGTGTGCCGTGGGGCAGGAGGGGAGGCAGAAAACCCAAAACCAAATCAAAAGATAACACAATATAATATCCTAAAGAAAGATACCTCATTGCAAGACAGAGTGCACACACAGAGGTTATTTCCATGATGCCCAGTTGGCTCCCTTGCTAATCATGATTTATGGCAACATCAGCGCAAGGACCCGGCGGGTTCGCGAAGGACGTTTGTACAAAGTGGTTCTCAAAATGGCACTGTGAGAAAAGTCCCCTCTGCAGTTGTTTTACTTTGCCTCTGAAAAGCTTTCAAATTGAACTGCTAAAGTTCAGCCAGCATCTAATTTTAACCGTGAGTTCCAGGAGAGAGTAAAGCTGGTGGGAAGATTACAGAGTTCCTTGAAGCTCTGACCTACAACAGGAAGAGAGTTGTCAGCCTTCATGTCTCTCACTCTAAATCCCAAGGGAAACAACACTGGCAGAATGTTTTATAACACGTTCCCACTGTAAAATTCTGTATTTGAGAAATATGATTCTTGCTCACTCCTTCTCCTGGACCTTTGGTGTGTCAGTAAAAACAGATGACCTTAAATGAGTAATTTTAGTTTTGCCTTTACACCGTGGTTCGGGACTGAGGGTTCACAGGGCTCTGTTTACAAAATCACAGAGAGCTGATACTGCACAAGACCAACACAAGCACCCACACCTTTAAAATATTAGCCAGGGGCTGGCAGCTTGTAGCAATGTAATAAGGCCTTTTTTGTGCCTTCTCAGGTTAACTCCATAACTCAAGAAATACCCCCACGGAAGGCTGCAATCTGGGATTTTCATAAGGAAAGCTGAAAGGCTTCTGTCAAAGGGCCAAAAAGCAGCATCTGCAAAACAGCTCAGGAAAGAGAAATTAAAAATAAAATAATTGGATTATGATCTCCCAGCTAATGAAATCAGATACGCTGTTTTTCCCCGAGTCATGGATTTTAGACAATGCACAGTGGTTCGAGGCTGGGTCCTTCCACACTGCCCTGACTGCCCACAGGACCACCATTCCAGGTGTTGCACAACATGAGAAAGCAAACCAGGAATACAGCAGAGCAGCTGAATACATTTTCATCCTGACAGTGACGAAGGTGTGGTGACAAACAGCGAGTAACTGGGCAGGATATGAATAACAAACTGGGGAAAACTGGCACTCCACTAGTAGGTCTCTGAGCTCACAGGCAGCTGAAGGAATTCAGTCACCCTGGATCAGCTGAAAACTTATTTTTTCCCCTGCTCCTTCACACTCCTCAGATTTTCAGTCCCTGGGAATGATGTCCTGACACCCGAAGCACAATAAGATGGAAGCAGAGGAACCCCAGAGCTCCGAGCAAACCCACATCCCGGGATCTGAGCACGGCCGGGTGGGAGCAGAGGCAGGAGCAGCTCCTGAACTTTCTCCTCTCCTCTATTCCTGCAGATAATGAAATCCAGAAACACCATTCTGGGACACAGTTGTTACAGACCTCACATTATCTGCTGCTGACCCTCAATTGAGACGTCTCTTAGTCAGGGATGATGATTTTTGCGCTCATGAATAATTAGTTTTGCCGGTTTTAAGAAAAAACCCCCCTGTATCTTTTAATCAGAATCTAAATGAAAAAATGCTAAAAGCTATTCCCTAACATCTGCCAGTTGAGCATAGATTTAGAAATAAAAATCAAGAGGTATAGACTCATCTCAGGGAATTATGTGTTCAAATCCTCATTTATGGAGATGAGAATGGAAGTGTTAACGTTCAGAGTCTTCTGCTGCATATCCGAGGCTTTAGGGTGGCTTAATGAGTCACTGTCTGAAACCAAGAACAAGCTGAAGTTCCTTCCTCACATGCACACACTGAATTTTGTGTATAATTACTCAGTTCTGAGCAATGACAATTTATTAGATTTTCCCATCAAACACATGAGTTGTTAATGTAGAACATGTTACTGATACTCAGGGCTCTTTCCAAGGAAAGTCAGGAATTATTAGTGACCCAAGTATTAAACAGAACCATGCACTTTATCCCCCACCCCAGCCTGCCCCTCCATTTCTCTGTAAAAATGTTTTTGAAGTGAACTTAGTGACTGTGAAAAGCAGATTTTTCTAACCAGGGGATCCCTTTCTAAGGGCAAAGGAGCAGTTTGAGAGCACAGAAAACAGCCTGCACAAATATCAGGGAAACAAAGCACAGCCGAAGGACAACTCTAGTGCAGGAGTGACTGGAGAGCAGTCGGGATCCCCTTGCATTTAATATAAAATTAAATTCTGCAGCATTTCAGAAAAATAAAGTTTCTCTTTGATATTACTCTCAACACGTGGAGGTTTCTACAGAGATGGCTGAGAGGGAGGATGGGGGAAGTGGGACAACAGAGACAGTGAAGGACAACACCGTGTGCTGGGACAGCAGCGTGCCCCATTTGGACCTTCTCCTAATAGAAGACAGTGATGACAAAGTCACCAGAATCCCAGCAGCCACAGTACCATGAACTGAACTAACTCCATGCCAACGCTGTTTGCCTTTACCATTGTGATTACAAAAAGCAGGCAGATTATCATACTGAGGAAATAATTCATCTCCATGGATCCCCTTGCCCTGTACAAGCTCCAAGCCTGGTGGGCCCTTCACCCACGCACCAGTGTTCCACTCCCACCTTCTGCCTGATCCAGATGCCTGATGGAGACATGGAATCCTGGAGAAACGAGCTGAGTGACACCAGCCCAAGACCTGGAGGAGACATCACTCCTGAGCAGCATCCTCAGGGCTCCCAGCCTGGCCATGTCAGCGAGCTGCCCACGCTTTCCTCACACAACAGCTCTGTGCATCAGAACTACAGAATGGGCTGGGTTGGGAACTAAAGCCCATCTCATCCCACCCCCTGCCACAGGCAGGGACACCTTCCTCTAGCCCAGGCTGCTCCAAGCCCCATCCAGCCTGGCCTTGGACACTCCCAGGGATCCAGGGGCAGCCACAGCTTCTCTGGGCACACCCTGTGCCAGCGAAGAATTTCCCCCAGCATCTCATCCAAACTACTCCCTTCCAGCGTAAGGCTGTTCCCCTTTGTCCCACCACCCCACGCCCAGTTTAATAAGGATCCTGTTGGGACAGTGCCCTCGTGCTGCCCAGCTCCTGCACGAGGGGCACAGCTGGCACAGACCCCCAGGGATGCAGGGGCCGGGCTCTGGGAGTGGGTGCCACGTCCCATGCTGTGCCGGTCCCCGCGGCCCGGCCGCCCTCGCCGCCGCTCCATTCCCAGGCTTTCCTTATTTATGCCTTTCTATTTTAATGAGCTTTTCTATGTTCCCTCGGCCCCGGCGTGCCTCCCTCCCCTCGGAGGCCTGGGTTATGTGAAAGGGCCTGTGCCAAGCGGCGGGGGCGTGGTGGGCTCCTGCCTCGCCGGGACATGCTCCTGACGTACTGTGTGGTCAAGGAGCCGGGACTGGGGGGCCTGAACGAGGGCCAAGCCTTGCACTTCAGCTTCCTGACCTGGCAGCCATTCAGAGAGACCCTGCTAAGTGCTATTTCCTAAATACACCAGCTTTTCATAACAATCTTACCACATTGCTTTCCTTTACAAGCTCTCTTAAAAGAGAACTGGACTCCTTCTGGTTAATCTACACAGACTGCATTTGGAAGCCATCAGAAACTGAACTGTAAACAAAACGTTATTAATGTGTTGTAATCTGCCCTCAATGTTCCAGATGAAAAGAAAATGTTTTATAGTTTTGGAGTATACATTTTAATTGCCTTTTAAGAGTGCATATACTTTTAGTGCTCTCTGTTATAAAACTGCAGTATCTGTTTCTTGATAACTGTTGAATGATCTCGGCTATTTTTATTAGGTTTTCTCCCCCACCCTGGTCCCCTTCCTTAAGCTACCACCACTGCAAGGCTTTTCCAGACCGTTCCTGATATTAGGCTGGCAAAAAGTTCCACGTCTAAGACAAACTCCATTATAAACAACTTCTTTACAACATCCCCTCACTATAAAAACACTCAGATCTAGAAAATAAGTTCTTTAAATGAACTTAGAATTGAGTTACTTTCAGTAAAAATCTGGTCTGAAAAGGGGCTAAACTGAATTCCCCAGATTTCCAGCCCTTCCCTGCTTGGTTTGCCCTCCGTGCCTTGTTCCTGTCGTGGCTGGAAGTGCTTGGGAAGGGATACAGGAATTTGGCACTGGAGATGCCACGGCCACCCCCAGCACAACGTGGCTGCTGGAGGGCACCTGGCACTGCCCCAGCCTGAGCCACTGAGTGAAGGTGGGCTCATGGTAAGATCCTGCCTGAGCTGTAAGCCCCAAATTCCTCATGAAGCAATTCCCCCTGGAAGTGGGGAGCAGAGTCTCAGTGGGTTTACTGTGCTCAGTGCTCTTCCCTCGAGGCAAACACTGCCCTGTACAATAAGGCCTTTCGGGACCTGTGGCATAAATGGGAAGAGCATCCCAAAGTTACCTGTCAGGTTTTCTGGGTATCTCCTTGCTAGAAAAATACTTAATTAAATAAATAGAAATCCATGGTCACAAAACTAACCATGGCCTTTGTTGTTCACTAAGTGCAGATTCAAAAGGCAAAGGGAACCCTTAAAATACTCTGTTTCAGGAAATATCAGGATATTTGACATCACTTTTATCCTGTTTGTATCAACAAACGTGCTGGAAAAGAATGGATTCAGCTATCCAACCTTAGCTGTGCACTCCTTAAATCCCAAAGCCTGCTCTCCTAGAATTTGGTTCTTACACACCTTCACTCTTTGTTTCTTTTAAAGGTAATTAAATTCTCAACCTCCTGACATCACCCTCCAACTCCTCCTGTGCTGTCTCTAACACCTCCCTAATACCTTTTTGACTTGCAAGATACTATTACTTGATCCAGTGCAGGCCAGGATATTTCACAGTGCCTGGAGAACAACCACTTTTCAACATTCTCCTCTTATGCAATGAAAATATTTGAAGTGGCAGAGCCCCTCTCTCACACTGGATTGGGATTCACATCATGCAAGTGAGCTGCAGTTTATCGTTGCTCTTTTAGTTCTTTTTATCTTCAGAATTATCAGCGCCTGTTAATTTTTTTTTAATGTTGTTTTTAAAAACATTTTTCAGTATGCAGATGTGCCTGTGAAGATTAATGGACTGGGAACACTGAAATCTTGTATTAATCAACTTACAAGGGAAGGCAACTGCTGAGTAAAATTTTCCATAGTGCTGCACACAGGAGTTTATCCAGAGAGCTCCTTGTCTTGGAGGATTTTCTCCTCTGGAATTCTGCAGTGACACCAGTCATGGGTGACTCTTCCCTGAACACTGAACAAGCCATAGGGCAAGTGGTGGAGTCCCTGTCCCAGCAGGAATTTAAAAGCCACGTGGAGGTGGCACTTGGGGACATGGGTTAGTGGTGGCCTTGGCAGTGCTGGGGAACTGTCAGACTCCATGATTTTAGAGGTATATTCCAACCCAAATTATTCTATGACTCTAAATGCTTTAAATATAGATTGTGTGTAGATAAATGTGCTTTCTCTAACAGGATAATGAAAAAAACCCCTACCCCAAAGCAGCGACTGAGAGCAGTGTGTGTGCACACACTTCACTCACGGGTAGGTTAATGACACCAATTTCATTACTAATTGGATCAGCTTAAACCTGCTGCATTGGAAGTGTCTTGGCAGACAAAAACGTGGCCATAATTACAAAAACAACTGGTTTCTCGAGTTACGTAATCCCACCAATTAAGTAATTCCTCCACTTGTAAAAGTAAACCCAAGCAAGGCCATTTGTGTAGTTTTGACTCATTTTCAGCAATGTGCTACTCCTCAGTGCTGATGCCCACAAAATCCAGCCCCATTACTCACAGCAACTGTTTCTGAGGGTGGATCCATTAATGCTGGTTGAAATAACCAGGCAGAATTTGCCAGAGTGCTGGGAAAAGGTCCTGGTAGAAGGAAAACCCAGCTAAGCTTCCAAATGCTGCTCTCGCTGTAAATCTTTGAGGTCTGGAAAGGTTGCTCACAGCTTGGAGAACACCACCCCCCTTGCTCTGAGCCTTTCTCCTTGGGATTGCCACAAAGCAAAGCCTTCCTGCAGCAGCACGAGGCTCCCAAGAGTGTGGAGTCTGCCAAAACCAGAGAGAGTTGGCCATCACATAAGC
The DNA here is from genome assembly GCA_013400415.1 of Scytalopus superciliaris. NCBI lineage: Eukaryota > Metazoa > Chordata > Aves > Passeriformes > Rhinocryptidae > Scytalopus > Scytalopus superciliaris. The sequence continues at coordinate 434,218 of VXBX01001698.1, forward strand.
AAACCTTGTTTTCACTGCCCACGTTAGGTGGTGTGTCAGGCACTGGGGGGAATGGTGAAGCTGCTGGCCCATGAGCAGGTCTCCTCTCACCAACAGACACTGCTCCTGTCAACTGAAATCACTGAATCACCTGAAATCACTGCGAGGAATAAATGGGAGCAAATAGTCTGATTCTATGAAATCAAGGGGCAAAACCAATTTCATTTTCTATTTTTAGCTTCCTAAACCAAACAGAAATTCTGTAATTTTTTAGAAAGTTACAAAGCACGAATAAATCTCTGTTTTTCATTACATTTTCTATTCAAAGTCCAGGGACCTTCAAAGTATCTCTAAGGATTGTGCTCCTGACAAGTTGCATGTTAATACTGATTGAACAGTTCCTATAGGCAGCAGGAGTCCTCAAGTGTTTTCCTCCAGATGCCTGATATGAAACAAGAAACCCACAAAAATTATATTTAGCTGATCTCTCTATCACACAGTTTCATCTCTAGGGAGTTTCTGCCATCACATCTATAATATGAGATTTCATGTGAAGTTCTGGAAGACAAACAATGTCCCACCTCCCAATCCATGTAACCCAGAGCAGAATTAAGAGGCTCCCTTCCCCTACAAGTAATAACACTGAATGTTCATCTGCTGAAAAAAGCAGATAAATTAAACCCACTGCAGTCAGTAAAAGAGCACTGCTTGGGAAATAACCTTTGGAGCCACTGGAAAAACTCTGAGTTCAATCAACTTTATTTCCAGTACAAAAGCAATTAGATTTTTCCCATCAGAAATCAGATGGAGTAGTAAATTAGGATTTGCCAGTGATGAGAATTCCTAACTTGTGTCATAAATAGAATTTCCTTCTTATTTTCGGCTATGGCCATCTATGTAAATCTCCATTCCAAACACAACTTGTGAGAGAAAAAGCTGTATTACAGAGTTATCAGAGATACCTACATTTAAATGGAATTTTCCTCCTTCTTTTTAAGCAAAAGCTACTTTAATTAAGCTTAAAACAACAAACAATCAACCTACAAGAACCAACAGACTTGGCTGCTGTTCCATTCACCCAAGACTATGACTGTGCTGAGAAATCTGGTTTAAGCAAATCTCAAGCCATTTGCATCCCTGTTACCCTCAGAAGACTAACAGATGCTTTTGTGTGTGTGCATCAACCAGTCCTGAGAAATCAAAATGCACTTTTCCTTCCCAAGCACAGCCTGATGAGATTACACTGAGGACCCCTCCTCACTTCGATTCCTCCACCAAGAACTTTCTCCTTTCCTTTCTCTGTGATCTGAACTGTCTTAAGGTTAAAGTGAATATTAATTCACAACAAATCCACAGCTCAAGAAAGAGGGTAGTTCCCAAAGAGCTGTGCAATGGCACCCAACTCCTGCCCTGCTTCCTTCCCTTCCTCCCTGATCCAGCAATAAATCTACTGAGCAGAGAAGGGAGAAAGAGAAGATGAATTAGAGCAGGCCACAGATGAGGAAAATTAAGACTGGGTATAATTTCTGAATACAATATTGGCTACCTCAAGTCTGATCCAAGATTGTTTCTTAATTAGCAATGCAGGAAGCCGCTGAAAAGCAACGCTGCTGGACTGAACCTCTCCTGCAGATAGAGCTTGTTGCTCACATTTATCCATGGATCATTCCTGTTGACTCCTCCTTGGCAGCTGAAATCATATTCAGACTGTCTGGAGAGACATTCTAAAACCTGAGATTCCCCCTGTCAACAGCTCCATGAGCATCCCATCTGCAAAGCCTTGTGGATCCTTTTCTGTTTAAATACCAAGGATGTTTTCCTGATGGATATCGCAGGTTTTGTGGACACGGGCTGTAAGCCTGGGTCCCTTAAATCAGCAAAGCACCACTTCAGACACCTCACTGTGGCACAACTTGAGTCTGCTCAATACAGACAAAAAGCAAGGACAGCAGATGTAATAAATACAGGGTTTCTTCTGGCCAGAAACCAAATACTGTGGCTTGAAATTAAATACTGTCATGGAGAAGACTCATGGGGACATCCCTGCTGCTCCTTGGGGGGGGCTGAGAACTGAACAAACAGCACAGGACTGGGGGAACACAGAGCAAGAACCTGATTCCTGCCCACAACTGTGAGGAGAAAGCCTTGATGGCCTGCCAGGCACGTGTCAGGTAACCTCAAAGGAGGCAAAGCCCAGTATTTGCCCTCAGAAAGCAGGTTTGGGTTCCTCCTCCTGTCTGTTCACCCCTGCAGGATCAACGGTCTCCAAAAAGAGTCAGAAGTTTCATGGGAAGTAGCCCAAAGTTCTGGTTACTGAGAGAGAAGTTGTCCCTTGAGCCATGGCCATGGCAAACACTGAGTGTTGGACTGCAAAGCCAGCAGGTCCTGCACACCCCAGCCCTTCCATAAACACCCTCCTCAGAACAGCCATTGGAAAGGTCACGTTGTAAAGTCACTCGATCAAAATAGTAATAAAAGAGTAAACATTAACTCGCAGTTTTTCCTTAGGTCTTTCTTACTTCCAGTTGGTATCATTCCTCCCAGGAAAAGTTGCACCTTATGAATCTGCAGGTTTATCTTGATGAAAGATCTTTACCTTCTCAGCGTTCAGTGCAAGAAAACGAGATGTCCTTCCATTCAAAAAGACCTGCTCCTTGCTCTCTGAACTGCCACGGGATCGTGACTGCAGCGAGCACGTATCAGCCATGGCATTTGTCCCTGCTGGGACACAAAAGTACACTGGGACACGGGGAAAGTGCCATGAGAAAGGAAATTAACTCTTAATGAATGTGAACTTTTGTTCTGTGCAGAGCAGACGAAAGACACAACTTCAGGTACAGCCCGGTGGGCTCCTGCAAAATACCCTGGATAGAAACTGGTTGCTTGAATTGCCATCGTTGTTCCTCAGTAAGGTTTTCAGAAAACACAAATAATAAACACTTTCTTAAAAAAGAAATTGAGATAAACCTATGCACAAGAAAGCTCCATCAGGTGGATCTGGGAAAGCTGGCACCTGGCCCCATTCCATGGGAATTAATGCAAAGGCATTGATTTGTTCTAGGCTAATGATAAGGTCTTTTGGTTTAATTTTAGAAGAAAAACTTTCACTTTCTGATTGGCAATCAGAGCTTTTTATGAAACAACCAGAAAGCCAAAGTCTGGCTTTGCAAGTAACTAATCAAAGCCAACCCCTCTCTGTCGGAGACAAGGGAAAACAAGTCTGGAATGGCCAACAGCAGTTTGTTCAAATGAAACCCAACTTCTGTCTCACATCCTCTGCCTCCTGCCCACCCTGGAGCAGCTCCACGAGGATTTGAAGGCAGTACTGAAGACAGTTTTCCAGAGAGGTGAAAATCACAACAGTTCCAAGGACCATCCAGATCCTACACAGACACAACCTTTTTTTCACAGCAAAAGGAACTACAAAAAAGAAGAGAAATTCCAATAAAACCACAGCAATGCTGTCAGAAAGACAACAGGAAGATAAGGGAGATCAAACAACAAATTGCTTGCTGTATTCCTGTTCCTTCTCTCAGAGAGATCCTGGAGGATCCAAGTGCCACAGCAACCATGGCAAGGACACCTGAGCATGGACACAGCTGTTCATCCCATTTACTGGCCTGGAATGGTTTGTCTGAGCACTAACTGTAATATTTGGCACTCAGTTCTCCGTGTTCAAAGAGTTAAGCTCTGTCCTGTAAAGATAAAAATCTCCATTTTTATGACTTTGCAGGGCTCCTACCAAAGGAGGACCCAGCTGTAATCGCAGCATTCCGAGCCGCGGAGGTGCCAAGTTTTACTAACTATAATTTAACTGGGCCGGTTGATGCAGTCCAAATTCTTGTTTGGATAATCAGCCTTTGTTTAAATATGGACTGAAAAAAAAAACCAAAAAAACCCAAGGAAGAAAGAAAGAAAGAAAGAGAGCCCAGGCCAGCAGTGGCCTCCAGGCACGTCATGTGAGCTGATTACCCGCAGCAGTAGCAGACACTCGTGCACAAGAGGAGGATTATTTTGCCAGTATTCCTGTTACGGTAACACACAATCAGAGCTTCTCCCCCCCCGGCTCCCACCCTTTTCCTTTTCTTTCCCTTTTTTTCCACCCCCCCCTCCACAATTCACAAGTCTTCTTTCCAAGTTCAAATGAAGTTTAAAGGTGAAAAGGGCAAGAAAGTTTCATGACTGGCTGTTGAAAGAGGGAGAAATAAGCAGGGTCTCCGAGTTTGCGTATACTAAAAGCTCAACAATTTTGTATTTTGCTGCAATTCATAACCGCACAAATCCCTTTTGTTGGGTCTGTTTGGACTGAAATTAAACACTTGTTAATAATTTATAACTTAATATCATTAGAAAATAATAATAACTGTCAAGCAACTACATTCAATACATAAAGCAACTTGAGTGGCTCGTTAGATTATTTGTCAAAGCAACAATTTCTATATATTTTAGCTTATTTCTACTGGGAACAGCGGTTAAAGAGCCACCCAGCTTGCTTGGAAATCGTTTCTCCACCAGCTGGGAGCAATTCCCAAATTGCTGCACCTCACCCACATCCAAGTGATGCTGGCTCAGTTTAAAAGCACTTCAGGAGGTGCCTTAAAAGTGCTGGAGGAGGGATGGCCAAGGACCTTTGCTGCTCCCAGACCAAAAATGCATCCCACAGCGATGTGGGGCACATCATTTGCTCTACATTTCACATCAATGAAAGTGATTCAGTGTTTGGCCAGCAGACTGATTGTCAAAATGAGGCATTCAAGAGAAGAAAATTCTTAATTCTTTATATATGTTGGTGAGGACCTGAGCTCCACAAAGCACAAGAGCCAGGCACAAAGCTGCCTGGAGGATCAGAGGGTGCTGCCTTCCCCAGGGCTTAAAGAAACAGCAGAGATACTTGTGGGGTGGTTTTTGAGGAGCAAAAATCACTCCTCAAACATCACAGGCTGTGGTTGTCCTTGGAAAGCTGAGAGTGTGGCTGTCTGTGCTGGGCAGTTTGGAAAGACAGAATCCCAGACTGGTTTGGGTTGGGAGGGACCTTAAATATCATCCAGTGCCACCCCCGGCCATGGGCAGGGACACCTTCCACTAGCCCAGGGTGCTCCAAGCCCTGTCCAGCCTGGCCTGGGACACTCCCAGGGGTGGGGCAGCCACAGCTTCTCTGCCCAACCTTTGCCAGGGCCTCACAGGAAAGAATTTCTTCCCAATATCCCATCTAAACTCGCCCTCCCTTAGGTTGGAGTAGATAGATAAGATATCAAAGTATTCAAATAACCTCCAAATACACATGGTTCCCCTAAATCATAAGGATTCCAATATGTTAAGGTGGAACAAAGCAAATTACAACTTTATTTACTTGGCAGAACTTCAACTGAATAAAATCAAGGTAATGTCCCTTCAGTCATGTCACCATTCATCAGCCAGAGTATCCAGTCCACCCAAGACAAAAGTAGCCATGCAAATGTTCACTGTAAGTCCCAAACTAACAGCTGGGATCCTCTGACATCAAAGATCATCAGACATCCCATCTATTTTAACACTTTTGTCCCCATGTTACTCATATTTATGACCCACCTTCCTGTAATATTCCAAGGGAGGAGAGAAAGGCTCCAAATATTGCAGGTTATTTAATAAGCATGACTGTTCCCAAAATATTATCTAATATATATTGAAGCTGATGAGCTGCATGTCCTTAGGTACCAATAGGCTTTGGGATCCCTTAAAGAGGCCATATAAATGAGAAAAGCAATAAGAGAAATAGCATTTTATTTTACTTTATTTTATTATGTTATGTTATTTTACTTTTAGAGTCTCCTATGGCTGTCCCAGAAATCAAATGGTGCATACAGAGGAACCAGAAGAGATGCCACTCTGGTTAGTAACAGTAGGTTAATTTTTTAAATTCTTTAATCATTAGTTAAATGTTGAAGGTTTCCTTTTTTAAACTGAATGCTCTCAAACACAGAGAAAGGAGATATGAATCGATAAAATTGATCCATACCATGTTTTCACTTGAGAAAGGATTACAAGGTTGAATCTTAGCATTATATACTTAAAACCATTTCTTGTTCCACTGCCTTTACAGTTCCAAAAAAAGTGTACATTTTGGAGACAAAGGCCTTTATACTCTTAATGCTGTGGATTCCATGCCAATCTCCCAATATAAAGCAGACTTCAGACTCAGACCCAAGAGAAACCGTCTCAGAAAGATTAGATTTTCCACCCCAGAACAACCCCCTTGTGTGGGGGGCCCATCCAACACCTCCTTCCTCCCCAGTGCTTGTCCCCCACAGAGAAGCCCCCCCGGGGCTTTGGTGTACCAAGTTAATTCTCACTGGTGATACAATACAGATAAACTCAGTGTAAGGGACAAACGATGAACATAATGATGATTTTTAAGAGTTGCCCATCAACGGTGTGAACCTCTAATAGGATCAGAGTATTACACAAAATTAATTTTTCCAAGTATCTGGCAGCTCAATAACCACGAGAGGAAACTTTCTTAAACTACCCATGTGGTAGAAAGGTATTCTATCAATCATCCCCATACCAGAAAACACAGATTTTTCAGGATATTTCAAAATCCATTGACAGTAATAAAGTAGGACAAGAGAGGAAAGGAGGGAAATATAGACTCAATACAATGTAGCTGCTGAGGATTAAATTTTAACACCACCAAAGCCACGCAAAAAAGAATGAATTCAAGAATCAGAAGATTAAAACTGCACGTATCCAGCTCGGGATTGGTCAGCTACAGATGGAAACTTTCTTGACAACACACAGTTTAAATTCTAGTTAGGACAGACTGTGATTAAATGCTCCTACAATTTTTGAGGACATCACTTTTTTCCTACCGGCTACTGTAATACAAAAGGCATCTCCTGCAAACATAGAACTAGTAAAAAAAAGTGCAAGTAAAAGCCATTTAGGTTTCCAGCAAAGGCATAAAAGCAAACCAGCTAATGGACATCCAGGGTAGTCAAATCACTCCTGCAAAACCCATTAGTTCCTGAAAGTTCTGGAGGGTTCAGTTTTTACAGTAAAACCTGTAAAAACTCAGTATCCAGTTTCTCAGCTGGGACACTGAGGTGTGAAGATCCAAACGATGCTGGAACTGAACTTGTACATTTGAACCTTTTGAACTCCATCTGCCCTTCATAAATTACTTTACCACCGGCTTTCACACGTTTCTAACCCACCGTGCCAGAGAAAGCAGGAATCACTGAAAGAACTGGAAATGGAACTAACTTTCTAACACTTCCAGTGGAATCTGCCTTGGTTCGAAAGACAAGCACCTAAAACCGAACTGGGGGATGAGAAAAGGCTTCCAGATAGAGCAGTGAAATAACATCTGTCTCATACTATGGAAACAAAGCAGCAGCTCCCCAAGCCAAACCCAGCTGAAGGGGATGGCCACGGCCCTGGACAGGAGCAGACAGGTACATCTGGAAACGCTGTCAAATGGAAGCAAATCCCACAAACCTCCCAGCTGGTACGAGAAGTTCATTCCGCACCTCGGCCGGGGGCGTGCTGCCCTGGGCAGATGGGATTTGTGATGCAGAGGGTCACCCCCACAGCACATCCCTCTGAGGGAAGCTGAAACAGCTTAACAACTAATCCAACTTCAAGACAACGACCATAAAGATTGTTATTTCATTTTAAGGTGCCTTGAACCGAAAGAAGAGATCCCACCAAAGGAGGGAGCCCCGTCCGACGGCAGCTCAGCAGCTCAAAGACATTCCCTGCTTTCCATGGGAAATGAGGCACATGGACAGTGAGCAGGTTCCTCCTTGTTGGTTTTGAGACTGTCAACATGTTTATAGACAGTCAATCACAGGGATTTAGGAGAAAAACTAAGGCTTTATTTGACATCCAGAAGAATGGAAAGCCTGGTTCCCAAACGAAACAGCATATTGTCATAACCAAAACAATCTATCAAACAGATATTCCTTTCTCCTACACCTTCCCAGCCTGCAGAGAGCTCAGCACCCACAGCTGTGTGCAGGATCACAGAACTCAAAGCCTCCACAGGAACTCTCCTGTCCTGCTTGCATAAGGAATTTGTTTGGGTTCAGCAAAGTCACCTAATTTGTTTCCCCATCTGAGATCTGTCATTTACAAATGAGGAAACTGCTCATCTTAGAGGAGAGCTATGAGAATGTGCTTGCAAGAGGTCGACTAATATAAAAATACTGCTTTTCCCTTTGGATTAAAATGTTATCATATTATATCTGGACACTGTATTTCCATTTCTCTTTAAAATGATCTTGCTAAGCAGCCAGGGGACACAGCAGCTCCCATCTGCAGGTCACCTCAGGTCTCCTGAACGAACCATGCCCCGGGGTTTCGGTGAAACTCAGGAATTCCAAAAGCAAAGCACATTGCCCCTAGTGCATCAAATGCTTCTGACTCGCAGAATGACACAAATGTACAAGAAAAAAGAAGGATGTCTGATTATTTTTTGTAATGGATGGCTTTTAGATGGGCAGGACACACTTAGGCATTTCTTAAACCCCCAAACCGCGAGGGATTTCCAACAATGGCCTTGTGTGAAGTGCTACTGGCTTATCAAAAAGCCTCAGAAAAAGAGTTTCAGGGGTTGAACTCTGAGTTTTAACCCTGAGCAAGGAGTCAGATGCTGCACAAGTGTGTGTTCCTTGGTCCTGTGGGAAGGCAGCGTGCCCAACCTGCCCGTGCCCCGAGACATGATGCTACCACAGCTCTTTAATCCTTCAGATTGATGGGGCTGCGTGAAATTATCTGACATTTCAAAACAAAATAAATTAACAGAGAACAATGACAAAACTTTCTGACTCTTCCCATGTCACAGTTTGCCTGTTTAAGCAATGAGGAATAAGAGACATGAAAATCTTGTTAAATGTGTGCTTGCAGTTTGTTCAATTACCACCTCCATTAACTATGACTCCTAATGAGACGTTCCAACTGCCCGTGTGGACAGTCCAAGCGGGATGAATGAACAGAGATGTTCAAAGAAATGATCACTAAAGATCATGTCGTTTAACCTGTTTTACTTCCCGCTTGCACGGAGGAAAACTTGGTGTTTTGCATTCCCCCTCTACCAGCACAGACTGGCTTTCTTTTCCTTGCTTCCCAGCTTGGAAAGGAGCCACGGATCATTTAGAGACTTCCGAGGTTTGGAAGAGCCCTTTCCGAGGACCCCTTTGGACTGTGGTACACCATTCCAAACCGGAGCGACGCAGGCACAAGCCTTTAAAAAACAGGCCAACAGCCAGAGTGGTCATCAATAATTTTTGTTTAAATATATCAGCAACATAACTTAGAGCGTTCCAAACAATCCAGGTATCCCACCGTCATGCACGGGATCTACAGCTGTTACATCTCATCAGCCCCAAAGCACCTACATTTCTGACATTGCACAAACAGCAGACAAGGCACCAAACCCAAATCACAGCAACAACCCCGTCCCACAGGACTCGGCTGTTCCAGGAAGCAAAGGTATCCATATCCCAGCTCGTATCCCTTGGAGCTCATTGGTTTTGGACTCGGGAGCAGCGTCAATAGGTAAATGCAGGGGCTGATCTCCTCTAAGAGCTGCTGGGGCCTCACACAACAGCAGAGATCAGCCCTGCCTGATGCAAACGTTAAGTCACAACAATAACATTACATAATGTACAACAAAACGTTAATTTACAGGCAGCAAATCAGGCTGTTTTTTCCATGCTGCAACACACCATCCCCGCAGCGGGATGGCAGGAGGGAATTAAAGGGTTTCACAAACGTTTCTGTATGTTATGCCATTTTGGTTTATATTTTGTTTCACCAGCTGATAATCTTGCAGACCAGGAAAACCATGCTGCTGGTGAAGGACTAAATCACACCAAAAGAGCTAAGGTTTTTAGATGAAACAAGAAGCTGATTACACATGCACCGAGTATACCAGTCACTAAGCGTTTCTGGATTGCAGGGATAAGATACTCTCTTTGCTTATTACTGCCTCCTTGATCCAAAGAGATTTAAGCAACTGTTTTCAATTAGATGTTTTTAAGCTAGTAAAACTACATCCATAAAGACATATTTATAGAACAACTTAAAACTGGAAGAATTAAAACGACTACAAAACTGATGAATTCCATTCCCCCACCAACCNCACTGCAATTTTAAGAATTAATCCACTGTTGCAAAATTAAATCAGATACACTAGTAGGGATAATGACAAACTGGTGGCTCCAGCGTTGTCAGTTTGCGGGTGATACAAGTTCAAGTCGTCTGTGCTAGTGGCCACTCTGTTGGAACAAACATGAACATAAAAGGGAACATTAAAAGTGCAGCAGCACCAGCTGAATCAGTTCTGTCACTGAGGAGCAGCCTATAAGTGGCACAGGGTAAATATTGCATTTCAGAAATGATCTGGCCAGTTCCAAGCCTGCGAGACCTCAGCGCACGGAAATAAGGGAAGACACAGTCATGGAAGTAAATGGGAGAGAGACTATCCTCATTTCCCTCTAAATTCCAGAGCACAGGAGCCTGGCAGTGTGGCTTTGCCACACATGACTTGCTTTCAGCCCCGGGAACCCATGACGAATATTCTGAGCTGTACAGGAACAAAACTGAGCTTTGATGGTTCTCACCCGACAGCTGCTCCAACAGAAGTTGCCTCAGTGACTCTGCAGCATGTGACCAGCAACGCCTGCACGACGGGCCTGCTCGCCCTGGTCACTGCAGGGCACACAGCCACGGACAGCCTGCCCCAGGAGCTGCCCAGGAGCATCACTGACGCCTCTGCTCTACACATCTCTGGCCCATGTTAGAGGCAAAAGCACTGGGAAGGAAAGCCCTGCTCCAGCCCTGCCTCCTCCTGCTGCAACATCCACCTGAAGGAGCTCAAGGCATCCTCAACTTCATCTCTCCTGCAAGCCCAGTTTGTTCCTACCTAAGCACATCGTCGTGAAAACACTTAAAAAACACATTAACAGCGGGGCAACTTTAAGATTCAAATGCATCACTTAAACATACATATTTTATACATTTAATACCTGATACCCTTCAGGAGCAGGCCATAAATACAAATGGATATTACAAAGCACAAGGAAGTGTCAGCTTTCCCCTGTCACTGTGGCCTTGGCCTGGGCACCCTGTACCCGGGGTGATGGGTGCTGTGCCAGCACAGCCTGGCAATCTCACAGCTAAAGCACAAACCCTCCCCAGGAAGCACGAGGGACATTTTATTTTCCCTTTTTTTTTATTTTTAATTAAGCCCCTGCAGCTGCATTTGCTTGATGTGCTAAAAAAGCACATGCTGCACAAGGAAATTTTAGCAATTACTTTTGGTGAATTTACCTATGCAGTTACACACAGGGGCTGTTTTTAAGGAAACTCTTCAGCCCTGCAGCATGGAAGTGCCTTTTGGCTATGCAGTACCTTGCCTGTCCCCAGATTTGTGGGATAAAAACCTATTTGGGAATAAAGGAAAGGAGACAGAGAGAATTGAAGCAGTGGCATATGCAGTGCAATCCACGCTGGTTTCTGCTCCAGGATGTGGAAGAAGCAGCTGCAGTTGATGTATTCACCCCTCAAATCTCTCTGTGTGGATCCTGCACAGCCCAAACCTGCCTGGATCCTCACGGACCTACAGAAATCACACTGTGCTGAACCCTGAACCCTTCAGGTTGGAAAGGACCTCTGGGATCACTGAGACCAACCAGAAGGTCCATAACTACATCAGATTCACCCTTTTGAATGGATGGGACTCTGAGTTCTAATCGATTTGGATCTTGTTTACAAGATCTTGTTTACAACGTGTTAAGAAACAGGATTAAAAATACTACACTTTTGTTTATGTGAGACTCAGGAACAACAATCCAACACCTTTTATTCCTCTAGAGTCTTTTTGCAGGGTGAAGGATGGCTCCTGTGAGAAAAAATTACAGGGTAAAACCAATGGCCAAGTTTCATACAGTTATATCCAAATTGGCAGAGCAAAACTATGAGATAGAAGTGAACATAAAAGCAAGTGAAGTAACACGGACAGCGAAGCAGCAAACAATCTTGCCTAAGGCACAACACTAATGCAAGACTAACTTCAAAGCAGCAACTGAACCAGCACAGGTGACAAACAATCTGCATAATAATGAACATAAACCAGCTCCCTTTTCTCCCCTTAGTCAGGATCCAACCCGGGAGAAAGGAGCAGCACGTGGAGCACCATCGATGACGGGGCACTTGCACCAGGAGGGGAGGAGGGGGGAGGAGAAGGGGCAGAAGGAGGAGAAGGAGGTGAAAGAGATGAAGGAGGAGAAGGAGCAGTGAAAGGCAGAAGGACTTCCAGCCCTCATTCCTGGCTCTGAGGCTCTGGCACACCAGGTACACCAAAGCCTCAGGTCCACGAGCCCCTCACCTGGTGTTGTTATGTACAGACACATAATGTTTGCATTCTAAAATACATCCCATGAACAGAGTTGAGCATAAAGCTCAGCCACTCACAGAGTGCTGTCAAACAAATACTGCTGGATCCTGTAATTCTGAATACGAGGTTAGCACATCTCAGGAACTCCTGGTCTGATAAAAACCTCCAGAATTTCAAACAGATAATCCCCAAGCAAGTTCTGCTTTCGCTCATAAAACACTTTAAACTCGTTCTTTTTTTTCTTCATTTTGTACATTGAACAATGTATATAAGTGAGATTACAGCATTCTGGCTACAAGTTTACTCAAACAAACAAGGCTAAGAGAAGTCCACCACATCACAAGCTTCATTCTGCATATTTCTTTTTGTTTTGCTAATTGTAATTTATAATGAACCTCTTCCCCAGTAAGCTGACTCAGGGAAAAACCACTCTGAAAGGCATCAGCTACTGATGAATTGTTTTTATTAATTAAGTTAGAGAAACAAAAACCACAGTGGTTTTCAGTGCTGCAACTCGCAGCAGAACCCACAAGTTTGGAGGCAGAAAGGAGCACGGAAGTCAGAGCTCTGCTCTGAACGGCTGCTGCATTTACTGGGGGGGCTGAAATTCCACAGACAAGGGGTTTTTCTCTCTCTTAACCTAAAGATTTGGTCCTTTGAGCAGCTGGTTTGGACTTAAGAAAGCATCACAAAAGCCACTGCATTAAAAACTGAAATAATGGGTATTAAGCAGAAGTAGCTTTTATAACACACTGACATTTGAGTGGTTCAGCTCATGATGTGCTTTGCGAAAGAAGAGTAGATGGAAGAACAGAGTTAAGAAAAGCACTTAATCCTGGTGAGTTCCAAAGACCTTTAGATTTCCCTTTTAAGTTTTAGCAGGCAAGAGATTCAAGTTTTATTTTCACCCAGGATTTGAGACCAAGGACATGGAGGAGAATCTCTGGATTTAGTACATTTAACCAGCCAACAACTCTGGCTGCCCTTGGTCCTGGGACATCATGCCAAGGCAGGTGGGATTCCCTTGCTGGGATTTCTCCCTTTAAACATGCAGCAGACGAAGAAATTAATAATTGCCAATAAAACCTGGAGATTCCTTTAGTTAAGCCAGAATCCTCTTTGAATGGTGGCATTTTACATCAGGAGCTCTGTTTGTAACCAGCCCCACCTTTGGCCATCAGCTCTTCTGCTTGCCCACTCACCACTATTTCACCCAATCTCCCACATCTTTTATGGAAAGAACTAGAATACCCTAAAATCTGCACATGCAATCAAAAAGGAAGCTTATTCACACAGTTAGGACATGCTTTTTCATGCACTGCTGGTTACTGGAAAGTTTAACTTTTGTTAGAGGATAGAAATGAAGCAAAACAGGAAAGTGGATATTTTTCTTACTTATTTCAAGTGTACATATTTTGGGTAATTTTATTTTTTCCCTGTGACACAGAATAGAGACTCTTCTTGGAGACTGTAATAGCCCTCAGCGTGTTTTCCACCAAAAATGCAGAAAAGAAACACTTTTTCTGAAGAAGTCATGGAAACTGGTAAATTGAAGACACAAGCCCTCATTGAAAACCTATAATTTTTTAATTAAATTTACATGTCAGTGGATCTTTTGAGCTTGGCCTGTATGTTTTTTATAATGTACGTTTCCCGTGCTTTTTCCCATGGGTATTTCTGCACTATTTCTAAACTGGGATTACTCAAGTTGAAGTGTGATAAAGGGCACATTATAGTTATATTAAGCAAAATAGGGAGGAGAAAGCTTTTCCATAGTCCAAAGAAAGCCGTGCCCAGAGCCTCATTTCTGGTAACAAGCAGAGCAAGGCAACCAGTCAGCTAGAAAGTGCTGCCATCAAACCAATGCTTTGTCTTTGGAAAGAGGGGTTTATTCTATCCCGCTTTGTTTCCTGCTAAAAAAATAAAGGTTGTTTTCTCCAAAATCGTTAAGTCTTGCTCTGGGGTATCACAGCAAACATGTGGTGGGCAGCCAAACTGAGAGCAAGGCTCAGTGTTGTGCCCTGGTGTGAGCTGCAGGATTCCTTTGGGAGAGCTGGCGGGGCAGGGGGATCTGCGGGCACCGTTTGGGCTCCCGGCTCTCCCTCCGCCCTGCCCAGCGCTGGCACAGCCCGGCTCCTCACGGGCCCCCGCAAAGATGCAGGAACTTGCACGGTGTCCTGGCCCAGATCAGATGGACTTGTCAACAGTGCTACAGCCTCAGAGACAGGCAGCAGCTGGATGGGGAGGGAAGGGAAAGAAAGGGAAGGAAAGGGAAGGAAAGGAGGGCACGTCAGCTCAGAGCGGCAGAAAAGGTTTTTCACGGCAGCTATTTGCAACCCTCCAAGGAGCTACAGAGGCTGCCCATTAAAACCCTGTTAAAACACTTCTGATGTTGTCAGCAGTGGAGAGCTGAAATAGCACAGTGATCACTGAGATACTATCTGCCTCCAGCAGTTCGCTGGTACTGTCAATAATATGAGCAAGAAGGTACAAGATGAGCAACAACCTAATTCCTGCATCAAAATTTCATAAACTCCCTCAGCTGGTAAACACTAGAGATGTGGGCAAACACAGGCCAGCCAATAAACCACCCAGAAAAGATGACCTCTGGTCTGGAATCTTTCCCAAAAGCTTTGAACCTCTAAGTTAATTTACACTTTGAAAGCAAAGCAATGGAACAGCAAGGAGAAAGCAGGAGGGATGAGGTGATGGCTCTCCCATCAGTGCTCCCGAGCTGCTCCTCAGCTTCACCCAAGGATAAACCACAGCACCACTTCCAGGCACATACCACCCTTCCAAACATTCCACACTATAGTTTCTCCCCACTTTTCTCTGCTTTGATTTTGGATTGATTTTCAGTGACAATTCCTTGGGGTAGATTTTGCAAGTATCGTCCTACCAGGCCGTGAAATTTGCCACTTCTTGAGGAGAGTGATGCCCTGTTTGCAAACAGACCTCCTGATGTGCCAGGGTACTAAACCTGTGAGTAATGACAGTGGAATCATCTACTTCTCTGCTACTCTGTGCTCATGAGTAAGTACTACTCACAGTGAATAATGGTTGGAGAAACAGGGCCAAGGTGAAGAGTTATTTATAATACAGTAGCCAATGAGTAAGCGCTTAGTTATGAATTTACTGCTCTGGCTACAATTTCATGAGAAAATGAGCAGAGCCAGCTTTTGGTTTTCCAGTTTTAAAAGCTATACACTCACTAAAAACTAGTAAAAATAATTCAGGAAGGATTGGGGTGGTTATTTATAAAGCAGCTATGACAGAGATCGTGTGCACCGCTGCTAAATGCAAGAGAATCAGAGATGCTTTAGTTCCTTCAGTGTCTCCTCGGGGCTGCTGTGGCAGGCAGGGAAACTCCTGAACTTGTATTAAACCAGATGCCTCTCCCTTTTCATGCAATAAATACCCACTGCAGAGAGCCAAAAGCCAGAGCTCACTGGGAATGAAGCAAAGAATTAGACTGTCAACTGCTCAGCAGTTCTGGGTTTGGGGTCAGGATATCCATCCCCTTTTTAATAGCAAGTGACTGTGCTAAATGTCTCAGAACAAACTTCTGTCAGTGCACCCTGGGTCTGCAGAGACGCTTAGGAAGAGGTTTTAATTGTTTCTGTCAGCCCAGAACGAAGCAAAAGTCATTTCTAGAAATGCATTACTTTCACTCAAGGTAGTAATAATAGTAATATATTTGGGCATATAAAAAAACAGGGGGGGGCAACAGGATCGAGCTCACCACTGTTCTGAATTTCCTACATGGAAACACATGATTTCCCAGTAAATCCTGCAGAATAAATGGATATTTTCCAACTCCCACATTACAGGTCACGACTTACTGGTGCCAGCTTGGATTCTGCTGGGGAACTACTTATCCACTGATGGCAAGACACTTGGGCTTGGCATTGCATCCCTGAGGGCTGGTTTATAGAAAGGGCCTCTGGTTGTAACAAATCCTAAGTACCTTGTACATTTTTACTTTTGTGAAGTTGTCTTTCCCCCTCTCCTTATCTACAGGAAATTTGAAACCATTCAGTGTTAGAAAGAGGGAATACCCAGAGCCATGACAGTCTTACTGCCCTGCTCTCAGGAGTTACATACCTGAAGTTAAGTACCTGCCTTTGTACAACTGTTCCCCTTCTTTTATTAGCTAAATATTGTGGCACCAGAGCACGAGGAATAAAATTACAAGCACTTGAGATGAGTGTAACTTTCACAAGAGTCAGATATCCCCAACAACCCGCCAGTCAATAACCCAGCACAAATTAACTCTGGCAAATAATAGGTGTGTTGACCCTAAATTCATGAGGCAATAAAACCTACCAACAGCCTGTTGTTTTTAAAATACTCAGGCACTTCTCAAAGACAATATGGTGTTTGTTTGGGAGCAAGAAGATCATTAATTAGGAAAGCTTTTAAAAAAAATTTATTATCATTAACAAAGACTAATGGGAAAATAAATTAACTTACAACATCTGACACCAAGCTTGGAAAGAAAGGCATGAAAAACCTAAATGTGCCTAACCCATACATGTCCCAAGGACTGCACCCCACAGATCCCCTTCTCCACAGACCTCCATAACCACCATCAAAAAATTAAATTTCCTCCCTTTCTTATTGCATTTTGTGTTGGAGATGCTGCCAACACAGATCTGTGGGACGGTGCAGTCACAGAGACATAATGTGAACCAACTCTGTTCACCTCTTCAACTCCACCACAATAAACACACTTGGAAACTCAACATAATAGTCTGTTCTTCCAAATCTGCTTATTCTTCTGAGAGCTTTTTAAGCACAGCAGAGCTCAGGCAGAGCTGTCCTGTTGTAGGCATTTGTGTGAACTCTTATTCCTTGAAGGAAAGCAAATTCTCTAAATGTTTTGAAATTCTGTTTAAAAAATAAAAAATTTAAAATAACACACCATGAAAGGTGGCCTAAGATATTTTATGGCTTTGAGGAAAATCCTCTCTTCCCTTCCCCTGGATGCTTGCTGAGAGACACCACAATGTCTGTCAAACAATCACTGCACGGAATGACACCGTCCATTATTTCAACCATGTCAACCAAGGAATTATGAAAGATTTATACCTACTTCATATTAAAACTATTTAGTAAATGTCACACAGCACAGCAAAACACCATGGGCACGTCACTGGGAGGGCAGCAGGCTCAGTGCAGAGCTCTCACACTGATGCCCAGCAAGAGCAGGCTCTGCAAGCAAAGTGTTTATGTGGCCATAAAACCCCACGGCCAAAAAACATCTTTTCCTGGTTTTTTAGGCAGAAAGAAAATACAGAATTTAAATATTGTCCTATTTAAAAAGGAAGTTGCACAGAGAGTAGAATTAAATCTTAGTAACAGATACAAGACTTTGGAAAATGAATGGAGAGCATTAAAATACCCCTGTGACTGCAACAGCTCAGCACATCAGCCCCGTGTTCCTGCCTCATTTCAGCAGATGATGCACTTTCCTCTTGCCTTTTTGCTCCAAGCTTTCCTTCTATGAGAAGTCAAGTAATTAACTTGCCAGGGGAAGAAATTTTCCTCTTCAATACCTTTACATTTGTGTAAAGCCAAATCCTACAAAATGCTGCTGCAAATCCCGAAGGGCAGCGCCCCGTGCCGTGGGACCCACCCCTGCCCAGACCACCTTAAATCCACCCCCAGCCAGAGCTGGATGTCCCCGTGATGCACCAGGGCCCACTGTCCTCCTGCTGGGATGGAGTTTATCCACAGGAAATATGAAGGGAAAATTCACGCTCAGCTGCTTAATGGGAACAGACGTGGCATCTCCAGAGAGAGAGAAACTTTGGATGTCAGGCAGGTTAGCATAGGGCAAGCAGACGGTCAATAAAATATTCAATAAAGGACTCTGATATGATAGATCTAATACTGTGGAAAAAGCCAGGAGTCTTTTTTTTTCTTTGTAAGAAAATGAGTTTAAAATGGTGGTTAAAATGGTCTATACAGTATTAACCTCCTAAAGCTTGAAAACAATTGTGGCTGGGTTTGTTTTGAACTTGTTAGGAAAGGTGAAAACAAATGAAGGCTTGTGTAGCACGAGATACGCTTTTGTGGACAGGCAAAGTGGGTAATCCAGAACAAGGGCACTACTGTTCTTTGCAAAATCTCTCCAAAATAAATCTACAACTAATTTTTAATTAGTACTAAAGGAATAATAATACCTACTGATCACCTAACCCACGTGATGCTCAGGAGAGCAGGCACAAACCTCACCCAGGTGGATCCCAGCAGAGATGCCGAGCTGGAATTCCAGGGCTGGCTTCTCTCCTCCCCACCTGACCTGACCTGCTGCTCATTTTCCCAAGGAGAATTCCTACTGGGTTTCCTCTCTGAGCAACTTCCCCGTGACAGCTCTTTCATGCCCTGCTGTCAGTGACTTCTTCAGTTGTGCCCCCACGTCGCCAGACCCGAGGGGTTGGTAGGAAAGCCCTGGAGGATCAGGGAAGCAGCCAGCCATGTGCAGGGAATCCCTGCAATCATTCTAATGAAGCTAAATCTTGGAGTTTACATAAAAGGAAAATTAAATCAAGCACTGGAGTGGATTGGAAAGAAATACACCAGGAGATGGATAAAGTTAATCACGTTTAGTGAAGGCTAATGCTGACCTACTCAGCCTTGCCTTGGAGATCCCTTGGCCTTGCTCTAAGTTTTATTCTGTGGGAACACAGAGCACACGGGGCCGTGGCAGCTGCCCTGAATTCCTGCAGTGCTTTCTGTGTGCAGACTGCAGGGGAAGCACCAGCTCAGCCCTGCAGCATCACTGCCATGGCCCACGGGTGGCAGTGCAGGAAGGCAGGGCCGTGGATCGGGACCCGGGGACTCCTGAAGCCTGGCCCTGTCCTCCAAACCCTGCAGACACCAACATGCTCTACAGGTGGAAAATCTCCTTCACCTCAGTAAAATAATGAGAGAAAAAATTCATCCTAACACTGAATCACTGAGACTGGAAAACCCTCTAAGCCCAATCAGCCACACAGACCCCACAGTCTCCTGCTGAAGGAGCAAAAGATTAGGATATGAATCTGTCAAGTTTGGAATATTTTTTTCTGTATAGCTCTGTTAAATCCCTGGAGACAATAAGGCTTCAGTATGTTCTGAGAATAGCTCATTTGTCCTTTATTTCAGTGCTACAGAAAAGATTATTTGCAACTATTCACTTCCTTACAAAATATTCAGATTCTTCAATGAAAAGCGTTTCCCACATTGTGGAACCACCCACACAGCCCCATTTGAACGTGAATGAAAAGCTCTGCTTGATGCTGCTGAATATGTTAACCTCTCACAGATCCCAGCCCTGGTGAGCCACTCTCCTCCTGCATCCACACAGGGAACAGAGTGGAACACAGGCTGGGTTCTGTTGATTACAGACAAATAAGGACCACAAAGGCATCAGATGAGCATGACTGAAATACCCAAATCTGTTTCATTTCTGGCAAACTAACCCCAAATTTAAGCTTGCTAGGAATTAACTGTGTTGTGTAACAGGCCATAATTAGTAATGGGATGTGGAAATTTTCCCTTTTACTTTGAGCTACTGGTGTCAGTTTGAGCAGTTTAACTCACTCAGAAGCCATTACCAGTTAATGACCAGTTAGTGGTCAGGGTGAACCAGCCTTGAAGTCCCTTCCCCAATGACAGGTACCACCACTGTCACAATTAGCACTCATGAGAGAAATCCCACACCACATTACTGAAGGAACATCCATTCCAGCCCTTCTCTCTTTTTCAAAAAGTGCAATTTGCTTTTTAGAAAGTCACCTTTGCCTATAACCACCTTGACACCCCACCAAACTCGTGTGATGCCCCATCTGAGGACAGGAGGGGTGGGAGCCCTCATCCTGTGCAGGACCTGCTGGCACAGTCTGCTCAGACCAGGGCACATGTGGGGCAGGACTTGTGGGGCACAGGGACCTCAGGTCAAGGAGTGCTGGAGAGATGACACCTCCCGGAGCAGCTCCTTCTAAACCAGTAAATAAACCCTCCCATCATAGTTACTTCACAGCTTTACAGCTGAGCTACAGCTCTGCCTTTGCCCTCAGGGTACCCCAGGGTACACCTGCCCACGCTGCTGGTTCCTACAGACCCTCAGACATTCCGAGCTCCTCCATGTGCAGCCAAAGCCAGGCCACGAGCCTGGTACCTCCCCAGAACACACGGGCACAAATTACCAGGATAAACCCATCCAGAGAGCTCAAAACCTTAAACAATCCCCTTTGCAGTTTGACCAAAGCCCGCTGCAGTCCCACCCTTGCCCGCAAAGCTCCTGAGCACATCACCACCCAGATTCAGCTCTTTAAAGCCTGTATTTTTTCCCCAGCTTCCCTCATCTCCCAACTCACACATCCCTGCACTGTGAATCCCAAGGAGGTGAGCGAGGCTTAGGCCAACATATCACTTTTCCCTTCCCATCATCCCGTTTCACTGGGAAATCTGACTCTCCCATCTGTCCCTCCCTCCTGGCC
The DNA here is from genome assembly GCA_013400415.1 of Scytalopus superciliaris. Classification (NCBI taxonomy): domain Eukaryota; kingdom Metazoa; phylum Chordata; class Aves; order Passeriformes; family Rhinocryptidae; genus Scytalopus; species Scytalopus superciliaris. The sequence goes on from VXBX01001698.1 coordinate 455,065, forward strand.
CCATCTGGTGACACTCACACAGCCTGATGCCGCAGCACCCGCCTGGCTCCTTTAAGAGATCCCTAAAAGAGATGTCAGAGCACTGGAGAAATTCAGAAGGGGGAAAAAAAAAAGGAAAAAGAAAGAAAGAAAGAAAGAAAGAGTTGCTCTTCTTTGAGAGCTGGCTGGAGTGGAGACCTATCTTCATAAATAGACAGGAAACAGAAAAGACTAATGTTGGGCAGATGACAGATCCCTGAATTCAGTTAACTGGCCTTCAAGATATGAACTGTTCTATTAAACATAGAGGCATTATGTTGGTCATCCACTTTAAGCCCAAGAGTGATTAAAATGCTGGCAGAAAATAAAAACTGGCTATTGAAGAGCTTGCCCCGAGGTCCTAATTTCAAATCAAATTTTACAGCGCCGCACAGGAACAATGGCAGCCCAGTACTCCAAGTCTTCTTTTTGTCACTTTGTACAAAGAAACCCCCTCAAACTCTCTCAAAGAACAATGGCCCCTCTAGATTCGCAACTACGCCAAGAATGGGCTCAAACCATACAAAAACACATTTTAAAAATACATTTTACACTGCCCTTGACATTTGAGATAAATAGAAGCCAATGCATTGAAATTCCAAGTATTTTTTATATCCCTTCACAATGTGAATTTTTTATTTTCTCCAGTCTACTTGATCTTTGACATTCTGGCCTCTGCAAGGGAAGGACACGGCAGAGCAGTCAAAGAAATTAATTATGCAGATAATTGCATTTTATTAAAATGATTACTGTAGCAGGGAATGCAGCAAACGCCAGCGACACAAACCTGGCCCCCTGAAGAAACCAAGAGCACACAAACAGTTCATTTTTAATTGAAAAACTTCTCAGCTATTAACATTTAATTATCTGTTACCGATATATGGCACTAGTTCAATTAGCATTTTTCTATACATCAGGTTGGCTTTTCAGTCAAACCCTCTTTTTTAAAGTTGCTCTGAGCTGCTGCAGATTCCCCCTTCCCTGCAGCCTGAGTTTATTTGAATTTGGCAGCTTGGATACAGCCAGTTGTTTCCTAGTGAACTGCACACAAGACCATATGTTTCAACATTTAAGCAATTTGGAATCAGAGGTATAATTCTGAGCGTCCTCAGCAGAAATTGTACATTAAATACCCAAAGGATCTGAGCTCTACAAGAGATCCAGCCTTTTTTAGCACTTTCCTCATAGCAACAAAACCACTCCACGCTACTTATATCGTCCCCTGGAACCACGGGCATGTGGGGAGGGTGGTGAGCTGGCTGTGGCCAGGCAGTGCCAGGGCTGGGTGCCCTCAACAGCAAGGGACAAGCAAGCACAGTGTCTTCCCTTTCTCCTTCCCGTCAGGATTAATCCCAAATTGCTTCCTACGGTCAGGACTCGCACCTGGTTTCTTGGTTTGTGCAGCCCTACTTGCTAAGAAGACATTAATCAATAATGTCTTTGGGCCAAACGTGTTGCTTGTGTTGTTTTCTTTATTTCTGGGGTGATGAACATCTCCACATCTATGGATTTACATCAGATACAGCCCAGGCATGCGATGCCCTTGTGCTGGGCTGTCCACCCTGCTTGTCCTGGTATGAGGTCACACAGGCTTCAAAAGGCACAGCAATATTTTAAAAGTGGGTTCAGAGAGAGGAAAAAAGCCAAAAGATCCTTAGAGGAAAAAAAAGGCATCAACCCCACCAGTGAATCCATCAGTAAGTGTTCACCGCTCCCATCACAACACCTGCAATAAAACCAGGAGGAGAACGGCAATCCAAGATTAAAATTCAGTGCTATTTCCTGCTTGGAGGACAGGCACAACCCAAGAAACCCAGCAGTTTATCAAATACCCTCAAGAATTTGAGTGAGGGCTTGTTCTTGTGATGGCCCTGCCCACGATCCCCCCGGAGTCACACGCAACATTCCGGATCACGAGTTGAACACGGGGTCGCAGCTCCTGATCCTCAGGCACACAAACCCAACGCTCAACGTTTGCCACTCTCACTCCCCTTTAACCACTTCTCTGAACATTTGCTGCCTAACAGTCACTTATTCTTCAACTTTTCACACCAAACTGAAGGAGGAAATAGGTTTTTCCGGAGTGGGAATGTGCCATGTGGGATGCAGGGATGCAGCACTGCCCTGTGGGGCTGTAACACACTCAACATCACTCCTATTCTCCTCCTTTCATTTTTTTCCATCCCATGTATGTTAGGAAACTGAAGCAAAAGTTCATTTACTTGAATTTAATCAATTTACGTTAATTAAATATTCATTTACTTCAGTATGCAAACCCATTTCTTTCTAGCTTTCATAATAAGACTGGCATTAAATAACAATACATAATTCCTAGACACAAAGGGTTTCCAAAGTATTTTCCATCAGTATCTAAAGGTTGTTTTCCTTTGGTGAAGGTTCTGTCTCTCATGTTGACTTGGTACCCTGGCACAGAAATTCCCTCCGAATGCCTGAGTGATTCTGAGTGATTAAAACAAGCAAACAAACCCTGCAGAAATAATTCCATTTGTGGGTATTTCCTTTAACAGCATTAATAACCTAATGCATTTAAAAGGAAGATTTAGAATTCTAATTCACTTGTATTTCACAGGATTAAAAATGCAATAAATGTAATATAGCCATGGGATAGAAACACAACCAGATCATGGAGGTATTTTGACAATATCCATTCCTGTTGTGCAGGAGTTCAGGGTCAACACCTTTGTAGGTCATTTAAATTTTCCTCCATCAAGCTCTAAAATCCAAAGGAAATATTTATTATTCAGATGGGCCTGAAAATACACATTCAGTGCAATCCAGGCTCAGAGAACAGACTGAACAGGACTGAGAGCAAAACTAAGAATAGGTTTGTCATTTGGCAATAGATTCAAATCCAATCCCCAGCCCGGAGTGACCTGCACACCCAAGAGAACACACGACCTTCTCTAAACATTTCCTTACCTCTTGGACCATCCATTGCCAATTTCCAACAAAGTGTTCAATAAACCCGCTAATTTTATTTCTTCACTCTGAAATATCACAGAGAAGTGATTATTTCAGAATTAGGAACACTGAAAGGGACTTTTTGTAGGCCAGTGTGTCTCTCCTGCTGCTGAAACTGGCAGCATTTTCAAGAGAAACAATAAAGATGTTGAATAAGTGCATTTTTAAAAAGGAAAGAGAGAAGGGAGAGAAATTCCCAGTCCTGGGAGCACCGGACACCTGGGCATGAGAAGCCCCACATTCTCCAAGCCCAGGTTATCCTTGTCTCCTCCTTTCCCCCAGAAATTCCAGCCTGACCCTGAGAAACCGTCACCAGAGCCAGGCCATTTCCATGAAACAGATCTGCACTGCAAAAACATGGAACCAGAACATTCCCACCCCATTCTAATTTTAATTTGTGCTAAGTTTCAATGCAAAGAACAGGCACAGCTGCCTGATTTCCTCCTCCAGAGAGCCCCACGTTTCAAGTTCCCTGCCCAAAATATGAAATTAAATCTATGGGACTTTAAGGCACACGAGAAAAATCAGCATTTAGGAAAATTAAGCTTTAATGAAATAAAAAGATGCTTAAATATTATTGGACTCTCTGGTTATATCTAATATCAAGACTACTAAATAAAGCCCTTATAAGAAAAAAAAGCACACTGAGGGAAAATAGGACTGTTATTTTTAACACTGATAATTTTGTTTAAAAGAAGATTCCTTCCTGTGTTTCATCATTTTACGTTATGGTCTATTATAGAAACTAATGTGGGAAAAAAAGTTCAGAAAAATCCAGGCCCGGAATATTATGGAAAAAAGAACCACCAAATGTAAAGGTCCTGTAATATTTGGTATCTTCAGATTTTTCTGCACTGGTTCACATGACCCCCAATTTATTTTTAGAAAGGCAGCAATTCCCACTTGGACACGGTGCAATACCTTGTACCCGAATGTTGCTCTGCACAAATAAACCATAGAAAGTGTTGACTTAAAAATAAAACACTGCAAAAGGAGAAAGTTTTTTTTCCCCTCTGCGAAAATTTCCGGAAAAGCTGTAAACAAAGGCAGGTTTGGCTCGGTGGCTGAGTGGCTCTGCCGAGCTGTTGAGGATGGAGAACATATCAAACCTCACAGAGTGAGGAAATGTTTGTAAAACAGTTAGTAAATCACAGGCAGCGAGGTCACCGTGTTTAACAGCGGGAGGGACGCTCTGCCAAGAGCCCAGCTGGGGAAGGGCGGATGCACACACGGGCTCCTCGATCCCTGGGTCTCCTTCACATCCCAAATTTCATTTCAGAAATGAAATAAATCTCCTGAAAAGCAAGGAAAGCTTCCCGGGTTTCAAAGGGAGGAGCTCTGCCAGGATGACACGCTCACCCGTCGAGCAATTCCAGTACCTGGTTTTGTTTCATCCAACAGCACATAAGCTGGGAAAGCATCGAGTGAGAAGGATTTCCCTACGGATTGATACCTTTTATCTCAGGGAGGGAGCTTTAAATTCTTGCTCTAAACTCACACCCAGAAACAACCCCAAAGATGTGACCTCTCGGAGAACTGGCACAGCCAGCAGGTGAATTTCGCATCTTTAAACGCAGACACTGCAAACCCCCGTGTGAACAGTGAGAGTGCAATTCATCTGATGCCAAAACCCCCCCAGGAATGGTTATTTCAGGCTGAAAAGTTGCCATGGAATCCCTTCATAGCATGGAGGGATCCATCAAACAACTCACCTGCTACCGTAGAACCCAAAGCCCACGGCCCGGCGCTGGCAGGGGATGCAAAGGAAGCACTTAAGCACACACTTGACTCCAACTCCTCACATGTTTGAAGTTAAGCATGGACTTAAGTGCTCTGCTGGACTGGGGCCTGTATGCTGGACAACCATGAGGAAAAAAAAAACCCCTCCAAATTTCATATATATTATATTCCTATTAAAATGCTGGGGTTTAATAGACAGTTTACAATGAGGTTTTCAAGTGTCCTGTTCCTCTGCTCACCACACTGTGAGAACACATTATCAGGAATCAGGGAGAAAAATGTGGTCTGCAGGGATGAAAACAGTTTTGGCTTTTTGGGAAGAGCCCATGGGGCACTTCTCCTTCCTTTAGGTGGCAGAAAAGGGACACTACTCTTGGTAGGGAAGAGATTAAATAAGAAACAATTTGCTCAATGCCTGTTAAGTGTAGGTACAAACCACAGCATGAAGCTACTGAAGTTTAATGCCACAGTTAAATGTCTTCTTGCTTTCTACTGGAGAAAAAAGCAGAAATAAATATTCAGTTGGGAGGGGCAGTTTTTTCTTTCACATTATTTTCTGCTTTGTACTATAAATCCTTTCTTTCTGTCTCATTCTGCTGCTTTTTTTTGTGAAGTAAAAGTTCCAATTTAAATGAGTCCTGAATCCAAACTCGACATGTTTTGGACAAACTCACAACGTGGTTAAAATGCTTCCCCCTCATCACCGACCTGACCAAATCCTTAGGAGACTGTTTTGTGTTTTGGGGAGGTTGATCAACAGACAGAGATTTAACCTTTGCAAGTGAAACTCAAACTGCCTTTAAAAGCACTTGTAGCCCCGCTCTGAGCAGTCCTGCAGCCACGGGTGGGCCACCAGTGAGGGCCACTGGGCCACCACAGAAAGCCCTGCTTTGCCAGGTGTGCATTTAAAGCTCCCTGTCAAGGACGAGGAAGGAAGGAAATGACTTCAAGCTACACTGAAGTTATTATTTTCACTGGTTTTGCTGCTTCAAACCCAAAGATGACTAGTCAGGAAAAATATTCACAGTGCAAGTTTCATACAGAGAAGCACCAAAGACTAATTAAGGAGTGAAGTTACATTTATAGGGGACTTGTAAGGATCAAGTAAGTTAACACCAAATAACAAAAATTGAGGCCAACTGTCTGTATATGCACATGCCAAGGCACTAATTCTGACACTACATTTATGGAAATTGGAGTTTCTGGATGACTATGATTGTATTTAACAAGAACTCTACAATCAATGCAACAGGAGGAAGAGGAAATTTATCCTAGAGGCAAATAACTGGAGAACACTAAGACCAGAGGTTAGTTTAGTACCACATAAACCTGAGAGTAACTTAAAATAATTAAGCCACAGTAGTGCAACTTCAATCACTTCACCTGGCTCTGTTTTAAGACGAGAAACTCTCTCTTAAATGGAAAATCCTACAGGGAACTGATGGACCTGACTATTAATTAACCAGTCCTGTGTGCTGAGCATTTCCATTTGGTTAATCTTCTGGAAAGGAATTACTGTTTCGTTTTATGAATTCTTCTTATTTGCTCATTCCACGCAGCTTTCGGCATGTCTGCTACTGCAGGGTTTGTTTTTCAGTCTTTTCTTCTTCTTTGGTCCTTCCTGTTCAGGTTCTGTTCAGTTCTATGGATCAGTTGAGCAGTTCAATGAGATTAAATCAACAATATGTTTTAAGCTGCCAGTACATAAGTTAAATTTTACCTCCCTTAATCCATCTTATGTGCTTCAGAACTGTGCTCTGAGTACCAGAGATATTAATTAACACACAATATATGTACTATTTTATTACTGAAATTCTTAAGGAGAGCTCTTGCTGCCTAATATAATGTTGCCATGTCCTGTTAAACACACAACCTTTCCTCCCACTTTTGCACCCAAGATATCCTTGTGCCTCTCCAAGATATTCAGGGACTGTCCCAGCCCATCCCGTCATAGTCCGCAGGAATCAGAATTTGTTTATTTGTTACCAGTGAAGCTAAAACTGTCCTGAAATCCGCTCCAAAAGAACTGGTGGAGCTCAGACATTCCCATGGAGTGCTGTTGTTACAGATGGTGGCTGTTCCTTGAGGAGGAGCCCACAGATCACGCCGTGGAAATCGCGTTCTCATCCCGGCTCCGCATCTCCCTCGGCTTGGCCTCAGGGAGCACTTCCCTGCTCACTGCTCTGAGCACCACACTTGTTAGAGGGGAAAACAAACAGCCTCTTTTGGGTTTTGTAAGGTAGACTGTGTGCCCTGAGAGAGAAGTTGATTTGACCTGGATTCTGGACTTGAAATTATCCAAGCACATCCCATGGATGTTACCGGTCTCGGACGCTTCCTACCAGTCACTTCATGGAATACACTTGAAATACTTTAAATTTTCTCTCACTGTGGTTTCTGCTCTTATCAAAGGCTGCAAAGGACCAAATTTACAATGGTTTTATCACAGTTGGTCCAGCTATTGCTACTCATGAGGGTTTCCAGCAGTAAAATTGCCACTCTCAAACAGCGTTATTCTTACACATCCTAAGCTTTATACACTCCTTCAATTTTTGCCGAATTATTACTTTGTAAACACAGACATCCTTTAATGCAAATGTCTTAACGACTACTTTGGAGTCTCAGTGCAATGCATGCCTCAGTCTTTTAACTTGATACAGCATCCCCATCTGCTGCTTTAACTTCTTGTCCCACTCAGACTATGCAGAGCCCATTCAATGCTCTTATTTTACTGAGTTCTGATTCACAGAAACTAAGCAAGTTGGCACCTTGGAAAATTAACTCTGTCAAGACAGAAGTCCAGCAGAAATCTTTAGAAGAAATGACACTGCTTGGCTTTGACTTCACCCTGTTCTCTTTCTCCCTCCGGTACTGAATCTTTCCACCTCTGCTGCCCTGCAGGGAGAGTTTGGCTCAACCATCCACCCCTGCCAATAACCCCTGACCAGCTGGTCTTCAAAACCCCACTTCAGAAAGACCAGAGTTAAGAGAGAAAATTCAGGTAGCAACTGGAAAAGAAATCATGTGGTTTATTTATATGTCTATTAATCCTTCTGTCAACTGTTTACGGAACTGGAACCTGTCTAAAGTATTCTGATCTTTATATTCTGATTTTTACACATATTCTTTTAAGCTGCAAAAGTCTCAAGGTGTATTTTTCATTAAAAGGAAGTCGAATGAGCGTATCAGAGTAAAAATGCAGACTCACTTCTCCAGTAAATGCACTCCTAACTGGACACTCTAAAGCCACTTTGACTCTCTCACTTCTATTTAAAACCAGCCCTCTCGCACCAGCGCCGGGGCCGCCCTTATCTCTGGAGGAGATTGCTGGCCCTGGACAGGCTGGTTGGTGTTTCCAATTTCCTTATATAACAAGGCTCCAGTGTGGGGAGGAAGTGGGCAGATACTGAGAAATCAGGGCGGATAAAAAGCACTAGACCCGTAACCTCCGAGGTCAGGAGGTTATGACTTCAGGCCCCAACAGTAAGGTGGAAGGATGTGTTCAGGTAGTTTTAAATTACCTTGTTTTACTGGTCTTTTCCAAGAGGAAAAGAGATAAGAGCAAATTGAGAAGATTAATATCACCTACATGAATATATACACGCAGCCAACACAAGCTTTGCTTCTTATTGCCAACTGTAAGTTGTTGGAACGTTCAGAGGTTGAAAAATCCCTCCCCTGCAATGATTTCACAGTCAGAAGAGCCCAGTGCTGACCAGCTATCCAGGAGCTCTTACAGCCTCCCTGCAAGTGACTATTGCAGAACTAACAGATGAATTTATGTGACCAGGGGTGGGTTTCCAAATACTGACAGGTGTGGGGACACCTATGACAAACTGCAGATGGAAAGCAGAGCTTTAGCCACATGCGAGGGATTTTATGCAGCTGCACGTGCAGCAGAAAGGACAGAAATGCTCTCCCCAGGTATGAAGGAGAGGTGAAATCCCAGTTTTTAACTTGGATGCTCAAGTGATGAGTTCATGATTGTCAAAGAACTGACACCACTGGTCAGGATGGCAGGAAACAAAAGTCATAATGTGAAACTAATGACCACAAAACACCATTAGCAACTGTGGAAGAACTTCCCTGACATCACCATGTGGATGGCAACGATGCTGAAGGAAAGAACATTGAATGGCTCATGGCTGCCCAAGATTAGGTGAAGTGGTTAAGGTGAGGATACTTCTTTGACTTCACTGTGCTAAGAGCACAGTTACAGTAAAAGCAAACTGTATGAAGAACAAACTGTATGTGCTTGTCAGAATTCGGAGACACCACCAGCAACTTCTTTGTCTCTCCCTCCATCGGATCTGACTGTCTCAATACTCAAAAGACACGAAGGGAGCATAAATCTTCACATGATTCTTCAATCTGTCTACAAATGACCATGACATTGCACATAAACTATCCTATGCAATATATCTGCTCCCCTTTTCAAGAGTTAAGGAGTGTATCAGACACCGTGATAAACACACAAAACCGAGCGTGAATACCAATAAATGCAAGCCTTCCGTCTCGGAAACTCCTCACTTATTTGATTAAGTTAGGTGAAAAACAGAGCAGTCATGCTTGTAGCTTTTCTTCCTTTTTCCTTCCCTCCACTCTTTTTATTCCTAATGCGAATCGGAAGTCTATGTGGAGCAGCCTGGCTAGCCCCGGTCTAACCTCCCCATCTGGAAGGGAACTAACCAGCCTTGGGGCTACTTCCAACCCTTCCCAGCTGTTGGCTTTGGGTTTTTTGTTTTTGCGGGCTTGAGAAAGCATATTTATATAAATGATTGCCATATCCTTTGCCAGCTGTTGACCCCGCTCTCGTCCCGGTTGGGGCATGTTTTTCATTTCTGGAGCCGCAGACCGGGGCTGACCCTGCCGGCGTTGCACGCCGAGCAAACAGCTCCACGCGCTCCCCGGCAGGACAATGGGTGCCCAGTGCTGGCCCGGTGTTTCCCTCTGGGCTAAAGTCACACAGCCCCGAGCTGGAAGCAGCGCTCAGGAAAAATAAATGATGAGATTCCCAGCGCCAGCCGGAGCCTTCCTGTCCCCGGCAGGAGCGCCCGGCCATTTCAGGCACCGCTCGCTTCAGCAAAGAGGTTAAAGAAAACACACGTAAAAAAGGCACTCTCGCTCGGCCACGTCTTATATCTGGGAGCAGAAAGTTTCCTGAGCCGAACAGTCAAAACATTCCTGGACTGTTTGTGTAGACTTGGTTTTCCTCCCGTGGAACTGCGAGCTGATGGATCCTCACTGAAGTGCTTGAAAACAATTGCAGCTAAATAATCAGCCAAGTGATACCGCTACTAATAAATCACAACATCCATCTCGAATAGTTTTAAACTTTCAAGGGTATCTGAGAAGGAAAACCACTTTCTGTGTATCCCAAAGCACTGCCCCGTGTCCGACACACCCATCACCTGTAGCTTTGCTGAGGCAAAGCTGGTTTGAACTGAAGTACCAAAATACTCTGAAAAAGAGGAATTCTCCCACCAAACCTTTGTGAAGCACCAGCAGCCGCTCACCTTGGCTGGCACCTCCTCAGCCAATACTGCTGAAGTTAAATGGGACACAGACAATGAACTCCATCCCGCCCTTACAACTTTCATAAGCTTTATCAGATTTTTTGATAGTAAGTAGAGGTGGCATATGTGTTCTGTTTAGTATGCAGAAGAGACTCATTTTATTCTCAATGCACAGATTTAATTAAAAATAAATTTACTGTTAACGCTTAAAGTGGTGCCAAGATTATCCAAACAGAAGGTTTATGATACTTAATAATTGATAAGGGGAGGGAAATTCACAGATTGCAAGTGATTATTATTTAGTAGGTCTGTTTGCAAAGGTGAAAGTGGCATTACAGCCAGCCAAAAGGAAAAGAACCTGTATCATTTGTATATTGGAAACATTTGAATTCAGCAAACACGTTGCAGAAGTGTTTGGAGTGAAACCCATTACAGATCCCGACAGTTTCACTGACTGCTTTGGATAATATTGAAAGTATTCAAAGTGTTTTCTCAAACATCAGCACCAATCCAATCCCACACAAGGGAGGGGTTATTTTATCTTTTTTGTTGTTGTTGTTTTTAATTTGGGCACATGTTGGAGATCAGCTTCTTTAACGCTGGGATTCTCTGCTTGGATTTCAAACCAGCTTTAGCACAATGTGCCAGAAATTTCCACAAGTGCTGAGAGAATTAACTGATGGGATCTTTGAAGCCTCTCTATCCCAGATTAACTAATGCAAAATCTGTGAAATCACAGTTCAATCTTCTTTTTTTTCTGGCTAGATGTGTTTGCAGTGGTGGGGATGACAAGACGCTCCCAAGCCATCTGGCTCCTCGCACAGGATTTGATTCAGAAAATTAATAGCAACACCATTGGTGTGCACATATTGCATCAGTCCAGACACGTAGGCCTGTTACACAACCCCACGCCGAGGTTTTGTAATTTCCCCCCATAGGTTACACACTGAAAATGCTGATGTTTGCCTGTGAAAAGACTTCCATAACATTGTGGGAGTTATGAGTGAGCAATTCCACTGAACACCGAGCCCGGGGCTGCTCCGGACGAGCCGGCGGTGCCTGTGTAGGGAACTCACTCCCTTCCCAGGGAAGAAAAGCTGGACTTTGAGCACTCCCCACAGAACCAAAAGGGAAAAAAATATTTTTCTACTTTCATGTATTATGCAAATATAATGTCTATAAATAATGCAGCCCCCTGCTTTCAATAAGTGCTATCTCGCACGTATCAGCCCAGGAATTAAATCCTTCTTTTAGGACTATCACACTCCAGACGTTTTCATGGCTGAGCAAAAGCTCTGCTAGAGGCAGGCTGCGAGTTTTATTTACCAACCAAACCCTGAACATCCAAACAACAGGACTGGGGGAATTTAAAGGCAGCTTTAGACAACTTTTTGGTGTAATTCAAAACCCCCATGATCCTGTGTGAAAAAACAAAAGCTTTTTGGCAGAAGTGCTGCTTCCCAGAACGGACTTGGGGTTGGAAGAAACTTGTATAAATTATCTATGTTAGATAAATTGTGTATTAAAATGTTACTTTAAAAGATTATTTTAGTTTGGTTCAAGCTGAGCATCTTACTATATTTTACATAATTCAAAGCTTATTCCCATTAAAATTCATTAGACCTGTGTATTCAAACCCACAAGGTGCCTTCGGAAACACCAGGCTCATGTTTAACTGCAACTGTGAGTTCTGGGCTTCCTTTAAAGGGTTCTGGGCTTTCCTTAAAGGGTTCTGGGCTTCCTTTAAAGGGTTCTGAGCTTTCTTTCCAGGGTTCTGGGCAGGGTTTGCTGGTGCTGCAGCAGAGGTTGCCTGGCAGAGCAGGCACGGAGAGCCCTCGGGAACGCCCGCGGTGTCAAACGCACGGAAAGGATGGGAACAGAGGGAATTTCAAACAGGTACATTCACTCTCAGAGTGCACCGTGGGGCAGGGATGTTGAGGGCTGTACACGATTCCAAACACAGTGGAACTTGTAAATACAGGGAACATTAATGGGAACAGTTTTGTCTCTTTTCCCGGCGCTGATGGATTTCCTCGCTGTGTGTGAAATAGGTGAGGCCTCGCGCTCCTTTCCTTGTTATGAATTTTTAAACCACTTGAGGGTTCCAGAAAACACAGTATACAAAGTATATCATAAAAAATTACTTTGCCTGCAGAGCATTCAAAGCAGCAGCATCTATAAAAGTCAAGGAGGTGAGAGATCCTCAGGGAATGCTGCGCTCCCTGGAAGCCTCGGGCTGCGGCGTCTACACTGAATAAACAAGGGACTAACAACCATCCCCGGCAAACACATCCCGGGATATTTTGGGCAGCACTCCTGTGTTTTCCCTCTCAGAACTCGTTTGGAAACACCTTTGGGGGAAGTGCTTTTAGAGGGCTGCACTTTCTCAAAGGCAGGTCCCTTCAGCATGCCGGGCCGCCCACCCAAACCACTCAACAACCCTGCAAACCCCCAGTTTGGGCTCTGCCGGGTTTGCACATTCCCGAAAAAACTGGCAAGGGTGGAAAACTTCTGCATGGGAAAGGTGAACTTCACTTCTTTTGTTTTATAACAAGCCTCTACCTCATCAGTCCTGAGCTGAGGTTTCAATCAGCGCCGCCAGTGATGGTTTTTATTGTGTGACGTGCCGGATTAGCCCGGCTCTGCTCCCGCCAGAGCCAATGGAAAACTCCCCCTGCTCCCAAGCAGAAGGGAATTAAACCCCAAAGAAATAGTGTTCCTCTGGTGCAAAGACCAGGAGGCCCATAAAGACACACAAATACAAGCAACTTCACTCTTTCCAACCGCCCCAAATTCACACCCTACAAGATGTCCCACAGCCCAACCCTGTGAGACAGAAGTTTTAGGAAGCCTGGAAGGTGCTGAGGCCCCGCTCCGTCCAGGCTGCACTATTTGCTGCTAAACTTGGGTTAATAGCCCATGACCCCTTCCATTCTTAACCCTGAGCTCTGACCTCCTGACCCACCCCGGGTGCCCGTGTTTATAAGCATGTTGCCACTGGTGTAAATAAAAAAGGAACACAATGTGCTGAAATTGTTACTGGTGATGACAACTGACACACATTTTACACCGCCAGTGGGCAAAACCATCAATAAATAACTCCAAAGCTGTTGTTAATGTGTTTAGAGCTTCTTGCAGTGGTCCTGTCATTCGTGCTGGTTTTCCTTCTTTTCCTCTACGTCTGTTTCCGTGGGACAAACAAAATAAGGAAACCAACCAAAATTAAGGCAGCTGATGCACAAGGTTTGCCATCGGCATCAGACCACAGCTGGATTTTCCACCTTCCCAGGTTCTCCTCCAGATACCAACACCCCCAGGAAAATCTGCTGCCCCACAGCCTGTTTCCTAAAACCTTCCAAGTGAAAAACCATGTGGCTCATGATGAAAATACACATTCTGAAAGTCCCTGGCTGGGGGGTCCTGTGAAGACTCTTGTTCTCTGTGCCACCCACAAGTGAACCAAAGCCAACTTGACAAAAAACCCTCCACAAATGCTTTGCATGAAAATAAAACAAAAGGACAGACCATTAACTTTCACCCATCCCTTAAAAGAAACCAATTGGGGTTTTGTCTTGTTTTTTTGTTTTTTGTTTTCAATTAAATAATTTGTTTTTAAGCTCACTGTAAATTCAATTTTAACCTAGGTTGGAATTATAAATGATACAGTTTCAGCATATACAACCATATTTTACGTATGTTCAAACGTACCAGAACATGGATTTCTGTGATTGAAATTTGCATCTTTTACTGAAGATATTACAACCACACATATATTTTTCTTAATTTACGCAAATTATTTCAAATTAAAAATTATGTGGGGTGTAAAGGCTCACAGGACTCCTTTTGGAGCACCCCAGGAGTGCACCCCTCACCCTGCCAACCCCTGGCAATGGCTCAAGTGGAAACACAGAGGGGGAAAAAACAAAGGGGAAACCACCAATTCTAAAATGTCAGAGAGGTTTAAAGATTTCTGAGTTGAAACAGTTCACTGTAGCCATCCAAACCAACTTGCCAAGTAGGAAATCCTGCTGCAAAGGCCACTAACAGCACCCAGCATGGAAAGCAGTGGATTCCTGACCCCCAGCTGACCAGGAAATGCAGAAAAACATAAGAGCAAAATAAGTATTTCTCAGAGTCCTGTCAGCCACCACACAGAATCTCACATTTTAATGGAGAACAGCTAAAATTTTACTTTTCTTATTGCTGCTGCTACAGTTTGATGAGACAAAAGGTCTGTGAACATGTTCCAAAAGGAACAAGATATAAAAGTGATTACAGTAGATGCAACAACCTATAAAACACGGTCAGACAATAGTCATCTATCTTCCTCAAAAAGAAAAATCAGATTACGTGTAATTGCAAAATCTAATTTACATTCTCCTCTTTTCCATTTAAATTTCCACTTTTAGGGAATACTCTCTGCTTCCAAGTTGTGCCTGTGTAAAAGATGCTCTGACATGTTTCTAATTGATTCGTTTTACACTATCGAAAGGATAACAGTGATTTGCAGAAGAATTTTTTCTGCCTTGCACACATCTCTCATTTGCCCATCTTAATTCAATTAAAGGAAGTAAGGACGGGCTGACCGATGAATGAACCATATTTTAACTGAGGACATTTCTATGTAAACTGGAATATACCAAGCACTAATTCTCAGCCAGTTACTTCCGATGTGCAACTTTTATTTTGAAAGGTCATGGCTTGGTCACTGAAAAGGCAGGGGATATTAAATGCTGGCAAGGACTGTGCACTAGTGCAAAACTGCAGGCTGATATCAAAAGATTTTAAACTCAGATGCAATTTATATGCAAACAGTCTGTATTTATTCTTAGCTATCACTAGCTGGAAGTTAAAACTTTAAAGCAACCACTCTTTAAAAAAACAAAAACAACCCAGCTCGGTACACTGTGTGTCTGTTCCCTGGAAGGACATTAAGGAAAAGATAATTTTTCTGTTTCCCACAGGATTTATACTCTATTGGTGGGAACTGCAACACCCAGGACACCAAATATACCACTTCTGTGGGTTGTAAAGGAAACAGGTAGAGAAACACTGAACCCAGCTACCAAAATATACAGACAAGGTGTGAGGCCCGTGAGAGGTCAGTGTGTGTCTCCACATATCCATAATTACCTGGAATAAAAGCTCTGCTCCCAGCAGTGGTATAACCCTCTCCTTTGACTTGTAGTCTCTACACTAACCTGAAATACCAGGATGTATTTCAATCTAGCAAAGAAGTTCACAGTGGAACAGAAAGCAACAGCTTCAAAGCTTAATATAAACATGTTCTAGTCTTTTCCAAGGATGCAAAGGAGATGGTGTCACCCAAGTTGGGAATCTAATGAGGGCATTTGTTTCTAGATCAAGTAGAACAGTTGTCCATCCTCATCCTCTCCCCAGACACAGGTACTTTGCTGTTCTTGCACTGCAAGACTAGAGGAGAAAATTCCTTCAAGTTTAAGAAAATGAAGCAATTTGATGAGTCCCATCCAAACGAGCAGGAGCAGCACGATACAGGTGTGGGCTCAGTGCTGGGGAGCAACAACACCCTCTGTAAAGCACTATTAGACAAAAACAACCTTTCAAGGAGAAATAGGTATTAATAAATGTGCAGGACTGTGCCCTCAGCACCTTCCAGCCGCTGCTCTTCAGCTCACTGCATAACCAGAGGTGCTACAGTCAATGACAGAGGAGGGAACGGTACAATAAGGATATTTTTAAGGAAATACTTGCTGACAGCACACTGAAATGAGGATAAACACATGCCTACCATTTCAAAACAGCAGCAAAGGCTGCACTTTTACTAAATAAACACAGCAAACAAGCAAGCTACAGCCCACAGGCAAGATGCTCTGGCACCAGGGAGGTGAGGATGATGAGGTGTGTCCTTGACCAACTAGTTGGGAAGTTCCTCCCAAATCAAACAGTGTCAAGAAGCACCTGAGGGTTTTAAAATCTGAATTTCCACTGAAGAAAACCTCCCAATGGCACAGACCACTGTCTCCCCTCAGATCCATGCTTGGGCCCAGCCCTGAGCTCCACCTCCTGCTGCCTGTGCTCTCCTGACCCCTACCCAGGCTCCCTCTCCGTGTAAGGGTCGCTGTTCAAGCTGGATATCCTACACCTACAACACCATGCTACAGAGAGGGTCTTCTCCTGCCAAATACCTCAGCACCAAGCTCCTGGTTAAGTCTGGGCACAATGCCAGATGGCACCATTTCCTCTGGAACAGCACATGTTAATAGTAGGAAGTGCCATGGCTGTTTCCCAGAAGCAGAGAGCGAAAATCCAGGGGACAGAAGCAGATCAGTTTTGGGACTGTGACCATAAAGATGTGCCGGGAGTGGCCAGAAGAACAATTCCTGCTTTGACCCACACTGGACCTTACAAGGATTAAGTGACCCAGCCCTGAGCAGTCCGGCTGGGAACAGCAGAGCCCGTGAGCAAACCCTCAGGACGGCCACAAGGCTGCAACAACCCCTGCCCACTACCTGTGGAGGGAGAATTGCTGCTCAGAGTAGGGCAGAAGGCAGCTCTTGCTTGGGCCTGTGTTATAAATAAAGGACATGCAGCTCGTGCGACGGGGAAGAGTTATTCCCATTTGTGAGCCTTTCCTGGAGCGAGAGCAAACCCCACTAAATATTCCTGTCTGCCCTCGTGCGCACCGAGAGCCCGGAGCACATAAATCTGGGCTCATATTGCTCTTCCAAGGAGCAGGACGTGCACACCAGTGCCCAACAGCTGGGATTCAAGGAAAACAACGCTCTGCAGGATGTCACTTTGGGGTGGGCACTGTGGCATCCACGGGAGCCTCCCCAGAGCCCAGGGAGCACCCCCTGGAAGGTGCCGGGTGCCCGTGCGGCGGCGGTGGCACTGCCCGGCCGCGCCGCTGTGTTAATGACCTCGCAGCAGTAGACAGATCCAGTCCTTCTGCTTTTCTTTCTCACTGAATGATTTCCCTAAAGCCAAAGCCGGGCAAAATGCCACTAATGCTGCCGTAAAACTCCCGCTGTGTTAGGAGGGAGGCAGGCGACTGAGGGTTAGGAGGTAATCAAGCTTACAGATTAAGGCTCGCTAAAGCTACAAGATCAGCACAGCTCGGGGTGTTTATTAACTCTTTGAAAACCGAGACACACCATTTCGTACCACGTTTAATATGAAGGGTGTTTTCCAACCACACCTGACAGCTGAGCAGTTTTGCAAGGTTAATTCTCATTTGTGCCACACGAGGAACGCAGCAGAAACGCTCCTTAAACCCATTCGGGTCAGGTTCAGCGTAAAACGTGCTTCAAACCATGAGACTTCACGAGCAAAAACCTCCCAGGAATTAGAGACAAGTAAAATTTGTAATTATTCTTCCCTTCAGAAATGTTGCTTTTGAAATGAAACCAGGCATCCTGACAGACAACGAGTCCAACACCCCTGCACCCCCTCGGTGTGTTAGGCTGTGACCTGGGAATCGCTCCTTTGGTGGCAGTGCAGAACGGGTTAATTTCTGCATATAAAATGAGGTTGCTGCAATCTGGGTGTTTTTTGTTTTGTTTTGTTTGTAACACAAAGCAAAATATACTCTACAGATGCTTGATTAAAATGCAACAGCTGTTTATGGCGGTGCATTTTCCGCTAATTTACTGGGGCAGATTTTTCAAGGAGCCTTGTTTTATTGCATCTTCATTTGCATAAACAGTCATGGGCCACGGCGCTCTGGCCGCTTGGCCCCGGCTGGGCTAATACTGAAGGTTTAAATTCAAATTCAGCCAAGCCACCCACTCCCAGAAGGGAAAAAGAGTTTAGAGAGGAAGGTGTTACAGCCCTGCCCCAGGATCCAACCTGCACTTTGTACGTATTTAACCACTCAATCCAAATTATTTCATTTTTTGGCACTGTACACAACTAGTACTTAATCTGCTCTTCACATCTGTCTGGGTAGGCCTGGTGCCTCCTTTTTTTTATGTATTATTATTATTATTATTATTTCCCTTTTGTTTATTTGATCTGTTACATTCCTTAAGCTTGACGACTAATCCAAATTATTAACAAATACAAAAGGGTTTATGTAAATTATTGTGATGAACAATCCCAAATCACAATTAAAACATTGTTAAGTGAATTAGACAACAATGGCTGCAGCTTCCCTATCATAGATTGAGGTGGATGGATTTGAACTTTATTGACAGTAGCAGCATAAAGCCTTAATCACTAAGCACCAGCACAATCTGCGTTTCGTAGGGGAATGACCCATCTATATATTCATAACAAGGGTCTCATTCATCATAATTCAGATTAAAATAACCTCTTGCAAAACTAATGGAGGGAATGTGTGAAAAGTGATTGGATGGGTAAAACTCTGTGGGGCTGGAAAGGCTTTAATTGATTTTATTGTGCTGTGTCTAAGCCTCCTTGCCCAGTACATCAGATCTGTATCTAACTGCATTTCAATTGATTTTCACTGATAGGCTTCTTTCTTATGTCTAGGGCTTAAGTACTAAACTAATAAAAGGATAAAAGACTTTGTAATACAGATTTTGAAAATAATGTGCACACAGAGGATTTCTGTGGAAGAAAACTGTATGATATGTGTTTGTTCTGCCCAAGTGACTACAACCAAATGTAACAGAAAAAAATGCCACTAATAGGGAGGAGATTAGTAAGGGTGGGGAGAGAAAGGGAAGAAAAAGAAAGAAAATAAGGAAAAAATGTCCCTTGGCTAAAATCAGCTTGATTGTAAGCAGACTTGACTTCAATGGAGTTGTACCTGCTCACATTAGGGGTGATTTTGACTGATATCTTAGGCTTGATTGAAAGAGATTATAATTCATTTCAGATGTGGGTTAGTTCTTCATCATTTTAAATAAGGGATCATATTCTGATAAAAGGACCTAACACACACATCCTGATAAAGTGACCTAAAGCAAAAGGAACTGGGTTTCCACTGGTTTTCGATGATCCTTTCTTTGGACATTTCTAAAGCAGTTACATCAGGGCAGGTACAGAACTCCCCTTAAAGCAGCTGCATTTGTAGCCCAGCCCAGACTGAGCCTGCTCAAGCCCCAGGACGTTGCTGATGAGGTTTTGTATCAAAGGACCACAATGAAGCCAAAGAACGTGGTAACTCACTTTGAACAACTGATTACAAAAGCAACAGGTTCACCAAAGGCGAATAAATGGAAATACCCAAACACAAGGGGAAAAGCTAAACACTGGGCAAGTGAAAACCCCTGCAAAAAGCTGCTTTTCCCATTTTTTATTCCCCACAGCCCACCACCACTTGCTAATATGACTGCAAGCAGCCCTATCTGCTCGTCAGATGGTTTGTAACATCTGTATAACAAATGATAATGTAGAAGAGTTGTCCTGGGTTTGTGTTCCTTTACGAGGCTTGGTGTTGATAATCTCCAAAGCACACCCATGATTCTTTAAATTAAACATAAGAACCTTGTCTCACAGTACAGCTAGGTTATCCATGTGTAAGAGCCCAAGCCAAGTAATTACACATCCGCTCAAAGGATTAGACACATAAGATTTCTTTAAATTTTTAATAAAACTGCACAGCTGTTGTAGGGAAAAAACTCTTTTGTTCTAGATTTTTTTAAAAAACCATTAAGCTCAAAGTGATTCACAGTTATGCTTCAAGAAAAGTACTTTCAAAGTATTTCTGTTAGGCACTTTTTTTAGCAGATTTAACATCACTTTAACCTCATGGTAACAGATTTGAGCCAGGAACAACCTCAAGGAAAGGTATTTGGTCAAGTTTTAAAGAGCATTTCTGTGCTCTTCCCAGAACACCCGCAAATGCCTTTTACTCAGCAATATGCCCATGTGAAGGGGGCACAGCCCTGTGACGTTTGGAGTCAGGAAGTCAGGCTGTGGGATGAGCGGGAAGCTGGTGTTGGAAGGGACATGAAGGACACAGTCTCCCTCACAGCCTCTGCTGCCCTGGAATGTGGATCTGATTGCTCCGGACAGGGCCACACTGAGAAACAACTGCGGGGGGGAAAGGGCTATGAAATGCACAAGTGCTGCTGCAACAAGCACGTGGATTCTGCTCCAGAAGCACTTCCAGTGCTGATGGTCCAACAGAACTGGGGGTGCGGGTGAGCAGGGGAATCACACACTGCTGGGAGCTCAGCAGCCCAGCACACAACCAGCACTGGGCAGGACAAGGGCAGGAGAGTGCACCAGAAATATGGGAGCAGCACATGTGTGTTCTTCAAAAGAGAAACGGGTGGGTGAGATGACACCAGGGCCTGGCACTGGTGATGATCTCCCCACCCATGACCATCCTGGTTTTCTAACTGAAGTATTTCAACTTCAGCTTTGTATCTCAGTGAAAATTCACCACCATAAAACCTCTGCTATAATATGCAATATTACTAAACAACAATATGTAGGGTTTACAAGATAAACCACAGTATGTGGGTATATTTACAGCGAATCTAAATCTCTGAAGATTTTAATGAACTGCAGCTGACCTTGATCAGTGATTCAAAGCCCAGAGCAGCTTCTACTCTCTCATACATTACTAACCTTTGCTACAACATTTATCAATTTACCTTCTTGATCTCTCAAGCAGGTCATGTTTTCTAATCAGCCACTAGCTCAAAGACCTACATCCCAATTAAATTACTGAATGAAGACATGCTGGAATGTAGGCTTCTTCTGAAAGAATCAGCACAAAATACACTGAAATACTGGATTTGCCGTGTTTGAACTGATTTTTTTAAACACTTCTACAGAATATGCAAGTACAGACAAATATCCTGCTCAGAACTGCTAATACCATCCCTGTTTCCCTGGATGTTTTCTGTTTTTGCTTCCCCAAGTGTTCTGTGCATTAATACTGACCTGAGCTTTAAATCATCCATGCTGAGCCATGAGCTCTTCAGACACTGGCTTGTCTGAAATCTCAGGGTACAGAAACCACCCAGATGTTTATTATTAAGCACAAGAGTAGCTTCACAGACTTAGAACTACTTGCAACCTAAGTTAGATGCTTATGAAAATATCCACAAGATCTGAGCCTAATTTTTTTTTTCCTCTTTCAGGGCAGGACATATAATGAAGTAGAAAAGGGAAGGGGCTAAATATTGAAGTAGAAAAGGGAAGGGGTGAAATGTCCAGCTGTAGGCGCTGAATGTCCAGCAGCTCCCCAGGGCAGTGGATCCAGGAGCAGAGTCTCCGGAGCTCCCCTTCCCAAGCAGCCAGCTTTGGGCTGGAGAATTTGAGGCGGTGGCAGCAGCGCCCCCCAACATTTCAGGCACTCCTTGCTCTGGTTTAAAAAGCAGATTGTGCACAAACTCCCCCTGTGCTGGCCAGGCCAGGGCGCTGACAGAGCCCGGCATGTGCAGTAGCTCATCCACACGCACGGTAGCTCGGATGCTTCCTGGATGTGATGCACATGTTGGGAATGCCTGTGCCCAGCATGTGCAAAGCCAGTCACACAGGAGGGGGAAGAGCAGTAGCACGTCGTGCTGAGCCTCCCAGCAGCCTGGCTGGATGCTTAAATAAAGATCACACACACTGCTGTTGTTTTTAACAGCACTGCTGCAAACACGGGGGAGGAGCAGGAATCCCCTAAAAGAGAAGGAATCCCCTGACATTTGTATTTTTTGCCTTGTTTCTATTTTTTACCACTCTCAGAATTAGCAATCAGTAATGGCAAATGCTGTCAAGACAAACACTGGCAAACCCCAAACACCCAACACTTCCCACACACACACGAGTCATATTCACTGTCACTAAAACAGAGATGACAATCAGAGCATCAAGGAAGCACCAGTTTCAGATAAAATTGAAATTCTAATGGGGCTTCATTTGATTATGGAAAGCAACTTCCTTGCCCTTACAGCTCTAGCTTACACACACTTGTTTCTACCAGACCCAACACTTCCACCACTTTATCATAATTTATTTAATTTATTTCCTGCAATAGTTACAGCAAAGACGATTTCCCTGCACTAATGCCAGGGCTCTGCCATGGGTGACAGCTCAGGAACTCTTCCTTTAAGGAGTGCTTTCGGATACATAAGCCTCACAGGTATCGTATTTTGATGCTGCTGTCACTGGGAAATAAAAACACACTGCAAAAACTGATTCATGACATGTACAAGAAAACACTGCTTGGTCCAAGCCTAATTTATTTGTTGACAGAGAAGATCTACTGTGCTTAATGTAAAGTTCAATAGAAATCCATGTAATACACATATCTAGAATCATAACTGCAATAAAATAAGCTCTGCATTTATCTGGCTGTTAAATGCAGTTCAAAACATATCGGTAAAAAGCAATCAAATTTGGTTATGGCATAAAATACCCTTCTTGCCTCCCAAGAGCCAGCCAGGGAGCTCCATCCATCACAGCAGATCAGTGCTGTCCATCCCTGCCAGGGCCAGCCCTCCAGCAGGGCTGCTCTCCCCACCCTACCACAGAGCCACAGCAAGGCGAGAGCAGCAGCCACGAACCTCGGCACCCACAGTGAGTGCCAGCCCTGCAGAGGGACCGCTTGGCCCTCGGGTTTGGGGTTGTATTTTAAATAAAGCCCTCGGCTCACGGGCAGGTCTTGGCTGGGTCCTCTCAGGTTCACTAGGAGGGGTCTGTGGATGGGCTCCTCGGAGCTGATCCACGGAGAGCCAGGCACTCCCTGCACCGCTGCTTCTTGGAGAGTCCTTTCAAACGGTGACAGTAACAATTCACAGAGAATATTTACAACAAAAAGAAAAACAACAGCATTTCATCAGCTCCTCCGGCTGCTATTTTAGTTAAGTTCTCCTCAAGAAGGATCTACATTAACACTGCACACTTGGAGTTATTGTATCTTCCCTAATTACAAATTCATAAGAGCAAGAGGATTTCCTTGATGAGACACCCAACGTGCTTCTTTTTGCCTTCAGCTTCCTTTGCTGGCCACTGAAAACACAGCACACCAAAAATGAAATATGCTCCCCATTTTAGTGTGGCCAAAAGCTCCCTGCGAGGCTGCGACCTAACAGAGACTTCTGATCTGAGCTTTTTCCAGACATGTTATTCCTCGGAGTCTGCAACACATTTTAAGTGCAGATCTCCTGCAATCATTACTGAGAGCTACGGGAATAAAATAAAATAATAAAGAAAAAAAAAATAGTGTGTGTGGGGAGAACCTCCGTTTATCACAGTCAATGGAAATACAAGGTTATTAATTATGCTAAATGAAGAAATATGGGCATTTGGTTACTTCTGTGGGCCAGAACTATTTCCACCTGGGGCTGCCAGCAGCTCTGACCTGTGTGCATCCCTATCAGCCGCTGGATCACATCAAAGCAGCCGGGAGTGAGGAAAGCAGCGGCCAGAGCCGGGGCCAAGGTCACCGGGCTGACTCCAAGCCCCACGTTGTTATCAGTTACAATCACTGATAAGGACATGACCTTTTTTTTTGGAGGCACATAACTGGGGGGATATCCCCGTGCCTGCCTCCCCCCGAACCGCGCTCGCCTCCTGTGCCGACAGGGAGAATAAAACTGCCCGGCACAGCCGATCTCTCAGCTGGGCACCGGGTGAGAAACACGCCCCAGAGCCCAGCGCTGGTGAGATCCACTGAGTGCAGCTCCCCTGATTGGGTTAACTGAGCCAAACACACGGCAGAGCACAATTAAAGCAGAGGGGAAATTGTATTTCTCCCCTACAGACGGCTCTTGTGAAGTTTCATCAAAGCAAACCCCAAAATGTCTTTATTATAGCGAGACCTACAGCAGAAGCACATGTAACCCGAAATAAGTGGTGTTATACAGTAGTAAGGCACCTAGTAAAATAAAAGTATATTTTCAATAAAGATTAGCCCTGCATTTTATTTCTTAAAATTCTTTGATCAAGTAATTTTGAACTACATAAAACCAGCCAGACCTCCCTAACTGAGCATTCCTCAAGAGATTGTTCTGCTGCACACAAAATGCTCCAACTGCATCTGACTGTACTTCAGGTGACATTCCTCCTGTTCATTTTAAACACGTCACAGCTTTTGCTCACATTTGTTGCAGATACACTAGTTCAGAGAAAACGAAAGCTCCAGATACAGACAATCCTATTTCCCAACCAGAATGAAAAATATTTTTAAAGTCTGTCAGTATTTTAAGGTTTTTTCTCAAAAGTGCTGAGAAAATTATACAAAAAAAGGTGGGCTATAACTTAAATCCCTAATTATTTAAAATGCCAAATCTAATGCATTCCCATTGCATTCAGAACGAACAAGAAATTAAAATGTTAACACCGCGAATCAGCTTGGCTTTTGCAAGCCCAGGTTAAACACTAACTAGTTTACTCTGTGTGCCCAAAATATTTACTAGCTCTGACTCAGATTTGAACTGTGTAAAATATGATCATTCTGGAGTGCAGAACAGTTCTTACACATACAAAAGAGGTAATGAGGTGAAACTGGAAGGTACAGAGCTGTATCTTTCCAATCTACCTACAGGTTTGGATTTTACAGCATTTTTTCCCCCTAAGGGGACCAAAAGAGCCGTATGTGGTGCCATGGAATTAAAGAGCTGCGAGTATTTCATGTACCTTTGGAATTTAGTATGAAGTTGAGCGTAGAAAATACAGTCAAGGAGACTGTTTAAAAGCCTGTGGAATGGTTCAGGGAGAACAGTAGGATGCAGCCTTTAATCCTTTAACAAACTTCACTGTCTGTGCCAAGAGGCAGAGAGAAAAATACATTTTACATTTTATAAATAGTCGTGAACATAAGCTAAAGCATTTTGCCACTTCTGGGAAATCAATAAGCAAAAAACAAGCCACTCATTTGCAAATAATTTATGTGGCTTTTTTTGCTAATGCAGGACAATCTCTCTGTGAGAACGAGGGCAATAACTTTATTATGCTCATAAATGCAATGCAAAGCAAGCAGAGACTGATGCCCCTGCTGTAGATGCTGAACAAAAGCACAACTTCGATCAGATACATCAAAGACTGTGGAGCTGCACAGCTTGTTTTAGTGAGGCCAAATTACAGCACAGATGGAACCAAAAAAGCCACAATTATTTAAAATACATTAGATAAGCTGCTATATGTCATTGCTCAAAACTGCAAGGAACACAGGAATGGTATTGCTATGGAGGAAACCCCTCTAGAGATGCCCTGCACTCCTGCACGGACACAGAGCTGCCATGCCAAGGCTCTGGGTTTTCCTGGGAAAGGAGTGCAGAATTAGGCCAATTATCCCATAGCCCTGATCCTGCTCCTGAATCCACACAAATGAATGCCCCGGCACAGATTTTGGGGTGGGGGGAGGGGTCAGCCCCCACGGTTCAATCATCACTAGACACACAAAGCTCCTTAGTCAGGTCTGAAGATCAGAATGTAGGGCAGGGAAAAGAAAGACCATCCTCCTATCCAGCTGTGTGGGGCACGAGCTGGATAATTAACATGCACTCCCCTAAGACAGCATTCCCTCCTACACCGTGAAATCCTCCTTGGGGAAGTGGGAGAGGAGTTTTGGAGGGTCTCTGTGGGAGTGGTGCCCCCTGAGCACCCCTTCCCCAGGCAGGGCAGAGCCTGGGCCAGCCCAGTGTGACACGGCACCAGCAGCCACCTCTGAGTGGTGCCCGTGGCTCAGCACTTACAAAAAAAAAAAGGAGTTTCTATTCCTTAAAAATGCCCAGACTTTACCAGAAACTTGGCTGTGAAGGGGGGGACAGGCAGCAGCTCTCAGGTATTCTGCTGCTCAGCTACCTCCCAAGAACCCAGCTCACAAATCCATAATGCCACCTAATCTGCCCTGTATCACTCGAGTGAGTTTTTAAAGCTTCGTTATTATTTTATAAAAAGAAGGATAAAGAAAAATAGTAACTCATGTAAAACTTGTATTTGCCATAGGCTGGTAATGCATTGTGTTACTGCTTTGCTTGCAAACGTCTAATAAATTACAAGAGCTGCATAAAACCCTTATAGGAAACATCAGCCCCGGAGTCAGCCCTGTCTTGAGCACCACAAAAACAACTGATACAAAATATAATCAAAGCAGAGACTGCTTGAAAGTATTTCAGAAAGTCGTCCGGCTTCGTTACGGATTTGATGGTCTTATTTCAAAGGACAAAATGTTAAACTTCTGCAAGACTAAAGAGAGGGGGGGAAAAGAGTTTCCATTTGTGCAAGACAAAAGCACAAAACATCCATGATTAAATAAAACTTCCTGTGATTGAATCTGACTACCATTTTACAATATTAATGCTAATGGATTATCATCCTCTTGTTTGCATGTTTAACTTCGGTTCCCATAAAAGTTGCTTGTACACAGGATCAGAGGGAAATGGCATTTCAGAGACTGAAAACAAAACACACACGCTCAAAAGCAAAGGCAAGTTTAAGAGCTACAAAATCAGCAACATACAGACAATAATCAGTTTCCAATGTCAGACCAGGAAGTCGGGCAGCAACAGAAAAAGACGCATTCGAAAAAGAAGAGACTTTTAGGAAACAGCAAAATTAAAACGGGAGTAGATATGTAAAATAGATGAATGAAGACAACGTCTTCCTGCACCGAGGGAGTTGTTTAAGGAGAAACAGTGTCCGTTTGTGGGCAGCGATAATACTTTCCATTCAATAGAGTTTGCAGCTTGCTGATTCATATGATTGCAGGCTGGCGCCCCGCTGGCGAGCCCCCTCCGCTGAAATTAAATCCACTCTCCTCAGTTATAAATTATAATGCTCTATAAACAACACTCCCACTGGGAACGGCGAGAGAGAGAGAGAGCTCTCTGCATAGTCCACTCACTGTTTAATGCTCTGCTCTTCTGCCACAAACAAGGACTGTATGTCTGCCACAGACAGCACTCTGGCTGTAATTTATATACTGTTTGATGTTGAGAGCAGGGAAAGGAAAGTAGGATTGTAATGCGAGTCAAAGAGGAAAAGAAGTTGGAAGTGGGTGAGTGTGCAAGAAAGAGGAAGGAGGGGATGCATTTTACACACATATTTTATAGATACATCATTGTGTGTATCTTTGTTGCCCCTTAGGAATTGTCCCCCCTCCACAAAAAAAATCTGGAATAGCACTTAGAATAACTGAGACGTACACGCCGCAGCGCGCGACGCCAGTATCATTCCATATCAATCAGGAGCCATCTCCATGACTGAGACTTGAAGTCTGTTATCACAGAGAATATGAAAACATTACAATGATAAGGATTTAACTAAAAGTGACAGCAGCCCAGCAATTCACAGCCCAGGCTGGCGTGCTCATCCCGCAGCGCCGTGCCCACTGTGCCTGGATCCCACAGCCCACGAGGCACGTGGTGCTGCCGGAGCCAGACCTGCACCAAGACTCCCAACTGGTGCAGCTCCCTGCCTATTCCCACCTTCCTCATCTGTGCTGGGCATGGGGAGACTCTTCTGGCTGTTCTCCATGATTGTTATTAGTTATTTTTAAATGAATATGCGACAGACACCCAGCTGCTCCAAACACACACACACACACACAAATCTGACTGCTTTTTTTAGCCAAATGGATTAAAAAATGCCAGCGAAACCATTTCTGCTGTGGGAAAGATGCAGACTCCAAGTAAAAAGTATATTATTATCTCTAAGAACAGTCTATGTTACACAGCTGAGAGGCTACTGGGAAATACCCCACGGCCCAGCGAGAGCTTTGTCAGGAGCATAAACCAGCACAAATTTCAGAGCAGAACCCCTTAATTATTGTCATGGAAATTGCAAACTAAACCGTGAGAGAATGACAGAGTGTCCAAGAAAGTGGACATCAGGATGGAGATGTCCATCACTCAGCATTCTGAGGAATGACTACAAGTTAGGGATCCAGACTGCCCCAGAACTGGCACAGCCCAGTCACACGCAGGTCTCCACAGGATTTTTAAGATTTACAAAGGACATAGGACCATTGCTTTTTTTGGTTAATAATATTCCTCAGTTTTCCCCAAAACCCACCACTACACCTTTTCTTCTTTTTATATTTTTGGAACTGAGTAGCTTTTAAGTTTGGGGGAGGGAAGGAGGGAGGGCAAAGCCTCCCTTTACTGTGAGGTTGAACCCTTGTATGTCAGATCTGGCCTGGAGCAAATTTTCACAGCTGAATTATAAACCCTGTAAACAAGGGTTTATGATGGAAATGCTGACACAACCTTAATTACAAACAGCGTGAAGTGGGGGAGGCTCTGTAACACACACTCCTTTTCCCTGCCAGTCCTCCGGCACCGCCATCCACGGACAAACCTGTGGTGCTCCTGGTTCTATAACCCCTTCTCCTCAAGCAGGGGCATCCACATCAAATCTAGTTGCTCAACACTGTCTTTTAGAAAAGAAAAGAAAAAAAGCAAAACCCTTGATTTTGTAATAAAAGTATAATGTATAGCTTAAAAATAAATTAAATAAAGGAAACATTAAAAGATAAATGGAGCAGGATGCTCTATGGCTGAGGTAATTTGAGTGGAAAGGGAAGGAGGGAGTTTACATTAATAAATGATTAAAGGCCTTAACGAGGGCCTATCTGGTTGAAGAGAGGAACATACTTCTCCACCTCTCCTCCTTCAGCCCAGCTTTTTTACATTTGTTCTCAATGCTGATCAATATGGTTTTCATTTAGTGATTTCCATAATGCCATATGTGATCTGCTCGCCTGCCATAATGAAGGCAGAGAGGGGGCTGAAGTCATTTGAACGTTCTCGCTCGCATGTCTGTCGCCAATTTAGAAAATAAATATCTATTGAGAGTTAGAGTTTCCTCCTGTCTGGGAGGAACACAGCAGGATTTGCATATGCAGATTGCAAAGCCTCTTTTTTGCTCTTTCTCCCCTCCCTTTTAATTTTGTTTTAATAAATAAAAATGATGTTGAAGAATATCCTCCCCACTCTGTGTTGCAGTGAGTTTGTATTCTTAGAATGAAGAGGAAATATTACTAAACTTTAAAACTGAATGAGGGTTGACTTCTCTTTGCTGTAGCTGAGATTTGCTTGGCATCCCAGCAAAAGCAAAGGTTTTATGTCTGCTGAGTCACATTGACCTGCTGGATACCATCAGAGACCACCTTAGCTTGGAAAATAAGAAAGGATGGTCTGTATTAAGCAACGTATAGTTTCAACATGCCATTGTCTTCACAAGCAGAGTCTAAATCAATATTGCAGAGATATCACCCTTGTAAACTGAGCTCTTCTCCCCCCCCCCTCAGAAGTGTGAGTTATACTTTATGGTGTTATATAAATGCTGTAGCTGTTTAATAAAAATGCAAGACTGGCAGGTACTTTCTGGAGGGTTGGAATTGGGGTTCCTGCCACCTGTGGAACACCCCTGGCACAGGAACAGTGTAAGGGCCATAACTGGATTGTAAAAATGTAAATGGCTTGTGACAGACAAGGCACTACAGCAGATTAAAGGTGTTTGGCAGTCACTTCAGCTCTGTCTATAGTCAGATCTCATAGGAAAGGATGAAACCAGAGGTTTCTAAATCCTCACCCTTTGGCTGCAATCACTTCCCACAGATGCCTGGCTTTGTGACTCAGTGGTTCTGTTTATAAAAGTAAGCCCTGGGTTAAATGAAGTACTTGAGAGTGCCATTATTTGGGTGATTCCACCAGGACCCAAATTCACAATTCCCCACCAGATCAAGGAGATGTGATCTCCTGAGTTACATCCTAAAAAATGTCCTGCCTGCTGAGTGGTGACCAGCAGCACCCCAGGGTGCTCCAGCAGCAGAACTGAGTTCTGTGCTGCAAAGGGACGATTTCCCCCAGAAGAGGTTTGGCTTTTAACACACAATATGTAAACAGCAAAACAACACATGAAGAATTACAGTTTGCATTACATTTTGGATCCAGGCTGCTGCTTTGGCTTTACAGTTGAGCAAGTTAATGATGTTGTAGTACAAAGGTTTCAAAGTTTTTTGCCGGTCGTTCAGCTGAACATCGAGCCATGAAAGTATTATTTGAGTTGCTGTTAATAAAACTTGCAGTTCATTAAGGGTGCCTGACAGAGAGAAATCCACATACATAGGGATTTGTGACTGGTGAGCAAGCTTTCCATCATAAACAAACTTGCTTTGAGGTTCAAAGAGTTTAGTTAACAATTTAAAGATATTTTTTTCCTCATTGTTTTCAGGCATTGCCAACTCTTTGTCTATGAGTAAACAGCTTGAAAAAGCTGCTCTTTGTACCCATTTTCCAAGTTCCACGAATTTGCTATAGATAAAAAATACTACACTGGAAAAAACCCCCACTGCTGAATTCTGAGGATGTCAAAATTAAAATACCCTGATGATATTGTTAAAATTATAAAGGTTCTCCCTCTCTGGAAGTGCAAAACAACATTAAAAGAATTTCTTCTCCTTCTGTTTATATCACACTTCTGCATCTCTGTTTACCCAGTGTAACTAATGGTAAGGGATTTCAGCTTCCCAATTATGATATTGCATTGACCTAATTGGGTTTCTGCAGGGCTTCAGGGAATTCTGTGCTTAAAGACTTTGTTCCCACTAAATTAAGAAAGATGTAGAAGTCCGGCAGCTTCAGAAGGGGACAAATGAACCTCCTGATGCAGGGCTGGAGAAATAAATTCTGGAATAAACTGAAATACAAACCCCCGTGCCGTGAACTGTAAACTCCTCGCAGGAGCCTTGCTGGGATTAATAAACCTGAGCCTAAAGAAGGGCCGGGAAAGCTCCAAGGGCTGCGTGTCCCGGGGAAGGAGCCGCCAATCCACGGGCTCCGACTGACCTCCCGGCCAATTACAGCCTCATTGGCAAAGCAAACAAGGAATTATTGGCTGTTTAGTCGGGCTTTTCTTCTCCCGCTCGCTCCCCTGGTTCTCATTCTGGTTTTTTCTCCCCTTTTCCTGTTAGGCAAAAAAAACCCAAGAAAAAAGCCAACCCCAAACGCCAACCAACCTCATCTGCAAACACCTGATATTCATCTGAGTGGCTGCAGTTGTACAGTCTTGTTAAATTGTTACCACCTTTTCCACAAGCAGTTTTGGCAATTAACCTCATGGCCATACACTTCAAAGGGAACAACTGTTGAGTTTAACCTCCTTGAGCTACCACGGATTCCTTTATGATTTTTTTTCAAACACTTTCATCCCCAACAAAAAATGCAGACTGATAAGATTGGTGTTTATTTTTCCATTTTGTCAGTTTATTAAGATGACAAATACCTCGAGCAGTTGCCACCAGTTTGTGCTCCCCCAAGTCTGTGCAGAAGGAAGCTCTCCTATTAATTCACATTTCTAAGGCAGGGGCTCTGCTTGCTGGAATCCATGGATTTGATACATCTGACCCCTCCTTGCCCCTGTTTGCAAATCTCTCATATATTTCTCACAATGCCTAAAAGCTCCGAAAACAGAACATACAAGCAGAGTTAATGCTAAGGACATGAGATGCCATTAGAAATATATATCTATATTTATTTTTTAAAACCCCACCATCACTGAGAGACTGGACTACTTTACACAGAAAAAAAGCTGAAACAAATGCCTCCACCTTCAATCTGAATACCAGTTAGTGGGATCAGGATCTTGTTAGTACAAACCAAGTTCACTTTTCCTTCTGTCTAAACTTTTGATTACAACATATATTAATTTACCAGACCATTCAGCTGCTCCTTAAACAACTGGATAGTTAATGATAGGAAAGCACCAAAGCAAATACTACAGGAGTGCGATCGGATTACTTGGAATGTTGTTCCCCCTCACATTTACATTCTGGTACTATAGCACATTTTTTTCTCCAAAGTAATCACAAAAATGTAAAATAGGTTACTCTTACAAGAAGCTTTCAACAGCGAGCCAAAAAATCCCCCCAGAAAAGGTGTTTGAATGACTTTTTGGTATGGAGTGAGCACAGCCGGCCGTGAGGAAGCATCTCTTTTCTCTGGCTGCAAACTGCCCTGGGTGGGAGGAGAAGGGACAAAACCCTTGTCTAGGAAAAGAGTGGAACAAAAGTTTCGTATCTGTCTTGCAGTGCAAGAAGGGGAAGCATTTGGGCAAGCATATGGCATGTGTTTCAGCTTGTGAGGGAGGAAAAAAAATAATCATGATGTTCCGTGCAGTTCAGACCAAATAGAAAACTTATTCTGACTATTCTCATTTGTCAGAGGCTTTTCAAAACTAAGCAGATCCCTCCGTAGCTCTCATGTCAAAGGAAGAAGGAACCAGTGGGTATTGAGTTTACATTTTAGGTTCTCTTTTAACTGTTTCCACTTTTAATTTTAATATGCTTGTCAACAAAATGAGAAACTGCTTCACTCAAGGGAAAAAAAGAAAGGAAAAAAGAAAAAAAAAGGAAGAAAGAAGAAATTAGCACATTAAATGATACATGGGTCTGGTGCTATGTTGCACAGTTCAGTGAACCCCTGCACAGATCAGCAAGATGGCTGGAAATGTCTCTTTCCGTCTGTTTTCCATCTCGGAAGGCTGTGTACTCAGCAGAGTGTGAAGAGTGCCTCTCTCCCCTCCGACCGCTCCTGCTCCCCCCCAAAAGCCCCTGCAGCAGAGAGCAGGAACTAGAGCAAATGCTTTTGTGAATTAAGAGATCTTGTGAGCGTAAATTTGGTCAGGCTGCTCCTTTCTGCAGGCCAGCCCCGGCTGCTGCCCCAGGATGTGAACTGTCAGTTCGCATAGCTGGTGATGAGTTGCAGAACCATCAGTAAAGGTGAAGACGGCAGAAGCAAGAAAGATTCAAGACTGGTGGAAATCATTTCACAAGGAAAATTTCAGCCATCAGTGGGAGGAAGCTTTGAAAAATGCTGCCATTTCCGAGTCAGAACGAAGGAAAAATTAAATTACTGCCGGTGAGGCGAGCCAAAGTCGCATCTTACCCTAGGGAGAGGTTTGATAATGGTAAACATTTGACAGCTGGCCTGAAGTTGTTATCTTGTTCTAACAGTTGTTACAGTCTGAGTGAACATTTCTGATAAGAGAACAGAAAGAAAAACACTAACCCATTTTTAATTTCTTGCTTTCTGTGTTTGAAGCCGCAGTGCCCAAAGCCAAACAGGTTTAAAGCCGTTTGCCACCATCACTCCGATTAAAGCTCTGGTTTTTACACCAGGCACTGGACCACGGCCGGGAAGGAACGGCAGCACCTCGGCAGCCCAACGGCACCGGCTGGGCACGGCACGAACGCTTCCCACAGCCCTGAAATACCCCTTCTCAGTTATAAGAATTAACCCTAAATCAGAGTGAAACTGAAAAAAAAATTCATCAGTTTAAGTATTTAGCTTACAGATCTACCACAAAATCTTGGTTTGGTATTGCTTTACTTCTAGCCGCTGGTGTACAACCACAAAACTTTAATTCCTTTATTATTCTTTATTAAAGAATAATTATTCAGGCACGTTAGAAAGGCAGCAACCTCGGTTCCACCTGAGAGGAGCAGTAATGAATGAACCCTGTTCTGTTTAAGCAGAAAAAGGTATGCTATCTTCACAGGAAATTTAATTATAGCCAGGATTTTTTGTGCTCAGTTGTCCCTGACAAAGCCTGTATTGAGGAGGGAAACGCGGCTCTGCTCCATCCTGCCATCAGCAGCTCCTCCTTTAGGAAAACACAGCGTGGATATGGAAAGTCCATTACATGTACGTCAAAATCCAACTACCATTCTGGCAGAGCAACATAGCTTGGTTTGGGTTATTTTTTTGTCTTTTTTAAAATCACAGATGCATTTCTAAGCTGTTTGATGCAGCTTAACCTCACACAGCACGGGCACGGAACGCTTACCTCCCATTGAAAATAATTAAGATGAATTTGTACCGTGACTATTGAACTCTGTTTAATAACTCAGTGCCACGACTTGGGGTGAATCCTCCTCTCACTGAGCACCTCGGCCCTCCCTGCCCGACGTGCCTCCTCGCTGCAGGGGCAGGCACTCACATGTGGCACAGGGAAAGCTGCCGGATCCGTTTTCCCTGATGGTCATGATCCCAACCCCAGGCACACGATAACGCTCCAATTAGGCAGGCAGCATGTAAAGCTTGTTCCTTAGATACATAAATTAACTCCAAAACTCCTTCTGTATCTGCTGCATTAACAGGTAGAAAGTGTTTCATTACTTCTGCGAATGGCTCTACCCCGTCCTAAAGCAGGAGGGTATAAATTGATATTAAAGTATGGTATTTTGAGAATGTTTCAAAGTAAGGTCAAACTCGTATTAAAAACCTACTAGTGTAGGCTAAAATAACAGTCTGGCTGAGCAGCCTTCGGTGCATCTGGGTTCAATTACCCACTACATCCTTGCTATGTTTTCTACCAGCAAGAACAACGCAAGCAAGGCTCGGAGTTCACGAATAATGTCAAAGTTAGGTTACTCAGAAGAGGAATGAGATAAATCATCCAAATATCACAGTCGTATTGGCAGACAATTTTTTCCCCCTTCATCACTGAAAGCAGCACAATATTGCATAACAACAAATAGAGGACAAAAGTCCTCACCTCGGGAGGGAGAGTGAACCCAGCTGGAATGCTGCTCTCTTACACACACTCGAGCAGGGAATGAAAAGCACACGCTGAAACGATGGCTCGAAAAAGAGAGGCAAAGCCCAACCTAATGCGCAAAGCAAACAAACACGATTTACCACACTGTCACCCTGACTGAGCTCTTTTTTTTTGGTGTTTGACCCTGGAACAATGGGCCTGGATTAACATTCATTATTTGCATTCAACGAGCTGTCGTGTGGAGCAGGAACCGCTCCAGCACCAGCCTGAGAAACAGGAGAGGCTGGGACACTTGTGGCAGCCTTGGCTCCCTCCTTTCCAATTCACTCGAGGGAGCCCAAACCTTTGGCCAAATACAAGTGTCCCATTCTTGCTTTCATGTTGTCAAGCTGGTTAATGAGGATTTAAGAGCTGGCAGGGGAGCAAATACACTGGGGGCTCCGCTCAGCAGCACCCCGGGTAAGAGGATGCCAGACTGGGACCAACCATCCTAAGGATCCCATTGAATCTGGCTGCCATATCCAACACAAATGGCCTAAGAGAGACTCCAAAATCACCGGCCCTCCCAGGGCACAGCTGCCACATCCCTGCTCCACACCTCAACCCTCCTGCCCAGTCCCAAACTGGGAGGTTGTACATAGATC
This sequence comes from Scytalopus superciliaris, assembly GCA_013400415.1. Classification (NCBI taxonomy): domain Eukaryota; kingdom Metazoa; phylum Chordata; class Aves; order Passeriformes; family Rhinocryptidae; genus Scytalopus; species Scytalopus superciliaris. The sequence goes on from VXBX01001698.1 coordinate 490,367, forward strand.
GTGGATAAAATCACAGCAGTGTCTCTGTCTGCAAAGGCAGACACCCCTCCAGGGAATGCGAAGATTGTCATTTGCTTCCATCAAGGCCCATAAAAAAGCAATTGTCAGTAAAGTTGCTCAAAATTATGTATGTTCTGGGATCACTGCACGAAGTATTTTTGAAGCATCATGTTTAATTCTGAGCAGCTCTGTATGAAACTTGGTAAAAGGCAGCAATAAATCACCACCATCAAAACTCTGCTTGTGGTGTATGAGGAGTTCATCCATTCTGGAATTCTCTCTGCATCAAAGTAATAACACATTTGCAGAATGATCAATCAGGTTAAATTTAGAGGAAAACGTGTCTTTTACCCAGCCAGTGTTTGTCAGAACCCCTCCAAACTAGAACACAACAAGATTTTACATCACGCAATATCTAATGCCCCATCATATATATATTTATTATAAATTCATATGACTGTAATGTATCTAATTATATAAAGTCATTTCTTATAGAAAAGCACAAGTATAAAAGTTTGATGCCAGAACAGTCTGGCTGTTTATTAATTTACTCTTGCAGATGAGAAACCCTGCACTGTTACAGGGCCGTATGAACACACTCCTCATCCCAGAAAAGCAACCTGCCCAGCTTACAAAATATTAACCAGCCACCAGAACTCTGGGCTGAGGGGCCTGCAGGGCTCAGTCCTGTCCCATATCCACATGGGAGCCACGTCTCCCTCTCCCAGCACTTGCCCTGTGCTTCCCCTGTTTCCCTGGAGACCAGCATCCACACTGAGGGCTATAAATATATGTAGTAATTAGGCATCTCTTGAAGCAACCCTTCCAAGCTATTTGCCATCTCAGGAATGTTTTAACTTCTGGAGCAGAGGCCGACCTTGGTTGAAAAAGAGTATGAATGCATCCCTCAGAGGGGCCACGCTCAGAGCTACAGGGAGGGAGAGCTGTGAGGGAAAAGCCATCCTTGGACGGGTCATCACCGGTGCCTGGGAATGGTAAACTTTGTCAATGGATCTGCTTTGCTGACTATTCTCCCCCAAAGCTTAATATCACCATGAATCCCAAATATACTATAAAATATGAGGGAGAGACTAAGAACTTACTCCTCACAGCCTACATTGCTAATGGCCAAGGCAAGGCCCTAACACATCAGCTGATGCTGAAGGAACCGAGCCAGCAGTTGCTCAAAACCTTGTCAGCTTATTGCAAAGGCTGTAGGATTTACACAGTTCCTCTTGCCAGCTTGTGGTGGAGATCTATCAGCATTCAGAGAAGTAATTCAGACTTTGTTGAGCACAAATTATCCGAATGGTTCCTATTTACTAAGCAGGGAGGTGCAGTTTATCTACAACATAATAAATAATTTATTTACTGCCCAGGCCAGGTTGGAAAGGCCTTGGAGCAGTGGGAGGTGTCCCTGCCCATGGCAGGGGGTAGCACTGGATGGGCTTTAAGGTCCCTCCCAGCCCAAACCATTGTAGGATTTATTTCAGCTCCTTTGTCTTTTCATATAAAGGCTTCAAGGCCCTTTCAAATACTGGCTTTAAGTGATTAAATAATAACTTCAAAAACCCCAAGTATTTTGGGATGGATATGACTGAAGATACAGCCATTTACATCAAAGGAATTTCAACTTTGCCATGAGCCAAGAACTTCTCCAGCCAGAAAAAAGAACTTCTTTTGCACCTGGCCCTTGGATAAAACTTGATTTGTTGGGCATTAATGACCAGACAAACAGCAGATTCACACTTAGTTCTGACTGACCCTGACTGGTACAATGGTGAATCAAATAAAATTTCATAATGAAAACTAAGTTATCAGGTACAACCAGTTACATCCAGCCTTGCAGGGGAGAACAGTTCCCCCCAGGTGCTTTTTGGAGCCCTGCAAACCACCACGAGCAAGTCAGACTTTTCAGCAGGAAACATGGAGCACCAGAACCATGTTTGGTACATGAACACAAACCTGCTTACAAGGTCCAGCTGACTGGTGCCTGCTTTTATGGCTTGATCTCGCTCCACTCAAGTAAATTCAAAATTGTCAGGTAAAATCACCCCTCACATAAGACCAGGTAATTAAACATTGAGACACAAGACACACAAAACCCAAAGCAGTCCCTGTTTCCTGCTGGAGGAACTGGGAAGAACTCGACACCATTAACTGTGCAGGGGGAAGAGATGAAGTCTTCTCTCCCAGGACAGGTTTAAAGCCTGCAGTAAACCTGTTTGAGGCTGAATTTACTTCCAGCATTTCAGCCCTTCCCTTGCATGCTGGAACTGGGAGGTCTGGCAGAAGGGGGGCTGCGTTTGTGTCTTACGAAGAACAAAGGGAAGCAACTTCAATACAACCTTGAAACAGACCTGCAGGCAGAATTGTCTTCTGTAAAAATGATATTCCTCTGACGATGATGTGTAAGTATCTGCTCTTATCTAATAAAAAGATCCTTTTGAAGTAAGTGGTTCACTTGGCCTGTGCCAATGCTCGTGTTACTGACGCAGAAGAAAGGCCTCCTGAATGCAGCATCCAAAACCTTTGTCTGATCTGCATCGCTTTGAACCATAAAAGCAGCAAGAGTGAAAACAGAAGGGAAAGCCAAGTGCTTAATACTGGACAGCGACTTTCTTTAAACCTCCTCTGCTCCCTAATTAACTCCAGTGACTCTCCTGTGCCCCAGCAGTGGGTGGTGGGTGCCTGTCCTGCATCCATCAACATCCAGAAATCAAGGTGTGCTGGGGCTCAGAGAACAGAAAGAAGTGATGCTTTGCCTCCAGTTTTTGTTTCTTACTTCACAGCCAGGGAAGTTTTATTTTAGATATTCAGAAAAAAATATTCATGGAAAGGGCTGTAAAACATCACCCAGGGAAGTGGTGGAATCACCACCCATGGAAGTGTTCAAAAAACATCTGGATGTGGCACTTTGAGGACATGGTTTAGTGGTGACCGTGGTGGTGCTGCTGGGTTGGACCTTACTTCCAGTGCATTAAGAATGAAGGTGGGGTTTTTAAGTATAGATACATATTTTTAATGTTCAAGTTTCTTTTCTCTTGAGCCTTTAGGGTTGTGAGATCCTTCAGCTTTTTCCAGTGCAGGTTTGTGCACCCTTCACTTTGTATTTAAAGACTGTTTGCCCAAAATCTCCATCCAAGAGGCTGCTGCTCTACTGAGTGACTCAAAAATAAGAATCCAGGAGATCTTATTTAATTCTGCATAATTTGAGAATAGTTAGTTAGATTTGCAGAAGTATCACATGGCCTAACACTGAATTTCACCAAGCCATCCTTGCTCTGGATTATCCTTCTGAAGAGCTCCTGTAGATGGAGCACCCACAGAACACCCCGTTGTTGAATGCAGCACTCTGGAACTGGCAAATTATTTTTAAACACTTTACATGTGATTATGCCTAATGAATAAACAAACACACATTTACGACGGGGAGATGTTACGGTTCAAAAAAGCAATACAACATCTCTCAGCTACCCTTTCTTAAAATCCTAATATGCCTGTGCATAAATCAAGCCCTTCTCCTGCTTGGGTAGGCCCTCACTGAGACGTGCCCATGGTGCTAATTCAGAGCAGAAAACGCTCTTATTCCAGGCCACTGCAGTGAAGTGACATTTACCTAATGCAGCTATAAATTTCCTGATAATTAGTGGGCAGCTGATGATGATGCAAGCTGACTAGCGCAGCAATGCCAGCCTCAAACTAGCTCTCCAACACCCACAAGTTAATCAGATTTAGACCTAAACCTTCCCCAAATTCGGACTGGTGCAGTGGCTCAGAGACAAGGGCTGGTGCCACTGAGCTCCCACCAGTTGCTGTGATCTCTGAACGGTCCAGACACTGCTGCTAACGAGATGGAGCTCCCCTGTACACTCCGTTTCTCACATCAAAACACTCACATGACTTTTCACTTAGAAACACGTAATCAGCATTTCCTGAATCTTGGGTAATTGTGGGGTAAATGTAGGTTAGTTCACATGGAACTAAACCCCAAACGGTGCTTTCAAAAAATAACTTTCAAAAGCCACTTCTAAAATTCCATGAGCCTTTGAGACTCCTGAGCCAGTTCTGAAAGCTTCTGATGTCATCTGGATTTTCAAAGTAGTTGGCCAATTAAAAAAGCTTAAAGTTAAACAAACTGGCACCAAATCACATACAACCTTTCACCCACCACGAAGTGCAGGGTGCCCAGTGCTGCTTCATTCCGTGGCACTACCACAACCACACAAAACAATTCACCTTGAAAAAATCATATTAAGGAACCTTAATTTTTGTTTTCTTTTTCAAACCTAATGCTTGACAATGTTTACAGTTCTAATATTTTGGAAGTATTAGAATTAGAATCAGTGTAAGACTGATTAAATAGCAGCCTTACATGTACAGTGAGTTTACTTAACGCTGCAAGAACTGCTGTGGAAGTTGTAAGTAGCTTCTCAGACAGAGAGAAAACACAGACCCATCCTTTAAAATACTTTCTCAAAACAGTCTTTGACCTTTTGGGTGCATCATGAATGAGGCCAGTCAATCAGAGAAAACCCTGCTCCCTGCTTTTCTCTGGGATGAACTGTTCCTTTATCACACTATTTTAGGAAGAAAAAGAACCTTTCTGCATGATAGGTCAGAATGTTGTTCTAAAGCAAAGCATGAGCTAAAATTTCATGAGAAAGTTAATTAACTTTTGGAAAATACCCTGGAATTCTCACTGAATGCAAAGGGCCATCCAGAAATTCTCACTGACCAGGAAGTGTCCAGCTCTCCACTTCATTCCCAAAGGAAGGGAACAACTGCAAGGATGGCACAGGAGTGGTGCCCACATTCATCAGTGTTCCCATCTTTGGGCTGTGCATCAGATTTACCCATCTGAGATGCAGGATTACAGCACAGGTTTTTTTTTTTATTTTTGGCTTTGCCTGTTGCTCTGGGTAACTAAGCTCAGAGAGAAGGGAGGAACAGGTCACACTGTGTGTGGAGCATCCCAGGGCTGTGCTGGGACCGTCCTCTTTAGTATCTTGGAGGGAGCGAGGGAGCAAACTCTCCTCACCTTTACAGCCAGCCCCAAACTGGGAGCAGCTTTGGGAGTGCTCAAGGGCAGGGCACTCCCCAGGGGGACCTGGAGCAACAGGCTGACAGGAACCTGGTGAGACCCAACAGGACAAGTGCCGAGTCTGGCACGTCCCAAGGAAGAGCCTCGTGCAGCAACCGCAGCTCCTGTTCAGAAACACGGCTGGTCTTGGCGTGTCACCGCTGCTTTAACACCCTCCCCTCCCACGGGCAGATCTGCCCCTGCATCCAGGCCATCCTCACATGAACACAAATCTGACAAGAAAGTAACTGCAGAGATTAGGATGGATTTTAACAGGCCTATCTAATCCCTGCACGCGGAATGCAAAGACCAATAAAGGCAGGGCATGTTTTTCCACGTACTCAGCTTTTAGTTCGTACACCAATTACAGCCCAGGCTGGTCTTTAAAAATGGAAAAATCCCACAGAATTAAAAATACCTACAATAGGGTGAAATCATTACAGTTATCTGTGTTTTGAATTCTTAGTTAATAGAAGTGTCAGACCATCCAGAACCTACCAATGTGCTTTTGAGATCTGTCTCTAGTTACACATCCAGCACCAGATAGGAACTTTCTGACCTCTCTGTGATTTAAAACCTGGTTGTAAGCATTACTTTTTGTCATTCTTTTTCCTTATTAAAAAGGGCAGTGTGGAAAAAAGATGATTAAAGATATCAAACACCAAACCTCCTGTGAATGGACTGTTGGAAAATAAAGTACGATTTAATGACGTGAGAAATTAGATGAAACTGTCAAGTTTAAAGAATCTTAAAATGGTTAACAGGTCAAAACATAAAAACTTCTTTATGTATAGAGTGAATATAAAGGGAACATGGTAAGTATCTGCCAAGGGTTAATTGCAACCCTGCATGAAAAGCAGTTAACAAGTGAGAGTTAGAACACCCAGGAGGAAAAGAAAAATTTTTCCAGTGCCATGAGAAATAAACAACAAGGGGGAAATATTTCCTTTGGCCACTGTTACCTCCTCTCCAAAAGCTCAGAGGAGCAGTGGGAATGCCAAGGCCTGGTTTGCTCTTGACTCCCTCCGAAACATTTGTCTTCATTACCACTCTTTTTAATCAGGGCTCCTTCATGAGTGTTTCTGCTCAGCCCCCAAGGAGCAACTCTCAGCTGCGATAAATCAGCATCCACACCGCAAGTCACTAATCAGCACTCTCAGGGAAAGAATAACAGAGAAGTGCAGACCACTAAAGGCTTGGAGAAACCTGAAGGCTCAGTGGCCTCAAGGAAGAGCGGCCTACATCAAAATAATAACTCAGTGAACCATCTCTACCTTCTAGGCTTAGCAGGACTTGCACTCGGAGATATTATTTAAAAGCCTCTTGCGCACAAATTGTTCTCACTGTATAAAGGGACTTTATTGATAAAGAGGGAACACACTCTCACCCTTGAGCTTGGTTCCACTAATTCAGTGTATTGCACTTGTCCTCCTGCTAGAAAGCATTCAGGGAAACAAACCTGGTAATGGATACCTAGTGCTGCTGTCCTACAATTTGTGGAGGAAAAGAAATCACTATACAGTGAAACTGAAAGAGGAGGGAAAGGAAATGGATAGGAGAGAACACATTCCCAAGACACCTCCTGTATTACTGCAATGGAAGAAGAATGGTCATTTCTTTTGCTTTCAAAGGTTGTTTACAAACACAAATAAATAGGTGTTACCTTAAAAGGAAAATACCTGCACAGGTTATCTGTGCTCACACTGTCACCCTGCGTGGGATGCATTTAAAACCACTGCACCATCTCCCAGCTGCAGAAACAATTCATATTTCAACAGTTGCTATTCCTTAAAAGTGTCCAAATTCCCAAGTCTGCATCAATTCTTGCCAAACACATCACAGCAAAAATCTGAATGCACACCCAGGCCCTCCTGCCTCTCCCCGGGCAGTCAGAGCCAGTACCACTGTGAAACAACCCTACGGAGCACTGGCACCCAAATCAGCCAGCTAAGCATCCCCCCATCCAACAGCTGTTACACAAAAATCCCGGAGCAAGCATTTCCAAAACCACAACTGCAGCCAGCCACAGCTTTTTCCCTGTTAAGACTCATCTCTATGGTACCTGGAAACGTGGCCTGTGGAGATAAAGCAATTATGGCCATACATGGAAAGACCACAGAGAAAGAAGGATCTTCCACCGTTGCTACTTCCAGAGCTCAGGAAGGTCCAGGAATCACATCCCCCCAAGTGAGCTGATTCCAGCACTGAAATTCAGCATTACTGTAGGAAAACCTGTGGGCCTAAACCAACAAACCAGAGCTATTTACTGTTGTCTGCTTTCTTTTCCTTGAAGACTTGGAGCACATAAAATGTAGAATGGATTCAGTTAGAGCTGGGAGGTGAAGGAAGGTGCTTCTACATGGCCCAGATTTTGAGGTGTTGCCTGTGCTTTGCTGGTATTTCTCTGGTAGGATGTACAGCCATAGTCATGTCAGCTCCTGAGCCTCATACAGCAGTAATTTTACCACAGCTTTGGATTCTGGGTTTAATTCTGACTTAATTTAAGAAAGGATGAAGGTCCTGTGCTTTGGCAGCAGAAGACCTTGCCTCTTTTTAAGTGTCCCATTAGCAGAGGGTCTCTGTCAGGGTATTAAGAGGCTTCCTCAGGACCTGGAGCAGCGGGACCTTGTGCCCAACCTCTGCCAAACTGTTCCCAAAGCAACAGAGAGCACCACTGGGATGGAGCAGCCTCTGACCGAAGGCTTAATCCTGAAGAGGGGAAGCAAAAAGAGACAACCTTTGCTATGAACTCACCATGAACTTCTGGAGAGTTTGAGGCTCATGCTCAGGTTTATTACAATGAAAGGGGTCACCGTGAGCAACATAAAAATATTTACTATGTAATCAAAATATAGGTAAATAACCTGCTAATTATGCTTACTAATTAATACTCATTTGACTTTAGAAGTTATCTAAGTCGCTGATTTCAGATCATTAGAAGGAGCACAGAGGATTCAGTTAAGGGGGACACACTGTGCTCTAAAGTCCAGTCTTTGGAGTGCTATAAATAGGTGGTTTAGGGGAGTTAGAGACGGGTCATACTCGAGGAGCTGCTAAACCAGAGCGTGGAATGTAACAAAAATATTCCCTCCATCAACCATGCTCCGTTACTTCAAAGAATTCAATATTCTCCAGTGTTCCTTTCTCAAAGATGAAAATTGTCATTTAAGTTGTCTGGTCCCACTCCACTTAAATGATCCTTTAATTTCCTTTCTTATCCCTAAGCCCTCAGGTGGCTCGCGCTGCGCTCCGTGCCCTCGGTGGCATGTAAAGTTCACAGCTCCTCTGCTGATCTCCTGATCCTCTCCCCAAACAGCCCTTTCCTGTCTCGCTCTGCCTTGCGTGATGTGCTGCTCGGCCGCATCAGCTGCCGGGCTCAATCCCCGCCTGGAACGCCGCGCGGAGCTCGGCGCGGCCCCTTCCCCCTCCACCCCGGGCCTGACATCCGGAACTGACTTAGGAAGTACTATAATGGTTACCAAATTTTTGGGAACTGCCTTAGCTTTTCGGAGCTGCACACATGTTGAGCGCAGGCAGCATCCACCGGCACCACTTGACCTCGCGGCAGCCTTCGACTTGCTGATTTTTCCTTGCCTTTTTATTTTTCCCTCCCCCTCCCCTTGAAAAAACAAGAAAACTTTTACCAGATAACACATGATGTAAATGCAAAATTATGTTGTGAAATGGCTGCAAACATGCTGTTTTCCAGATGTTTGACGAGACAGTAAAGAAACAGCACAAAGAAGGGTCAACAGTTTCCGTCAGAGACTCTGCTGGGTTCCACGTGAAAAAAAGAAACCCCAAACCCCAACATTCAGATCTCATAAATTCAAGGGGCTCTGCACAGCTGACAAGCTATTTAGACTTCAGAAATAAAATGTGAGGCTCTTCTGTCATCTGCCAAACTTCACTCCATCCATAGGTGGTTAAAAGCCGTTTGACTGTGAACATTCTATGAATTTCCTAAACCCATTATTGCCTCAAATGCACAAGACTGCCTGGGAATTGCTGCTCCTGGGAAAAGCTATCTGAGGTAAGCAGGGCTGCACCCTCTGTTTGCTTGTAAATATAAACCTTCCTGCACAACCCCAAAACTTTGCAGGAGAAAACGATCAAAAAGACTTGGAAGAGGAGATGAAAGAAAATAGCAGCTGCCAGGCACTTCCCCTCATCCCACCACGCCAAGAATGACCGACGCCGCTGCCACAAGGAATCTCAGCCTTTGTTTTTGGGCAGCTAATCCCCAGCTGATGCCAGAAGGACAGACAGATCACCCCGCTGAGCACGAACTGCTACCGGCGCGGGGCCCCAGGGAGCTGTGGAGCACTGGCCATCCTCGCGTGAATCCATCACCATTGACAGGGCTGGAATTTCATTTCTTTCCAACTCCGCTTCCTCTCGCAGGACACAAACCTGTCCTTTTGGACCTGACCATCAGGGGCAGTGATTATAAGACTGTTTTTGCTGCGCTTTTCTTCTGTCACCTTTTCCACTCGAGTGATTTTTACTGAGTGCATGACTTTTCATGGGCTGGGTGATACTTTTTACAGAAATACAATGAATTAGTCTTAAATTCTGGTGTGTTTCTACATAGGAAAACACCGAGCATAATTTACAGACAGCTCTGCCAAACAAGAAGCTCTGATTCCAGACCTGCTCATTTGTTAGCATGGGACCCAGTCCATGGAGGATCACCTGAGATGCCTTTTAAAGAGGTGGCTCAGTCCCTGTCATGTTTCCACGGTCCCCTCAGCCGAGGGGAGCAGGGTCAGGCTGCTGCTCTGAAACCAAACTCCCACCCCGCATCCGGAACATTCTGGATGCAGGGAGAGACACCCCATGTGGCTGTTCTACACCAGGGCCCTGACGATGTGATTACAGTGAATTATGGTATGTCTTTATGTGAAAACATTTTCACTCCAGACAGAGCATCTGTGGATCTCTCTAAAACTCCTGGTTCTGCTGTAGCTGCACTAATCAATTCCCCTGCAGACAAACCCCAAGCCCACAATGAATTAATTCACTGTATTCAGCAGCAAGTAATAGCCAGTAGTTGGCAGCACGGTCCCTCTACCTCAGCCACATGCCTTAGGGAAATCTCCTCTGGCTGGCAGAAAACTGCATCTATTGGTATGTTAGGAACATTTTTGTTCTCCTTCTCTGCAGTAATCAGGATAAAAAGTTCATGTGCTCTGCCTGCCTCACCGTCAAAGCAAGATATTCCTCTTCCAGGAGAATTTGACACAAGATGAGCTGGATTTCCCTGTGTTACTGACTCAACAAAATCCCCAGCTTGTCTTTTTCTGTGTTATTACAGCATTAAAATATTGCATGAATTGAAATATATACTTATTTTTATTTACAGTGAAGGAAATCATTCATTTGGTTGAGAAAGAGTTAATAAGGAAGAAAATCACACACAGTGCGTGTTAAAGGTTAGAGGAATAATCAGTCATTTGAAAAACACTACATAAACATTTTTCCGGATGCAATTTTCAGTCCAAGGATACATTTCCCAGTAGAAATCAGCAGCTAAAAAGGAAATCATTTAGTCTCTATAAGTGCCAAATTGTATCCTGATTTTTCCTGGTCTGGCTCGACTTTCAAAACTAGCGGTTCAACTTCTGCAATCTTTCACCCAATGACTATATAAACACATCCTTATAAGACAGACATAATCCTTGGGTGGGCCAATTTATGTTGGATTATGAAAATACTTAAAGTACAGAATCGTATAATGACTGTTGTCCTTTGGTTCCCACTAAAAGGGAAAAAAGCCCCGCTCACACAGCCAGTCTTTGCTCCTTCCAAAGGCTCCCCGTGACAGTCGTCTCTGGCAACTGCATCAACATCTTCTGAAAGTAATTAGGTACCACTACATTTATTATTTAGTTATCACAAGCTCTATTTTAATGACACCTAATGTGACACCTATCTATTTTGGGCTTTCACGTGCAGGGGAAAATAACTGTCTCTGGCAAATTGTCTGCACGTCAACGTGGTGAGTTCCCGCACGGTGCGAGCGAGGGGAGGGGGTGGAGATGTTACCCACCCCAGCCAGAAAAACAGTTCTCACTCTCAAAAATACTTTGGCTACTCTCTGTTTGGTTAAAGGTTACATAAATAGTAGCTTTAAGAAGGATAAAACAATCTCCATACAAAGCAAACATATTCCTTTGTAATTTATTGCTGCCCGACGTGCACATACACATACCCATGTATAGATGTTCACTTCCAAAAAATTATCTGTTCCTGCCCACTTACACTTTCAGAGATGGAACTGAGGAACAATGGAAACTTTTCTTCCTTGTGGAAAGGTAAATTCTGTTTTTTCACTTCCCTTCTGAAACTCTAGAGTTTTTATAGGCAACTACAAAAGTCAGCGTGTTAAAGCCAACAGTATCCGATCTTCAACACTCACCGTGTGGTAGAACAGACCTTTCCTTTCCCTCCAATGTATAAAGTTATGTGAAAGAAGACATTTTTCTAGTCTACAGAGAGTAAAGGATAAATTATAGTGATAAGATCTGGAAAAGTTTGGTTGGAAGTTAAGAGATTTTCACATCTGTGTCTACACATCCATGTCTTGGGAATAATGTATCTCGAGTACCAGTCACATAAAAATGCAAGAAATTGCTCCTCTCTCAAAGGCAGCAAAATCATTCATTGTACTCATGTCTACACTTTGACTGGTAGCTTACAGCAGAGGCCTGAGTAGCAAACTGTTTTCTCCTAATTTCAAATACTATTTAACATGTGTATGCACTAAAAAACACTTAATTACTAACATATACACAACTTAATTCACCAGGCCATTGTTCCCTCTTTGAGCTCGAATAAGTTACTTTACTCGTGCTGTTCAAACACAAACTGACTGATACTGCACTGAACCTGCACAGAACATCACAACAAGCCTCATTTTACCCCTGAAGTCAATGACCCTCTTTCTCTCCATTTCTCAGGGCTTTGGGATTCGCCCCCACTACTTTTCTGATCCTCACACTGTGTTACCAACAACAGTCCAGTGTCATGTCAACAAGAGCTGAGAAATTACTCCTCATTTATTTAAATCAGTGTGTAATGGTACAGCCTTTCATGAGCCTCGTGCAGAACACTTGCATACATCATAGAACAGGAGCACAAGGAATTGTGCTGTTTGAAAAGCTTCTTCAAGCTTTTCTGTGCCAGCTCAACATGAGAGAATGACTAAAAATAAAGTTAGATGTGCAGTCTAACCCTGTGTGGGTGTTGCCTCCCTGTCCAGTACAGCTACTCGGGTAACAGAAGTACAACACACATTTTAACACATCTTTCCACAGCTTTACTCCAATGAAATAGAGAGAAAACAAATTTACTTAAGCCATCAAGACTGCAATGCTTTAGTCCAATGTATGAACAGTATCAAAGGCAGATGCCATTATGATCTCCTAACTCAGTGAAATCATTATTGAAAAACACCCCTGTATTCCACAAAACACTGAGGACTGACCATGGAAAACACACAGTGAGGTGCCCACTTTATCCTACTTTCTGACAGGACAAAACATTCCAACAGGTTCAACAGGGCACAATTGTACCAGACACACCAAGCAAGCCCCAGTGCCTCTTTGAACCACAAAAGGAAAGATTTTGTTCAAAATCAAGAATTTCTGGCTGACATATTTCACGTTCCTTTTGGATTTAAAACACTCCGCTCTGAAAGCCACCATTATTTAAAAGTGAAGAAAGAAAAGGGAATTTGCCCCATTTCTCCCCACTCCTCACTCTGCTATTGTCCCCTGTATCTATTTCCAGGAAGCCATATTCATTAGGGTTAATCTGCCTACTAAATGAATAAACAAAGGATTTCTCTGTCACCGAGGGGCCAGGTGAGCCGATATCATCTTCTAACACAGAAAATCATCCGCACAAATACCGCGCAGGAAATTACCTGCTGCAATCCCACACCTGGGATCACTTGGCAAGTGGCTTAGAAATGTTGAGTAGATGACTGAAATCAAACTAATTATATATATTTTTTTTTTAAATGCAGATCTTCTATCAGGAGGAAAAAAGGCCTTTCTAAAAATGTGATGTAAAAAGATCTCAAATGTCTTGGCTTACTACACTTACTAACAGTGCACAGAATTTCCTCCTATGAAAATGCGATAGGATTTGTATAATTAAAATATCCTGCTTACTCACTAATGACAGTCACCTCTGGCTGTCTCCAGCAGTGCCCACACTGCAGAAAGAGCAAGGTTTACAAACTGTTTCTGTAAGAATGCAATGAAAGCTACAAAAAGAAAAGGATTTAACTGAGATGACATAAATACAGCCCCTAATATGATAATACCCCTCTGCACAGGTGACTCCTCACACAGACCCAACTGGAAATGCTGTTAGTTCTCACATTTTTGGTACATACCGGAGCTTAGGTTTGGGGAGTTGTTCCCTGAAGGATGAGCTTCTTGTGGAGAAACAAATTACAGAATAAAAGACTGGTTTGGGTGTGAAGGGGTCTTAAAAATCATCTCGTTCCACCCCTTCCATGGGAAGGGACACCTTTCACTTGCCCAGTTTGCTCCAAGCCCCGTCCAACCTGGCCTTGGACAATTCCTGGGGTGGGGCAGCCACAGCTTCTCTGGGCAAATACTGAGAGATACTGAGTATGAAGAGAAGTTGGAGGAATCTACCACAAAACCCCAAAGATGAGATAGGACCAAGCACTCCTCAGCTGCAAGAGGAGCACATTATGGCAGAGACGGAGTCAACACAGGGATTAAGAACTACAGCAAATGCTGTGACAAAGGAGGAGAATGTGCCCAGCACGTCTCAGCTGGGACTGATGGACACCTGGGGTAACTGAGGATCATGGAAGCTGAAATGGGAGAGGCCATGGGATTCAGGAAAAGGAGGCACACCTGGGTAGAAATATGTAGGCACAACCCCCAAAGTTCACAGCTGGGCAATGAGGAGGGAGAACGGGCAGGACTTGGAGCTGCCTGGGATGAGTGCTGCTCCCAAAGCTACACAGCCAAGGGCTCCCTTCCCTCCTGCAAACATGGGCTCTGTTTGATGTTCCTTATACAGCAAGCAAGAAGAGATAAATTAAAATTGAGAACCTAGAGAGGGCTTTGATCCTATTGCCTGGAAATATGTATGAGAATATTTTCTCCAGACGTACTTTTGCTATATATGGAAACCAAATGCTGACTAATCATGTAAACCTTATGGTGCCTAAGCACAGCTGTAATCTGCAGCAGAGCACTGTCACAACGGCAGAGGGAAATGTGGGAAACCAAGAAGGTCGCTGTGGTGCTGAGAAAGAGGAGAAAATGGTGATCAAAGGCACTCGAGGCCTGATCCAGACAAGAGGGAGAGTTTCTAGTGGGTTAGCTTTTAAGATACGAGTGACATATTTATGACTTATTCTTGTATTACTGAACTTTAACAGTCCAAGTAATGATTATCCATTTTCCAAGTTTGGAGAAAAATGATTCTCCAAGAGACCTGCTGACTCAGGACAGCAGTAATAGGATACAAAAGCCTGAATTTTGGTTTATTGGTTTATGGATAGCAGTGATAGAACCATTTAGAGCTGTTTATCAAGACATGGCTTTATGTTCCAGGCACACACAGGGATGGGACGTGGACAGAAGCACCTACAACACAGCATCACCACTCGTGGTGGTGGCCAAGGGTCAGCACGGCTCAGGAGCAGCCTGGGGAACACTGGGGGGGGTTATTTCTCTGGGTACTCCTTACCCTCTGAAGGACACCACAATAATCTGCAGAAATGGAACCAATTTCCCTTTTAAAGGACAAAACATGGAGTTTCTACATTCTTAGAAGGATTTCGATTTATGAATGGGGTTATTTCAGTCCACAAACATCAAGATGGAACCTCAAGGATCTTTATTTTTTAAGCTTGCATTCTTGGCTGCTAAGACATTGTGTTGGTGCTTTTCTGTTAATAAAGATTGTGGAAATACACAAATCCTTTCCACTGATGCCTAAACATCAGGAGAGAATATACAATACCAAAAAACCTACTTAAAAACAGGAGTGACATTTCTGAGCAAATTGACCTCAAGATAAACCTCTACAATGCTACTACTTTATCTTTAAATCACTTTTTTTGATCAAATCATATTCCTTTAGGATTCATTAGTCAACATGAGTGATCACAGCATTTAGGGAAATTCTTCTACTGCATTTATGAAAATCCAGTGGTCTTTCCCACGGTGTGGTTTGGAAGTCCATGTTAACTGAATGGAGCTGACAAAGAACCATGGAGAGACTATTTATTTACAAGGGCCTGGAGGACAAGAGGAACTGGATTAAAAATGACAGAGAGTAGATTTTATATTAAGAGGAAATTCCTCCCTGTGAGGGTGGGCAGGCCCTGGCACAGGTTGCCCAGAGAAGCTGTGGCTGCCCCATCCCTGGAAGTGTCCAAGGCCAGGTTGGATGGGAATTGGAGCAACCCGGGATAGTGGGAAATGTGGGTGGATCTTTAAGATTCCTTCCAGCTCAAACCGTTTCTGGATTCTATGATCTTGGTTACAGGGATCATCCAAGGACCATCTCACCAAGCTGCCACTGGCACAGGATCACCTTACACTCGCTTCCCAGTGACACATTAGAGATATCACCTAAGTACCAAATAACTAATTGGTGTTAATTGTGAAATTTGAGAGTAAGGCAACCTGGAACACAGAGGGCATCCCAGTCAGCCTTTATCACTGGAGTTCATCCGTCTTTTACTGCACCCCCAGCACAAGCAAGGGGAGAAACACAAACTGGAAGGGCAGCATCAGTTCTTGCTTTTCACTGTAAGTGCTCATCAGTATGGCATAGCTAATTAATGCTTTCAATAGGTGTTAAAATTCCTGGGCTCTAACGCAGTAAATGCATTATGAGCAGGCAAAGGCAAGTGGCTACAGTTTAGAAGCACAAAGGTGAGATAATGGCCTTCCACATCACTGAACTGTCAACCTCATTTAGCACAAAGCCTGGCATCTGGAGATTTCAAATCATA
This sequence comes from Scytalopus superciliaris, assembly GCA_013400415.1. Taxonomy (NCBI): domain Eukaryota; kingdom Metazoa; phylum Chordata; class Aves; order Passeriformes; family Rhinocryptidae; genus Scytalopus; species Scytalopus superciliaris. The sequence continues at coordinate 506,473 of VXBX01001698.1, forward strand.
CAGCCGTTTAAAAATATATAGAATGTTAAATTAAATGACAAACACGGGACATGTCACCTTTTAGAGGCAGAAATGTAAAACCAAAGCATATGTTCTCCAACTGTATTTGCTTCAGGATCAGCAATATTTTTGTAACCTCATTAGGTTCTTGACTTGGTTTTAAACATGGAAGGATGGATATACAAATAAGTAACAGGTCCTCCACGTGATGTCCTCAATTGTAAGTCAATCTTTACTAGCAAAATAAATTAAGAATTCCGGGTTTAACTCTTACAGAGTCTGGAAAGTGACAACAATGGGGAAAAATTTCTGCAAGCTCTCAGGGACAAAGTCACTCTGTATTTTGAGCTCTGAATCCAGCAGGCACGTGTGAATATCTGAGTCAAAGCTGCATCTACCAACAGCCAGGGATGAGGGGAAGGTGACAAACCCCTCTGCCCAGCACCATTTGGGTGCCTCTGTGCAGTGCCTGCTGCTGCCCTCCTGCCACTCTTGAGACCCCCCTGGCACTGGGGGCTGGACCCCCGTGCCCCTCACCTGCCCCAGCCGTGTCCTGCCGTGACGGCCCAGGCTGCGGCGCACGCGTCAGCACTTCACGGCATGCACAATCTGCCACTCAAGGGTTATTAAAAGGCTACAACTAGGCCAATAAAGCTGAATTTTATTTGTTCCCGTGGAGGAAAGGAGGAGCACTGCCTGCTCATGGCATTGAATGAAACATCACACCCACAACCTCAATTTGGTTTCAACTCCTGCTATAAGAGTAGATCAGTTAAAGGTGGCCAGTTTAACATAGAGAAGGGCAGTGTTGAAGAACAGTGATGTAATCAGGAGGTTACACCAGGCAGAGCTGGTGCCCCTCCACCCTCCCCTCCTCACCCCCATCAAAACCAGTTTTAGAGCATGAGGAATGCTGACACCACCTGATGATCACCCATTAATAGTCTTGCTGAGCCCTGACCCAGAGCACCTTTAAGCACATGGCCGTGCATCCTCCCAAGGATCTGCTTCCATAAGGATGGATTTGCAGGACCAGCACAAACCAACTGCAGTATAATTCAATTTTTTTTTTTTTTTTTTGCCAGCCAGATTCCCAAAGTTTCAGTCACATGTTTCATTAGAGAGAAAGGAAAAGGCATGAGCCAAACTTTGAAATAAGATCATGAAATAGTGAAGCAGTGCTTGCAGTTCAGCTTACTGGGCATCAAAGTTTAAACTTTGCTTTCAACCTCGGTTTTCCAAACATGCTGTCACTCACCATAATATGGGTTAAAAATAAGAGAAAGCAAAGATGAAATGTAAATGATTTAAATGCATGCATATGTTCTTTTGTAAAATGCATAATGCAGCTGCAAGGTTTTTCCTCATATTTTGGACACAAATCAAGGGGGAAATGGTTCGCTTATGATACAGTGAATTTTTTATCGAACGTCAGTGGTAAAATGCAGTTCCCTGTAAGAGTTTCACTGTATTCTGTGTGCTGTTTTGGTTTTATTTTGTGTGGTTTTTCAGAGCTGAAATAGGAACACCAAAAGCACAAGATTATCACCAAACTGTTTCTTTTCCAAATTCTTTCATGGCAACTTTCTGATTCTTAAAAAAAAAAGAAAAAAACCACTAGCAACACAAAAACTTTGCAGATGTTCTGTGGCAATAAACTACATCTGACATTCAATCACAAGTAAGCTTTGAGGACATTATGTTGACCTTGAAAATATATTTTAAGTGATGGGCCAACAGTAGAGCACACAGTGGTTTGCTCAGCATTCCTGCTGTAAATAAGAGAGGTGAAAGTCTGAAGAGGTACTTTTTCAATTAATGGGAATTCAGTGAACGGGAATTGCAAGGAGCTGGCAAGATTCTTACTACAACAGTGGCTTCTCCTGCTTTTTTGTATCAAGGCAAAATCAGGTATGTACTCTTTTTCTGGAGAACTCCCTTCCTGGAGGGTTACAGTCAGGACAATTTGTATTGTCCTAAAAGAGGCTACAAATTACAGAGGCCCCAGTCCCTGCACCGCATTTCTCCCACCAACAGCACCATAACTTGGAGCAGAGGAAATGCAACAAAAAGGGCAATGACAGAGTTCACCAAAACTAACACTCCAACCCAAGCAGGGACTCCCGAGCAAGCTCCGGCCCCTGTGCCAAAGCCTCGCAAATTCCATGAGTTATCCAGCAATGCAGGTGGGTTGTGCAGAGCCAGGGCCAGCTGTGCCTGGGACAAACGCCCGCTCCTGCGAGCAGATGTGAGCTCCAGGGAGAGCAGCTGTGCTGGAGCCCCCGTGGGTTGTTCCACACAGCACACCCGGCACACGAGGCACAAATGGTTGCCCGCTGTTGCTGGAGGGAAATATCAGGGAAGAAAGACTTGGCAAGCCTGGGATTTCGGAAGAGGAGGGCCTGCACCCCACTTGACCTGGGGACGTGGGATTTTTGATAGGACTATTACAATCACAGAGCTTATAAAATATATTTGGAAAGGCTTTTGTGTTGGTTTTGGGATAGGATACGAAGGCCCCAGGAATCCACTCTGAGGCCTTAAATCTGTGGCCAAACTCCAGCAAAAACCATATGTTAGTCATATCACCACCTTTTTCTTTTCCCTGCTCCACTTTACAGGCCCATGCCCTGCGCGGCACCGACCACAGCCTCGGGGCAGCCTGGGCACCTCTGCCCTGCAGCAATCCCCTGCCAGTGGTGGTGACAACCCCAAGCCTGTTTTCTGTCATTTAGTGCCTGTGACCTGCCTGCTTTCGCCTTCACACGGGGAGCAGCACCAGAAGGTTTACGCACATGGAGTAACTGGCTTGACGCGCTCCACGCTCGGAGACTCCATGTTCCGTTTGGAAGGAGGTGAGCGCCGGGTGGGATGTCCCCACAGGTGCTCAGGAGGAAGAGCCCCACAGCTGGAGGCACTGCCAGGACCTGCCTGCACATGAGAGCTGCCTGAGGAGGAGGATGTTGACAAACAGGGGCTCCTTTCGCCCCACGTTCCCCTTCCCCGCTCATCCCACATTCCAGCTGCTCTCCATGGCAAACACTTGCTGGCACCAGCTTTGGCTTCCTGGAGCTCTCCACCCCAAGCTGGAATTGCAACCAGCACCCAATTTAGCTTGGGTTGTAATAAAAAGTGAAAGTTAAAAGCAATGCAAGCAGCAGATAAAGTACTATTAAAAACTGGCTGGGATGATGCCAGGGATAAAGTCCAAGGCAGGGGAGGAGCCACAAGTGCAAGCCAATGGGTATTCCACATATTGGATAATTAAGGAAAACAAAATATTTTCCATCTGTTTCTTTACCCCTTACTTCACTGAGGCAATAAAATATATACACAAGTAAGTACCAACAGGCTATATTTCAACCTAGATATAAATATTTACTTTCAGCAGAGAACATCCTTGTTTCAGCACGAAGCCAGGGTGAGGAGGCTGTGATTGTAACACCCTCAAAACTTTAAACTCCACCTTAAAATAGATTATTTGATCTATCACACCAACAGCTCAGTTTTATGTGTCATACACCTAAAGCCACACTTGTGCTCACTCATTTTTATTATGCTCTAACGGACAATTGCTAAAACCTGCCCATTCTGGATCACCAGTGGTGAAAATAGGTACAAATGCTGATATTAGAGTAGAAAACCCCACATGTGAGGACTGATACTGTCATTTTAAACTATTACAGCAAGGATCCAGATAGTCTGTGTAGACTCTTTCCACCATGAGCAGTGGATTGGACCAGACAAACTCAAAAAATCAGATATTGCACCTGTGGTGACCTATAAAACAAGTTTTTGTGGCTCTGGAAATATTAAGCATCAAACACTTAAATATTCTACAGCAAAGTATTGCCCACAAAACAATATATTATCTGCAGTCTGAGGAGAATTAGAAGACACTGCTCAGTCTCAACACTTTCAACTGCCCCTGAAAAACCAAGCCCGAAAGCTCTCCTGGAGATGGCTCCGTGCTTGTAAATGAAAGCTCTCCCTGAAACAATATCAACCCAAAAATTCACTTGCAGATGGATATTCAAATACTCTCCTTTCAACTTGCACATCTAATACTGTTTTCAGACTGTTTCAAGCAGTCTAGATTAATAGATGAGCTTAGAATCTATTACAGGCTTATAAAAATATAAAGCTTTGCAAAACGATTCCTTTAAGCACTGTAGGAAAAGAGCAGAAATGTCAATGAACAAATACCACACGGTGTGTTATTTCTGTGCAATCTCTAAAAACACAAGTACAGACACTGAGGTTTCTGGATCTCTTGTAAGTTTAACAGTAGCTGGGAGCTTTTAGATCTCAAGCTATAATAAATATTGTATCCTACAGGAGCCCACCGGGAATCTCAGCTCATGTGTTGTTCCACAGAAGATTGTGGTGTCAGATATGATTAGAATCAACACTTTCCACTTATTCAGAGCTTTAAAGCTACCTACACACAACATTAACTGCTAATGAAAGATAATTAAGGGGCACATAAGACAATATCATATTAAGGATGAGCTTTAACTAGTGATGTGCAAAATACCCGGGATATAAAGGGTTTTTTTCCCGTAAACAAACCCGAGGCACTCCCGTGCTTGGCCCACATTGTGGCCCACCCCTGTTTTCCAGCTGACAAACCCTTATCTGAACTGAAGGTGCCTTCCCCAACTGGAAGTCAGTTCCCAGCACTCGAGCAGTGAGACACTGCACCGCCCGCACTAATGGACCGCAGTACACGCGCCGAGCGGGTTGTGTGACACGAGAACAACTGTCTGGCAGCAGCAGGACTGTGCAGTGACCATTACTGTGGCCCCTGGAGGCCTCCCTGCAACTTATCTTCGGATATAAGGGCAAGAAAAACCCCATTACCTTGTATTTGGTTGTGATGCCCGTTAGGTCACAGCTTGGCTTTCGTGGAGAACATGAAAACTGCTGGGTCAAAAATCACACTGGCAAGATGAAGGTGGTTATCAGGCTTGGGGGATTAAGCACCTTGAGGAACTTAAATTGCTTGAAGTCAATGCCACCTAACATGTCTAGAAATTGTTGATTTTTGATTTTCACTTGCATCAGTGAAACTCACTTGCATGTAGCACCATTTTAAAAAAAATACACACTTGAGTTGAAACACAACCATCTTAGAAGGGATGAGCTGCTTCAGTTGCTGTGAGCCTCCTCAGCTGTACCAGAGGCAAACTGGATGAGGAGTAACAGCCTCCTCTGCCCCCAGCAGGGTGACAGCCCCCCCCAATCACTATACTGTGCTGTGCAGAGTGAGCTCCCATCTCCAGAGCTGACTAACCCACCCACAAACACCACAGGGAGGAAAATTAAATCAGTATATCATGATTCTGTTGCCTTTCAGTCACTGCTCCCATGCTTGTCCTCTCCACTGTACTTCTCCTGCCTAGAGAAAACACCCACCAGTGTTTCAAGACATTAATGCTACTCCATGTCTCCCTGCAGCTGAGTCTTTTCCCAATCCAGGCAATGATCCAGCAGCAAGTGCCCAGTCAGTAGTGTCAGGTCATTTTAATTTCTCCTCACATCTCCCCAGTCTATAGGGCATTGCTGTTTCTAGATGTAATCATATACACTGCATTGGCATCTTGGAGCCTGTTGAAGTCACTTCTGTCTTAAGGCTCTCTTCAAAAATCATCAGATAACATTTTCTCAAATTAGATGAAATAAATCAAGTTGAAAACATTCTAAGTACCAGAATTTTGCATTATGCAGTTCATGCACACACACACTTAGCAAGGCAGATGAGCAGGACGGAGAGAGCAGGAGCACAAGTGAGTGTGTGCTACTGCACTGAGGAAACAAAGACACCTGATGTATCCCACAGGCTATCACTATTCAATAAATAATGGACAGGGCTATGCAAATAAGTAACATAATAAGCATTTTAAATAGATCTATTAACAGAACTGGCACAGAAGTTATTCCAGGAAAGAACCATAGCTTAAACTCATTTAAATTTAAGCTGAGGGGATGCAGAAATCCAAACCAAGCAGTGCTGGGTACATTTTTGTGTTACCAAACAGGTGATGCCCTCTAAGAGCAGCTTGTTCCATGCCCATTATTAAAACCTCTCAGTTGCTGTGAAGAACAGACCAAGGGCCAAATCTCTTCCTTGGCTTCAAAGCTCAGCATTATGCTGAGTGCAATCTCTATCTGCCACAACAACCCACCTTTATCCCATCCAGGTAATTACAGGTTCAGGTCAAGGACTCCAGCCCCTATTGATTACATCTCTCTGCAACAGGGACCCTCCAGCCCTGGCCGGCTCCACTCAAGCACAGCAGCTCAAGCATCCGTGACGCCGGGGCTCCCGGGCCCTTCCAGAGCCTGCAATGGGAAACCAGCCCGGCTCAGACCTGCCAGTTATTGCCTGTGGCAGGAAGGACAGCCTGGGAATTGGTAATGTTGGTGACTTCATCTGCCAGCTGCATTCACACATCTTTACTACCTGAATAACTGAGCTCTGCTGCTCCGAGGCAGCACTTTGTGGTGTACAGCGCCTGGGAATGAATATTTGATTGTGCAGACAACAGGAAAGAGCTCAGATGGTTGAAGGTGTGACAGCACAAGTGTTTGTTAAATTCCAAGTGAGAGCATTGCTGGACAGTAAAAATTTGTCCTGTGGTCCTTATCTCCCAGGTGTGGTGATGAACAATGAAAGGGCCTTCACAGGCAGCAGGAGGGAGGGAGGGAGAGGAGGCCAATCCCTCCCCCACAAAACCCAAGTCAATTCTTCTGTTCATTAAACCCTCTGCAGGCACAGAGTTATCTGTCCATGACCAGCCAGTCGCACACAAAAGAAAGGGAAGTACTAAATTACGAGCTGATTTTAAGTGGGCATTGATTGAAGTAACCAGAAGAGAGCTCAGTGTTGTCAGAGTTTCATACAACAGTAATAAACAACCTTCATTAAAAAATGATGTGCATCCCTAAGAAGCTGCACTCGCCAGGTTTCAGATGAGAACATTAAGGTGCCCACCCACCCCACACATAATCAAAGAGGAAAAAAATCCTCAGGACCTTTTTGTTCTACAAATTTAATTTCATTCATTAAATAATACCATTAATTAAAACCCTTACCACTCCACCTCCTGCATTTGTCCTAAACAAGGAGGAGACAGAGATACAAGATTCTATTCTATGATCTCCTCCAAGCAGGAAAAGGTTGATGCAAAATAGAGATCAGACAACCTCTTTGTCAATGTTGTCCCACTCCACAAATGATGCAACCAAATCATTACTTGGATGATGGGTAAAGTGTCCAAAGCCTCTTTGTGTGAGGGAATAAACAGGACTTTCCACAGACACACAGATGCAGCCACTTCCCTGAGCTGAGCAGGACTGAATCACTGAGCACACCTGAGCACCTGAGCCCACACATGTGCTGCAGTTTAAGGGAAACACTTGCCCATACACTCAGTGCAGCTGTGTGAGCAAATTCACTGTGATCAGAACTGCTGCAAGCCCTTTCCCTGGAGGTTTTCTAGTTCTAAATATTCAGAGTTGTCTGTACAGGTATTGTAACCTTTCTACACCCTTAATTTCTGCATTATTTATTATTCATCGAGTTCTATCAGGTTTGACTTTTCAGGTATGTAATATGTATGATGTGCATCACTCCTCCACAGGTTATAGTAAGAAAACTCAGAAAGCTGCCTGGAAATACTCAATTGCATGTCTAGTCTATGCTTGTATTTTCTAGCCCTCCCAGTCTGAGCACACTTTGGGAAGGATGGATACACATTTTGCTGCACACAGGGAGCAGCTACTACCTGCACAGCAGTGGCTCTGCTGCTGCACTGTCATTGAAGAACCCTGCTTTATACAGATTTAAGCTCAGTGTTGTCCCTTTAACATTCCCAACTGCCAATCTGGAACAGCATCTGGAATTACAGCGCATTTAATCCTTCGGGGTATGTTCTCTCTATGATGCATATGACTAAAATGTGTGCATTGAGGGGCAAATGTCCAGTAGCTTTAGGTGACTGCAGCTTTGCAAACTTTTCTTAAAGATTTGATTAAAAAACATAAACCAGAGAAGAAATCCCAGGAGAATTTTAAGCTGAGATAACCACCATATTGAAATACGCTTTTTAAAAAAATTTATCCAAGTAATCCTTACAGAAACAACCATCCAAGCTGAAAACAGCATTGCAGAATTTCCTTATTGATAACAAGATTAGTTTTGTACTTCTTAAAGGAAGATTTTGAAAATTATCTGAGTGTCATTAGCATCCCACAGTTGTACAGACGTGAAAATCACGGTCAAAACGCACACAAATTTCTTATTACATGCAAAAACAGAGTTGTCACCAACGGGGGAGAAGGAAGGAAGCTATCAAGGATGGCAGGAGGATAATGGGAGATGATAAACATGTACTTGAAATCTTTTGATAGGAAGAAGTGATGAGTCAGATAAGCAGAGGCGCCACATGGGTTGTATCTCCAAGCAACAGGCAATCAAACCTCCAGATAAGCATCTTCATAAAGTGCAACAGGCTCCAATGCACAGGTCAGAGCTGAACAATCACTTCCTGGGTCAGCTCAGGCAGGAAAAATTTATGACCTACTTAAAAATCCTTCAAACCTAAAAATGTATTTTCCATAAGGAACGTCAGCCATTTAGCCCTGCCTTGGTTGGTAACAGCAGGAAATGGGGATACTTGCAGCAGCAGGCTGGAACACCAAAACGCAGTGTTGTACAAGAGCAGGATTTAAAATAAAACCTTCACATACAGAGCTGAGCTCAAGGTCATTTTCTGCACATCTCAGGGGTGGGAAGAGAAGAAAATAAGCATAAAATACTGTTCTTTGCTGGGCCCTGGTACCAGAACACCTTGAAATCTCTAAAAGCAGCATATGTTTTTTCCTTGTGTCTTCTTTCCTCTGTAGCAGAATTCACAGCCCTACACCATCACACATAATTGAAAACCTGGACCAGTAATTTCTGCATGGGAGAGGACAGGGATCAGACAATACAAAAACTGATATTAGATGGTAGAGCCCCTTACTCAAAAATCAATTCAAATCCAACCTGTCTGGCAGTGAAGCCAATAAAATCCTGCCATCAGCATGTCCCTGACAAAACCCACCTATTGTTTATAAGAACCTTATGAGGTGTTATAACAAAACTGAGTCACTGCTGTACAGTAAATGTATCTTCAGTGTCCTGACAATGTATACAATGGACTTTGGCACCTTTAATAAGGACACACGTGTTAAAGGCATTACCAGTGGAGCTTCACCACATTCACACGGGCCAGTTCATGCTAAAGCCCCATCCACACCTCAGGAAAAGCTGTTTAGCATGGAAGAGGTACAAGTCCTACATGTCCACTGCTTCTATTGCAGAGGGAATACCAGAGTTTTAGAATGTGGCATGGTTACAGAATGGTCATATTGCACAATCCTTACCCATCCCTGTTACAGGTAAAGGCACTGCTCCTACATAAGGGAAAATTCCCCACCCTGATAATCCTGATCTCTCTTCCTGTATCAGCTGATAGTGAGGAACATCTCTGCCATTAATCACTCTGAATCTCAAGTGTCACACAGACAGACAGAATCACTCCTGTCACTCAAACTTGAGGGCTAACAGGAATAGATGAACCAGTCCAAAAAAAAATCACAACAGATGCATTCATGTTCTCTTCTGTGTCAAACAATTATTTTCAAAATTACTGTCTTGTAGTAAAACAAACAAAATTCCCTTTAAATCACCAGCGTCAGATGTTTGTCTAAGCTCAACGTGAATTAATTTAACGACTTTTAAATATCTGAAAATGGAATTTATAATGACAATTCTCAATATCCAAAGTAAATGTGGTTATTATTGAACTCAGTTATAAACACATATAAAAAATATCCTGTAATACCCAAATAAATTAATTTGGCAAACAATGCAGTGTCTTGGACTCAGCATTTATATCAATAGCAAACAGAGTCTGAAACAGGAGCTTTTATTTTAACTCTCTTTAAACCAACCTCCAGAACCTGTTTCTGTGTGTTACAGTCTCTCCTTACAGTTTAACCTCAATCCAATCAGCAGTCTCCAGGGATTTTCAAATCGCTAAAGATTAAAATCCTCTCTGACTTGACTGTTTGACTAATGCTGTGTGTTTAATAATTCGACTTGTGAGAGATTTTATTTGACAAAGTCCTGCTGTGTGGACCCTCAGACGCTGTACAGCTGCACTGCAATATAAAGCTCTGCTGCCCTTGTTTCTTTAGACAGGCTACACCCCACCACTGAGGGGAAAGAGAACTTTATAGTGCATATATTACTCTGTTGATATTAACATAACCACTGTGGTATTAAATTTACACACTCCTTCAGAGCAGAGTGGTGAAAATGTGCCTATTACACAAACATCAGATAAACTCTCCTGTTGTCCTGACTGTTCACAGAAATCAATTACACTTAAGATTACATTTCAATGAAAGGTCTTTTATAAATGAGATGGAACTGTAATATTCTATGCTTTAGGCATTCATTAATAAAAGCATTTCAGTGTTAGTATTTGTAAATGTTCTGCTTTTTAGTTTAGGCAGATTGTAGCATTCTAGAGCTCATGTTAAACCTTCTGTAAACAGTGTGTTCAGATCTCACCACAATGCTGTGACTTCACATTTGAGTGGTAAAAGGCAAGAAAAAGGCCTCATTCTGGTAGCATTCAGTGAGTATTTGTACAACAGCACTTACCCTGCTGCGCAGCTGAGAATCCTGACACCCTCCAAGCCCACGGCACCGGTTAGTAAACACGTCCCCAGACACAACCCCCCCAGACTGATGACCACCAGGACTGTCAGAGGAGGCAGGGCATGAGGGTGTTCCTACCTGAAGTAGCGTCGATGACGGTGGAGCCCCCTCTGCGGTCGGACGCGGGCCGCGGCGACCCCGGCATGCTGACGGGCTCCGAGCGCACCGGCTGGATCCTGCGGGACAACACAGTCACCCCGGGCACAGCCACCCCGGGCACAGCCACCCCAACTGCTGTGCACCCAGAAATGTGCTTAGAGCCCTGGGAAACGCCTCGCCTTGCCAAGCCAAGATGGGCAGATTCCATCCAGAGGTGGATCGAGACTTACACAAAGGGAGTATTCCCAAAGTGGGGCTCCAATGGGAGCTCTCAGGGAGCCTCAAAGGAAAAGGCTCACCCTGCCCAAACTGGTTCAAAAGCCTCCATCACCCTCCTCAACAGCACCATTTTGTCAGCTTAGGAGAGAAGACCCATTTGTAGTTGTCCGTTTCTTTTGTAACACAGATCCATATTAATTTTTTTTATTTCTGCTTTCTTTCTTCACACATACACACAGTCAAAAAATAATATATTCAACAGCTATATCCTTACTCGTGGCAGTAATTACACCAAGGAGAAATGACACATTTCAAACCAATGGATTTCCTGTCCAAGGACAATGTGCCCAGTTTTAATGGGATTAGTCATATTACCCATCTCTCTTATTTTACTCCTAAGAGTTTCAGAGTCCCAAACAATCCAAGTCCCTACCACAGAACTTCAAATCACATGCAGAGTCAGAAGCTTGGAAACTTGTTAAATCTGGAGTTACTGGGCAGGACACAAACACATAACGCTCTTCTGCAAATCACCAGTAAATATAAACCCACAGTTACCTTCACTTTCCTTCCTTCTCTTCCCCAGGCCCAAGCCCTGCCCTCAATCCCAAACCAGCCAGTGCCCAAAACCAGATGAATTAAACAGATGAAAAAGAATTACAGGGAAGGAAGCAAAAGAAGGGAGAAAAAAACCCCAACAAAACAATGGGGAGGAGGAAAACATTCCAGAAGTTCACTTACTGTTCCAACACACTGACCACTGATAGTCAAGTGTCTAAATCCATGGATAAAGCTCCCAGTCATGTCTGAGACAAAGAATTTATTAGATGATGCTGAGCAAGGCAACCAGACCTTGTCCTGCCTTTCCCTGTCATGTGCCCAAGAAGGGGCAGCAAAAGGAATCTGAGCTGTTTGGCCTGGATGGATTTTTATTGTTGGTGAGTCACACGCTCTTCTAAGACTTTCATCTGGACAAGCTTGGTGAAAAGTATGACACATCCTGCACAGATGGCCCCGTTTAAGCAGGAGGCAAGTTATTCACACAACAAATGTGAAACAGCTTGGAAGTTGGGTTTTGTTTTTACCTGAGACTGTTGAGATCAAGATCATCTGTGTCAAAGTCCAGGAGAGGCTGGGGGGTGTCGCTGGGGCCGTGTGACTGCAGCACTGAGGAGCTGGAGGAGATGACGGTGGTTTGGCCTGAGGGGTGGATTGTTTTGAACTGGAACTGTGGGCCCATCCACAGGCGTCGATGAGGCCCCGTGTGAGTCACGATTTCGACCTGTGGGAAGGGAATATGGGAAATGATTAACACAAAGCTGCAGCTTCATATAATGAATGGTTCCCTCGGCATGCTGAACCCCTGGAACCCTGCTGTGTTCAAGAGGAAAGGGTGTTCTGAGGCATCCAGTTGGAGGAATGTTTAATAAGGGAAAATTTGGAACATCTTTGCTAGAGAAGGGATGTTTCAGCCAAAGCCAAGAGCTTCTGGCAGGGCCTTGAAAGTCCATGAACCACCAGCCTGAGGACACTGAACCCCAGTTCTTAAACTGAAGATCGACACTCCATGCTGGCCATCACCTCATTTGATCCTGTTCATTCCTCCCCTTGCCAAGATGAAATATGTGCTCTAACTTGAACACTATGAGGCTGCCCTTGTGGTGTAACCAATAGGGGGACACATTTCTGCCTGAATCTGCACTCCCATCCTGACCAGGGCAAGGGACGCTTCTTTGGAAATCTTGTTCCAGCTGCTTTCTGAAAGTTCACACCTTTAACAGTGCGAGCTGCATTGCAGATCAAAGCTCATGATTACTGTTGGCACATGTGAGGAGGTGGCTGGCAGGGAGCATCTTGCTGGGAAGCACGAGGTTTGTAACGGAGAGCAATGGGAAGCGCCTTGGGATGAGCCCAGGCCACTGTGCACATGTAACACAAACAGGGTGTGCAGCACACGGGGCTCAGAAGGGCAGCTGCACACAAATACATCCATCTAACCACAACTCTGACAACTAAACCAGAAGGCAGGGTGTTTGAGGGCCATGAACAGCCACCCAGTATTATGTAATAGGGGTACTTGAGATATTTACTGTCTCTATGAGTATACACAGAGAGACACACAAGCTGCACAGCTCCAAGGCTGCTTCCAAACAGCACAGAGAATTCCTGTGCTGTGTCTGACAATAATTTCAAATATTCAGGTTTTCCTCTGGGTGCTTGCTCCCTTTGAGAGTCTGGATATGAACTTTTGAAAAAATAAGTAAATGAAGCATCCAAAATATTTTTAAAATGTCTTTTCACACTGATAACTGTAAACCTGATGAGTAGCAATTTTGGCAAACTCTTAAATAAGGCAACTTACTATCAGCCAATCATGAAAATTTAAGATGGTATTGGATTGCTGGGAATGTTGATGGTTCAGGAAAATTGGGCCTTGTCAATAAAAGGGTAAATAAAGCATAGAACTTCTGTCATCATAAAACAGAGTCATTAAGGCTGGAAAGATCATACAATACAACATTAAAAATCAAAGAAGGGTTTTGAAAATGACGAAAAGGAAATATAAAATGAAAATATTAAGCTCTAGTGAAATCTTTAAGATTAAAAAAAATAGACTATGAAATTCCTGTCAATTCAGCTAAAACAACGATCAGCTTCAGAGCAGAAAGGCAGTTTAGTGAGGAAATTCACAGAAACAGATTGTGTATATATATGACACAGATGCACAGGAACAGGGATTCTCAAGCTTTAAGGAGCAATTTTAAACCCTGGGTGTCATGGGCTCTCTGCTAATGTAAGACAACAACCACACTATTGTAGCACTGCTTCCATCTCTGCCTTTCTCTCAGCCTCACTCAGCTTGGCTGCAGCCCTTTCTGAGGCAAGTAGCTTTTATGTAGCAGTGTAAATTAGGCCACAGATAAAGTAATCTGTATATTTTAAGCTTGAAACCATCAGTGTCACAGAGCCGAGAGGTAAACAGATGCCTCTGCAATTTTACTGAGGCTACGGCCAGATGTTCCTATTCACTCTCCTGTTGTGTGCAGGACAAACATATTGTAGCTACTTCCCACTGACAGCACACATTACCCACTGTTCTAATTGAAAAGTTGAAGTGAAGGGCGGTGTTTTTTCACTGCATGCTGTTACTGTTGATAACAACACTTTAATTTTGAAAAACACACTTGCACTTCAGGCTTAATGTGAAGTGGCTTGCTTTGGGAACGGCGGCGTCTTCGCGCTCCAAGGGCTATCACCGCTCCTTCCCTTGGCAGAAACTAAACATTCCAGAAGCATCCCTGGAATTATCTGTCTTCTGTGACATCAACTGGGAATTTATTTTTTTTCTTGTAAATATATTTACTCTTCTAGAGGGATGGGTGTGATGAAGTTCAAGCAGTTTTTAGTTCCAGTGAGGCCTCGTATCTTCCAAGAATTAGGAATAAACAAACACCCATACGGGAGATTTACCTTAATCTCTTTTTCCTGAGATTTCCCACTGTACCACAAAGTCACCAGAAGAGTAAAATAAGCAAGTGTCTCCAAAGAGTACTGGAGAGGTGGAGAACTACAGGTGAAAGCCCAGTGAACTCAGTGACAGAATTCCTGCTGACTACCCTGATGGAGCAGCTTCACCAGCTCTGAGCAATTAGACACGGCAAAGTCAAACGAGATCTCAATGTGAAGCCACAGCTGAAACCTCAGGCCAGGAAAGTGGATTCCCATGGCAGGATTCCCCAATGAATGTGCTCCTGGACAGGCCCATGTGGAAGCCTAACCTCTCATTTTAGGAAAAAGCTGTGTATGATTTATTCACCAGTGAGAGAAGTAAATCCCATCCATGAATATTTCATATTTATGCCATACACCCCAGCAACACATTTAATGCATCACTCCCATAACAGCATTGTTCTTAAACCAAAGGAAACCCACCTAATTTGTCAGGATGAATACCAGGGATCAGGTACCTTGTAATTGCTTTGGCAAATCCAGAGCATTTGGAAATTTTATTTATTTATTTAGCTCTAACCTTTTATTTCTAACAGGAACTAATTCTCAGTGTATTATTCATGACCTACATTCTTAAACTCAACTTCTGTTTTGAGCCAAATGGTCAAGTATTTACTGAGTTCTTAAAGAGAAGCTTCACTGACTGAGACAAAGCAAGAATGGATAAAAATACAAAGATGTGACCTCATATAAAAATATTCCACCGAGCATGATGGTTTTAAAGCAATATAGTATTTATATCTAGCCATAATTGAGAGGAACTATCAGTAGGAAATGCAGCAGCTGATAACCAGAACAGGAAGGAAGTAAACCAGCTAATCTACCACTTTTATGGTAAAATGCAGTGAGTACAGGCCAGGTCACCTCCCAAAAGGCACCGTAACTTTGCCAAGCCAACCTCCTTTATCCATGTTTGGCAGGACAAAGAGAGATAACTTGCTGTTACCAACTGAAACTTCCCACTTCATCCTGAGCTTCCCAAGGATGTGACTGTGTCAGTAATGATAGGGGTTTATCTGGTTTTTATCTAATTTGCTTAAAACACAGAGACCACCAAACTCATACCATGTTAAACCAGTGAGTTTTACACACAGCAACACCCATGACTATTGGAAGCTCACTTCCCATTTTGAAGAAAGGTGTTAAATTTACTGCCAGTGGCTACTATTTCTGTTTTGCTGAACTGCACACCCCCAAAGTGTACCTGGGACAGCCACTCCTCATCCTCCTGCCCGCTGTGGTCGGATGCCAAGCTGTCGTACGACTCATGTCGGGTGATGGGCCCAGGGCTCCCCGGTGGCACCACTGAAAAACAGACAAAAACACCTGAAAAATCACATTCTGTGGTTCTTTGATAAAACACCAAGTTTTTCCCACGGGATACCATACATTAAGTATTAGGAAAAATCCTTCCCTGTGAGGGTGGGCAGGCCCTGGCACAGGTTGGGCAGAGAAGCAGTGGCTGCCCCATCCCTGGAAGTGTCCAAGGCCAGGCTGGATGGGGCTTGGAGTAACCTGGACTACTGGAAGGTGTCCCTGCCCGTGGGAGGGTGGTGAAAAAGATGACCTTCAGGTGACAACCCAAACCATTCCATGATTCCATGATCTGCTGTGCTATTGCAATCCCTACAGTCAGTGCCTGCACACACACACATCAACACACCCACCTCAACACAGCCTATTTCAGCAGTGACTCTTCATCAGCTTTCAGATAAGACAGAAACTGCCTTCACCTGCTTCTTTACAGCTGTGACAGACCTAATTCAGTAACTCAGGGATGTGTCTGTCTAGTCCATATCCAACTCCTTCCCAGAGAACACACACCTGCCCGGGTCACAAACACCTGAGGATTCCCAGGAAAACGCCTACGCTTCTTCCTTAAAGCTCTGTATCTGCAACCAAAGCAACCAACCCTTCTTTTGACACATCCTGCTGCTGCCCTGATGTTCCCCACATCTCCTGGCTCCCTGCACTAAATCCCCCTGCCTGTTTCAGAGGGCACAGCTGATCAACTGCAGGCCTTCCTGTTACTGCACTCCCTACCAGACTCTTCGTGGCTCCGGCAGATGGTTTTGCTTTCAAACCAACGGGAACTTTATGGACTGTTCTGAATTTTTTTTGTCCTTTCTATCCCAGGGGCAACCACCAGAGCTGTCAAGATTAGGGAAGCTGCAAAAACACATTGCAGGGAGCAGCATCCCCCCTGCTTGCTCACCATAGTTCTCCCTCGTGGAATACTTTTACATTTTGCTGCAGATTCAAGACAACTTCACAGTGAGGAAGAAATTGTAGATAACAATTGAAAAGCTGAAAAATTATGAGTTTTGATGTTATACTGCAAGTCTTTTCCTGAGGAATCACAGCCTTGCACAGGTCTTGTGTTTCTGTGCAGCTTCCGAGCAAGGCATTAACTCTTTCCACCCAGAAGTGACGACACGCTGAATTCCAGGGAAAGGCTCTGCCCGAGAGTTCACCAGCAGGGCAACACTGATAAAGCCTCAGCTGGGGTCAGCCCTCAGTAATTTATTTGGCTATTTAATAAACCAGCCTTTCTGTCCCTCACCTATCACAAAAGCAGCATTTAGAGAGGCTGCTCTGGAGAGCAGGATCCCTAACGCCGATCCCAGTCTCTGCTCCCACCATTCCCAGTGTGCTGCAGGATGGGACTTTGTGTGGAGATTTGCCATCCCAGTGCTGCTTATTACACATATACATATGGTCATTTTTTTCCAAGTTTTAAAAATGCCCTTGAAGTTGCAGGAACAAACACGGTTTGAAAATGCAACTCCCCCCTCTCCCCCTCGTTTCTGGGTCACACACACCTCACGTCCGTATCAAGTTCCAAGATGAGATTAATTTAAGCCCAGAGGGACATTTCCAGGAATTTGAGCTCAAAAGTAATCTTTTATCTTCCAGCTTAATTCTTTGAAAATCTGAATTCACACTGGAAATTCTGGGAGCCTCTCACCCACTAGTGAGGCTTTTCTTCTGCTGTACCACAGAGGGTTTTTCAATTTCCCAAGAATGTCACCAGCATGCAGAATAGAAAATAATTAAATTTCAGTTTTCCCAAGGCTTTGTAGCAAGCAGTGTTTTTTCTGGCACTCCTGTAATTTCTCTTTCATTGGGAAAAGTCACAAGTGGAGCACACACAGCCACTGCTGCGCAGAGAGACTTTACTGGCAATTGCAGGTGGTTTGTACCTTCCTAAAATAATCAGTTCACGGCTTTGCCTCTGAGCTTTGCCAATTTTTAACCTTTTCTGTTCTTACACCAACAACTGGAACAAACATATATCAAATATCAGAATGCTACTGAGTTTGTTTGATTGAGAAATACACAAACATGAAGAGAAAAAGCACAAAGAAAATGAACAAAAAGAACAGCAGCACCTTTAAACTCTGTCCTCCTTCAAGTAAAGAGTGGTGTGCATCTAAACCTGGAATATTTTCCTGCCCCTCCATCCTGACCAGCTCTGCTGAACCCCTCCACATTTAGCCAAATTAAAACAGCCTCAGTGTAAACTGTTGTTCTTCCTCTCCTTTCAGGACTGGAACACCATCACCTCACTCTCCACCTTCAAAATCCAAGGTGCAAGGTGCTTACCCACAATCTAAGGCACCTTTTTAAAGTTTACAGACTCCTTTCTCTGCAGCTACTGATCTCAGCATTATATTGCAGGGAGGGCCTGGAAAAAAACGCTTTGCAAATGAAGTTATTTGTGTGATAATTGTCAGTGCCAGGAAAACTGCACAGAAGGGACTGTGGGGACACAAATTTCAACACAAGCCAAAGCAAAGGCTGAAATAGAGCAGAGCTGATATTTCTCTGGAATTCTCTGGATCTGATTCACACAGTTCCATGATTAAGTATGAAAAAAACCCCATTGTTTCGAAACTTCTCTGTGATATTTAGTGACAAGTAAAGAAAACAAACAATTTGTATTAATCTCAAGTAATTTGCATAGATATTTCTGACACGTGAGCAAAACCCAGGCAAATATACATGTTTGAGGAATATTGGAATTAACATGCAGTGGGTTTGTTCATAGATGGGCCAATTACACAATAAATACCTAGAGCTAAGACAGATCTTCATTCAAAGACTCTAAATTGTCATCTTTCAGCAGCACAGAAGTGTTGGAACAAAGAAGCACTACAGCTCAATTGTAGTGCATGCACTTATGGTTTTAATTTGGGAACAATAAATCATTAGTTTTACTTAGTTTTGTGTACTTCTCGAACCAAAAGGTTTTAATTTTCTCATTTATATAAATAAGCTTTGCACAATTCAATTTAATTGAGAGTTATATATGAAATTCCCAATGTGCTCTTCTCTAAGGGCTGGATGTTTGTCCAAATTAGGAGCAAACAAAGGCGTTTGAGGACTATAAAGCCTATTTGTTTGGTGCACATGCCTGCAGACACCCTGAGAGCTTGCCTTTATTCCAGTTAAATACACACTTCTAATTTGAAATAAGTTCCTAAAATCCAGTAGAAACAGGCCCATGTACTCTTAGCTAATCCACTCAGCCCCAGTGGTGTCCATGGTACGCAGGATAAAAATGACATCTCCTCGGTCTCATACAAATCCCACACGAACATCTGACTTGGATGCTTTTTCTGTGGTTCCTCAGTTACATCCAAAACAACCCTAGCTGGTTTGAAGACCTGGGGTAATCACATGCTTGTCAACAAGCTTCAGGAGCACGTCTCTTAAAATCCAGCTGCCCAGTTGGAATGATTTACTTCGTGCTCCTTCTGGAGCGACGGGTGCATTAGTTACACACAGCACAAGCACAGTGTGACAGTTCTGGGTTAGACCTACAGGCAGCCCCCTCAAATCCACCTTGTTCCATCCTACAGCTGTGACCTCCCTTCTGTCAGAGCTTGGCTTTGGTGTCCCACGGTCGGGTTTGCCATCCAAGGACCCCTCAGTGAGTCTGTGTCTGTGAGTTGGTGCTCTGCCTGCTCCACCTCTGCTGAGTTCGACACTAAAGATCAGATCCTCATTTCAAATGCTCCCAGCCATGTTTACAATACACTGCTTGTAGTCTGGTCACGTGCTCTATGTGTTTTTACTTGTGGCTATACGTTACTGAACCAAGTTCTGGTTTTAATGCAGCTTGTAGCTTGTAAACTTCTGCAGGCAAATTAAAATATCTTCTTTTATCCAAAACTTCTCCCCACTCACTTTTTTTTCTCTGTACAGACTTTCTGAGAGTCTTAAATACAGAAATATCATAAAATTAAGTCAGAAAGCCCTCTAAAGTAGTTTAGCCAGGCTAAGAGTTATTTCCCACCTCCAGCTGATTAGAGCTTTATTCATTCATTATTTGTGTATTGCACAGTTTATTGGTGCTTTATGGACCATCCGCTCTCTGTACCAGCATTTTACTAAAGGAATTGGTAGGTCTGTAAAAGGATGTGAATTCTCCTTATATTTTCCCTGCTTTGACCGCTGCTTTACTTCCTCCTTACTTCCACTGGTCTGACAGTCAATAGCCTGGATTTTTTTTCCCCACAAAGGTGCTGATTAGGTATTTTGGCCTCACCATTACTCATGGTTGCACTGCAAGACTGGTATATATTCCCTGTGCTTAATTCCAGCTTCCATCTCTAAAGTTCTCTTAGGAAACCAGTCAAGTATGATGAATTTCAAGCTGGGCAGAACTAGAACCTGGTATGACTCACAGTCCAGAGCACCTTAAGGCCCTTCCACAGCTCAGCCTGTGAGCACACAATCAGTTCTGTACCAAAGGAGAACATACATATTCTCTCCTGAGTTAAAGAATAATTCCAACTGCACAAACCCATGGTGAAATCCACCCGATGGCCATCTTTAAAGAATTATGGAAGAGGTAACTATTTCTATAATTCACTGACTTCAAAAGTATGTTTGACATTATTGTCGGGAAAATTATGTTAACCATGGATTACTGTTACAATCAAAGTATGTAGTGAGAAGTCAAGAGGCTTAGTAGTAAATTTTCAAAGCGGTGCGTGGGGATTTACCCGTTTGACTCCCATTAACGTCAATGGGAGTCGCGCGGCTAAATCCCTGTACACTGCTTTGAAAACTGACCCCTGCGTGTCCACGGACCCCGCTCTAAGGAGTTCCAGATGACCCTGGAAGAACAGTAAAGAACTATTTCAGCATGTGCCCTCATTCGTTATTGTTGTTTGTACACATCTGAAAGCATTTCCATCCCCGAGCCCAGCGCTGTTTCCAGCGGCGAGTTTATAAAACACGGATTAAGGCGGGCGAGCGGCGGGGAGGCTGAGGGAGCCACGCACGTGCCCAGGTGTATCTCTGCATCCCGACCTCCACACACACATCCCAGCACCCAGAGCCTCTCACAGAGTTCATTTCTATCCACCTTGTCTACCTGGTCTCACAGATGCCAGTTATGGCTCAAGAACATATTGGGATTGACTCCACTGCTCACCCAACGATGCAGCTCGTTCAGGACCTGACACCTGCCCTGCTCCTGTTTACCCCAATCATGGCAAACTGGGAATGTAGAAAATAGATTCTCTGGCACTCTGACTGGGTAGTTTTAAGCCTGTAACACTCAGCAGACATAATTTTGTGAAGTCTTTCCCCTGTGGCACCAGGTACAGCTGAAAGGGCAGGAATCTGAGCAACATTCACAGGATCAGTGCAGGAAAACGATGGCAGGTTGGAATGTTCACCCACATCTCACGGCTTGTCCCAGCTCCTCTGGTAAACTCAGGCGGGCTTCCCCCACTCCAGGGACAGCCTTTGGATATCCCTCAATGCTCAACTGGATAATTCTGCAGGAAAGCCCAGCAGAGACACTGGAAAGGGGCAGCTCCCACTCCCCCAAGGCTGTGTGTGACCGTGGCCATGCCGAGCTGTCACAGCCAAGAGCAGATGGGCTTGGAGCAGGTCGGAACTCCATGGCAGAGTAACTGAGGTTACAGCACAGGCTCTGGCTTTGATCAGCTCCCTCATCTGAAACCAGCTCCCTTGTGAGAGACACTGAACACACCCAGGGCCAGCTCTGGCTCCCCAAACACACTGGAGGAGTTACACAGATAGTAAGGGATGCACCATAACCCACATCCTGAGTGGGAGGGATCAAATCCACTACTAAATACCCACACACAAAAGAATGCAAGAAGGAAAACAGAGGTAGAACACTAAGTGTAATTATCAGCCCCAGTTCATTCACCTCTTACCAGACCACCACACGCTCTGCTGTGCACAGGGAAGGGCTGGCAGACCAGAATGACCAGATTCCTCACGTGTCTGCTCGGTGTAACTCCTGTGGCAGCAGCTTGGCTGGGATTCCAGGCTTGTTTTTCATAGGATCTGTCTTCCCAACTCACACAGTTATTTAATACACTCTCCACTCTTACTCTCCATACTGCTTTCCACAATATTCACTAGCTCTAGGTATGTAATTTTTATTTCCATCGGTGGAACGTATGAAAGGAATATAAACAGGTCATAAAGAATCACAATGCTGCCTGGAGAAGTCTTGCTCAGGGTGCACAGCTTTCCTAAGAGGGAGCAGGAAGTGCAAACATGATGTCAGAGTTCCAGAGATTATCTGTATAAATGGTGTTATCATTTAGCCCAAACAAACAGCAGGGAAAGGCTCACCCCCTCCCTTTGAAGACAATGAATAGTTACTAAATTGGACTTCTAATGAAAGCCACTTTCAGTAAAACACAAGATATGTGCAGCAGTTGGTCCAGAAATGAAAATCTGCTGTAACAGCCAAAAGTCAAAGGCAGCTATAAATACAGGCCTTAATCTTTTCAAGAATCCCTTAACGAAGTCTATAAAACTGATTATATCTTCAGGCCTAACTCAAGAGCAAACTCTTACTCAGAAATAAGTAACAGCCCTGCAAGTATTACTTGGAGACCAGCACAGGGACAAAGAAGGAGAATGCAAAGGACTGGTTTGAATCCCAACATCTTGCAGTACAAATTACATTGCATTTAGAATAAACAATTAATGAGACAGCAGCAGCCTCAGCTACAGGTCCATTTTTCTGAGGGGGAAACAATTTCCAGAAGCGGTCAGGGTGGGATACAGAAACACTGCATCATTCCTTTTAACACAGCAGAAATGCTCTTTGATTATTTAAAAGCCAATTGCAAAGATCTGTCTTCAAAACCTCCTATTGCAGGTTTAATAGCAAAGAGGTGCAAGTACACTTACCAGCAACACTGGAGTAAAGTACAGACTTTTGTTTTAACAAAATCTATATTTATACGATTACATTTCCTATGGTTGAGGGCAGCTGTAATTAATGGATTTCCCTCCTTCCCCTAATGCAGTCATTTGTCAATTTAAACACAGAATGCCCAATCAATTTTGATGTATTTAGTAAGCAATTTGTCAGAGTACTGCATACCAGTTAATATATTCATTCTTGTCACTGGCCCACTTCTGACAACTGCAGGTCGTGTCCATAAAACTGGTCCTGATGAGCCAAAACTCTTGCCTGGAAGGTGAAGGTGCCCTTTCCAGAGCCAGAGGAGAGAAATCAGATCTCAGTTTATTCAATACCCTTTTGGGGCAGCTTTTGGTCTAATTTCAGGGAGTTTACTCATTAATGTGTTAACTGGACCTATTTCAGCTATTGCAAATGTTGTCCAGTCCTCCAGTGCAATGAAAAAGTGAATTCAAAGTGGAGGGATAAGGAAGAGAGGGAATGAGAATGATGAAACAAGGATGTAAAACCTTCTGCTATTGATGCAAAGTTACCCACTTCCATTGCAATTCCATCGTGTACCCTGCACTGTGGATTCAAACATGCCAGCTTAGAGCAACCCGGACTAGTGGAAGGTGTCCCTGACCATCTTTCACAGCATCCTCAAGAGTTTGTACCACCAGAAGTTTCCTAAGCACTAAAGAGCAGGAAGCAAGTAGGATTTGAGGGTTAAGTAATGACAAAACTTGGCAATTCTCTCCAGAAAACCAAATCCTTTCCATTTAAAGCTCCTGTGAACACCAAAACCCTCCTATACACACATACAGTGCCTTGCATGACTCTCCTCCCACTGCCAGATCTGTTAGGACAGTCTAACTCCACCACAGGATGGTATTTATGCTATAGGAAAAACATCTAGGAAGAATAAAAAGTGACTTAGATTTCCTTCTTTTGTTGTGACTGGATTTAGAAGTTGCCCAGGACACAGGCAAAGAGGGAACGCCAGAGATACAAATACGGTAAAATAGTGTGTATTAAATCTGAGAGTAGAAATACCTGAGTCCTAACACCCAGCACTGAGGACCTGAGGACTGCAATTAATCTGGGGTTTTGTGGGATGAACTCTTACGGAACTGACAGGCAGTCTGGAATCTGCTCTGTGAGAAGGCAAGGAGGTTCTCAGGGCTGGGTATTTTCACTCTGGCCAATGGCACAAAGCCTGAAACAGTTCAGAGCAGGATCCTGACACTTCCTGCAGGGCAGCAGGTCGTGGAATTTAACATGCAAGTTCACTTTCAAGCCATGGACCTACAGAAAGGTGCAAATCTCCTGGTCCCCACTTCCTCACCTCTGGCCCAGCCCTGGCTGTGCTCACGAGCTCAGGTAGGCACGAACTGCACACACTGGTCCAGGTTTCTGCAGCAGATGTCCCACATGACCTCAAAGCAATGGAACAGCTGTGCTGATCCACTTACAAACACCCTTGGGATAAAGGTCTTGGACACTTGTTGCACAAAACCTTTCTTCAAACAATGGTTCCTTGTTCCTTCCTTCTTAGCTGCGAATACAACTTTGAGATTCTTTAAGGATATTAAAAGCTGAACCGCGTGTCAGCAACTTAACGTGGGGTTTTTGGAATATTCTCTGTTTAGCACAAGAAGTCACTGGCCTGGTTCATACTTTTCAGAGAGTAAGGAAGGTTTTGGCCCTGTGTTTTGGCATCAAACCTCTCCTTTATGGAAACGTGCCCGTGCAGCCCTCCGAGCAGCCCGCCAGACGTCTCATTGTTCTGCCCGGCTGCTGACAGAGGTACTCTGTGCTAAAAAGCACACTGAGGACTTTTCAATGACCCAGGGGGCAAAGGTCACTTATTATAAATGGATAATGAGACCTAATGCAATGTTCTGAGTGTGGACAAAGAAAGGGTCTATCCATACCCCCTTGTGACTTGGTCATTCAGGCTTTTATTTCCCCCGCACACTTAATGGAGCCGAACAATCGGCAGAAATGCTATACAGGAGCGGAGAGGAACCGCTGCGTTCCACCTCGAGACAGATACAAATGGTGACCCTGAAACGGCGCCACGGCTCCTCTTCCCGCGGCCATGGCAGACAGAGGCAGCACCCCCAGCCCCCTGGCTTAGCCATTTGCTGGCAATTAAAGGCCCTGGGAGCACATGGGAGCCCAGGCCGGGGCTCCTGGCAGGCAGGGCAGAGCTGCAGGTGAGCAGGGCCGCAGAGCAGCCGTGTCACAGGTGGCTGGGGCTCTGCACTGTGAAACCTGCTTTGATTCCTTTTTTTCAGGAACTGCACTGAGCAGCATCACATTGAATAAATCTGAAGATCAGATGCACACAAATTTATCTGTCCCTGCCATCTAGTCCTCTAGATACTTTTCTGCCTCTGGTGTTTATTATTCTGTTTTACTTTGCATTTTGCACACAATTAAAGAATTCCTGTTGTGTGAATTAAAACCTGAATTAAAAATTGCACAATTCAAATACTACGAGTTCACCATTTTGCTGGAATTTAGCTACCCCCCATTCTCCTCCCTTCAAAAAGTTTTCAGTGCAAAACCATTTGAAATGTGTAGTATTTGAGCCGTTAATGAAATACACAGAGTGAGCCACATCCCTGATTTTAGATGTGGGATAAATGTGATCTGTGTACATGATACACACAGAAAGGCTTTTGTTTGGGCTGTGTCTTTGCAATGCGCTGCTTTTAATTCCAACAGAAACTAAAAAGCAGACAAAGCACTTACACAAGATGTCCAGAATTCTCCAGAGAGTATCCTGTGCTCTTGGACCCATATGCAACAACTGTGTGCTACATACAATAATTTCTATATTTCTGTGTTTCACAGTATGCAGGGGAAACAGCTGAAACAATATGGAATGATAAAGACATCTAAAACTAGAGCACATAATTTGGAAAGGGTGAGGAAGGGGAAGAAATCTGCCCTAGGCAGGTGAACTGCAGGGACTCACAAACGTAAGTTGTACTTGTGAATTAAAACTGGTTTTGGACACTATTTGACGATCACTCAGCAGCAACAGATGCAGAAGTAATGCTTAAAAATATAAAGACCAAAATGAACTACCAGCAGCACAAGCAGATTGGGTGGCACAAGTTACTTTAAACTACAGTAAGAAATTAGACTTATGCTCTACAGTTAATAGCACGCTTTGAAATAAATTACAAATGTATTTCTTGACCTGATTGTACTCAGTGCTTCAAAATATTCATGTGAAAGTTTCAGTACAGGCTTGCACACCTAATTTTTGGCAGGATCACTTGAAAATAGTGAACTGTATTTGTATCCTAAAACACCACACAATCAAAACACAGCCTTGCAATGACCTTGGAGCTCACAGCAGAACTGTCATATCTAGAAGTGGAAGTGAAAGAAAGCAGGAATTGAGTACAAGTTTCTAGCCAAAATGCCAATCTAATGGTGTTGTGCACTATTAATTACCTTCTCATATTCTTTTCTACCTTTTGAGTTTCATTCCTATTTTCTAGGCAGCACGGAAGGAAGAATCTAACCCTGCAGGTTTCCCTCCCACTCTGGGCTCGTGCAGCAGATGGACAGGTAGAAGCCACAGATCCAACCTGGCCCCAGTGTCCCTTTTCCCAGTCACACCCAACCTGCCTCCCAGCCCACATGTCCATGGGCTGCATTTGAAATGGCCCTGTCACAGAATGTGCACTCACAGCTGTGCACAGGGTCTGGTTTCCCCACGAGCCCCTTGACAGATGCCAAGAGTTGTTCCCTTGTGAAACTTGGGCTGTTACATCACTTTGATCCTGAGTGTACCCTGGGTAAAACAGAGTCTTGCTACTCACTGTTAAGAGTCTTCTCTTTTGTAAACTGTAAAACTAAAACTAACAAAAATGCTAATTTATCTGTAACCAGTAAGAAATACAAGGGTTTGTGCATATATATGTATACACACACACCATTTACCATCATTATCCATAAATGTTTTGAATATGCCATGCCATGCATATTGGCTCCCTGGGAATGATGTGGCTGGGCAGGACACAGGCTGAGGCAGGTGGGCAGCCATCCCTGGAAGGAATGCCAAGGCTCCTGAGGGAAGCAGCTGTCTGAGACTCTGGCTGGAAGGAGCCCAGCAACCTGGAGTTCCAGGGGAGAGGGGAAATGCAGATGCACTCACTTATCACCGAGTACGGAATTCACAGGAGGAAATGGTTGAAAGCACAAGAAGGAGTGAGGTGTGGAAACCCTGAGGGCTTCAGGGATCTGGTGGGTCCCACTCTGAAGGCCAGCCAAGCACTCACATTCTGGCTGTGTGACAGCCTCACAACCCTGATTCATGTAAAAAGCTCCCCAAATCACATTCCCTGCTCTACCATTACTAACACAGTTACACACAGCCCTGTGCCAGGGCTGAACATACACTGAAATAAATACAGGCTGAAACACCAGCTCAGAAAGTCACACTCTGCTGGAAACGTGCACATCAGACAAGACAAGAAGTTGTCAGCTACTCACAGCCAGCCAGAAGATACTGGTAGTACTGCACAGCATCTGCAGCCAGGAGCAGAGGATGGTTTGCATTAAATGGTGGTTGGAGCTCATTCCACTGAGGAGTTCTGAGGTAAAACACAAGACTATTAATATTTAAGCTAATACAGAGAATGTAAATCAGTGTTTCTGTCATCACATGCAATTATCTATACAAGCTCACAAAATGTTTGTAATTATTTAAATTAGCTTGTTCAAACACTGCAAGACACCACAGGCAGTGGAGCAGCAGGGCCAAATCGTGCAGATTGTGAGGCAAAGACAATTCCTGTTTGTTGACTGCAGCATGGATTGCACAAAAAAACCCAAGAAGGAGGTTTAGATTAAGTTGGCAAATATGTTTAGGACCATTGCATGTCATGCTGACGTTATATAAACACACAACAGAAACTGGGGAACTTCTTTGTTCTGTTAACTAGCACTGCTCCCATCCTGTAAAGCCATTGAGCACTTACAAACTGTGAAAATAAAGCTGTGTAAAGTTATGGACTATTGATCCAATTAGAATTTTCAATTCCATTACAACCTACTCATTTCAACAATAATGGTCCAGAAGTCTGTGTTGTAATTTTAATTAGGGTGGGCCATTCCTAAATAGCTTGGTAAATCAAGTATTGATCAATCTGGCCCAGCCATAAGCAGCACTAAGGAATATAGGAGCCAAGAAAAATCGATAGAAAAATATTTTAAAACGTCAGAGACACTGACAACACTTTCTCATCAATTTTTGTTTACTTTCTTCCACATGTCAGGAATAATTTCTTCAAGTGTCTGAAGCAATGTTACCTTCAGCTGCTCCCAGGATAACTTGCCTAACTCTTTGCAACGCTGCAGTGTGGAAACCTCTCTCATGTCTCACAACAGAATTCTGTACTTCAACACTATTAAAATAATTGTTTCTAGCCCTTATATAAGAAGTAAATTACAATCTGATCATTTAAAATCACCAATTAGTAAGGATCTCTGTTGATTTGTAAATAAGTTACTGTAGGTCCCTGTATTTAAATGGTTAGTTCCCATTCAGGCACATAAACACTTAACAGAACTACATGAAAAAGGCTTGAATTTCTTATCAAGAATTCCCTTCTCCACTGGAAAATTTCAGGAGTCTTTAAGATAAACTTTAAAACCAAAACCACAAGTGATGCAGGCCATTCAAAAAGAAAAGATCACAACCGCTTTCTGGACAAGAAGAAGAAGAAGAAGACAAAGTGAAAGGCATGAGGTACCTAACCAAAGTCCAGCTGGCTCTCGGGCACGTGAGCATCTCCAGAGGGGTGTCATCGCTGATCTTGGGGGCCGTGCTGAGGGGCCGGGGCTCCAGCACGTGCTCCACCAGGCTCCCGTAACAGCTGATGATGTACAGAGACTCCACCACAAACTGCTTGGACTGATCTGCTTGCCAGAAGAAAGAAAACCTTATTGCAGCAGCACGGCAGAAACACAGAGGAATGCTTGCAGAAATAGGGAAATGTGTATTCTTTTAAGTCTTTTTCTTGCAGTCAAAAATGTGAATTAAAAGAAGGGAAAGGGTTGGGGAGACAAAAAGAAAATTATACAAACCACATAGTTTTCCTCTCGTTTCAAAAATGTACAAGTATCTCATAAAAGATAAAGAAGGTGGGACAGAGTTTCTCACCAAGGTGTGTTCAGATAATTGCACATCCCCAAACACGTGTCTGGACATTTGCTTTAGCAAAGGTGTCTCACCTTTACCTCCCAAATTTTTTCAGTGCCCCTTCACAAAGTATCTTTGGACTGAACTATCAAAGTTTGTTTTCCATCTCTGTATCATAAGATCAATGATTTATTTCACTAATTAAAACCTCTTGCAAACTGTCCTATTTACCAAATTACCCCAACCATGTATCCAAAAGTCTCCACTGTCACTTAGTTTGAGCAATAAAACCTACTCCAATTTCTCAGAACTTATATAAAATGAGAGAATAAAGAATTCAAGTTCAAATACAAGTCCCAGTTCTGTAAGACACCAACCTTTTTCTCGCTTCAGGCCAGAATTGTTTGCAAACCACGACCTGGATGATCCAAAGACTGCAGCGACACAGAACTCTCCTCCCACAGACTTACTGGGTGAAATCTGGGGAGCTGGTTTGGATTTGCTTTAAAGGAAGAACAAAACAGAATTATACAAGTTAAAAATTAAGATGTCCCTTGCTTTACAGTGATTCTGATATATTGCTACAGAAATGGTGGGTGTCTGCAGTTCCCATAAGACTGAGCAGCATTTACAGATGCTCAGTGTTTCTCAATGAGAGGTCCCATATTCCCCTGGATCACCCAACTCATTAACTGGAAGAACAGCATTGGCTCCTCATGGAGAACTGGACTGCTTAAAAGACCCAATATTGAGTATTTGCATTCGATGGAAACAACTTCCAAAGTGAACACAAATACTTGGAATCCTAAATCCTTTGGGAAGGAAAATACAGATTCTGGGGCAGCCGCTCCAGGTGGTCGGTATTTTCTAGTATTTTCCAAAGAAAGTCAGGAATAAGCCTGACTGCTGCTCAGTTCTAACTCAGCAGAGCACTGAAACCAAGGGATGTGTGGGACACGGGCAGGAGGGTGGCAGGGGCAACATGCAGAGGATACAAGGGAAGGGAAATGATGCACACACTCAGGAGCTACAGGTTAGAACCAACCAGGAATCATATCATGGAAAAGCACATTAAGATACATTCCCTCTGAAACCATCATGTGCAGGGAGCAAACACAGGGGTTTATAACTCTCTTTTATTGAACCACC
This sequence comes from Scytalopus superciliaris, assembly GCA_013400415.1. Classification (NCBI taxonomy): domain Eukaryota; kingdom Metazoa; phylum Chordata; class Aves; order Passeriformes; family Rhinocryptidae; genus Scytalopus; species Scytalopus superciliaris. The sequence goes on from VXBX01001698.1 coordinate 536,593, forward strand.
ATGGAGTGGGTGCTGCAGATACACAACACCCGGCTTTGCAGGAACTCAGAACTGTGTGCAGAGCATTGCCCATTTCCTAATTGATTAAACCAGGATCCTGCCCCTTCCTTAAGGGAAAAGCTGTTTGAGAAGTCCACATGGGATTTCTCCTTCTCCACCTTCCCTTCTTTCCCATCTTTTTAATTGATTTATGTTTCTCTATTTCACTGCCCGCTTCTCTTGCCACCTCTCCCTCCTTTCCATTTTTCTTCTGCTAATTTATTACCTCTACATGTTATATAATGATAGTTAATTTATACTAAAACAATCACATGTACTAATAAATGACACACATAGCAAGCCTATGGTCACGTTTCAGTTAGAAATGAAAACAAAAAAGCTCTTCCTAAAGGAATTCCATCCCATTGATCAGAGCCCATGGAAAGATTCAGACAAACTTCTATGCACTTGGATCAGACCTGAAGCTCTTGTACGTGTGGGAGAAGCTGGAATGTCCCAAAAGAGCAATTGCAATTTATAGTCAGTAACTCTGATATTGAACCACCACAAAGCACTTAATGTCCAGCTGTTAAACCTGCAGCTGCCCATGGCTGGGTCAGAAACCTGGGCTCCAAAAAGTTCCTGACTGTAAAGATAACACCTTGCTTGCAGTGGCACAGCATCATCTATACTGGGATATTTAAACTGATACTGTGCTAACTGATAAGTGATTACTAGCTGTTCATAGAAAATAACATTTCTTCCCCTTTGAAATAATCACCTGTCACAGAAACAGTATTTTAAAGCAAACTTATACTGAGAGCTATTTCAGCTCTTGCCTTCCAAGTATTCACACACTAAAATTCCTTCAGAAATGAAAATACAGAAGTATCCACTAATTAGAGTCTTGTTACTGATCTCCAATCAATAAATTATTCCTTTTACTATAGGAGAAGATTGTTCCCAGGGACAGTCACCCATCAGTCAGTACAAACCTCAAGCACAGGTCTCACCCAGCCACATTCACTTAGTTTTATCAACTCTTGACATGAGAATCTCTCTACACTGCCCTAATATTCTTAACATTCTGAATTTTTACTCAACACAATCTGATATACTTCTTATATTATTCTTTAAATGATTAAAGTAATTTTCAGAGGTTGATCAAATAATTGAAAATGGAAAAAAAAAATAGAGGTAAATGCTGTTCTCAGCTACAACCGGAGGAAACTTCTACAGAGACATAATTGACTTCAATTCCTTCAAGGCTTGAAGCAGAAGTGAACCTGGGACTCTTTAACAACACCTTTTTGTTGGGTTCTCCACTCTCTGAGGCCCAAGAACTGTGTTCAACCAAACACAGTTACAAACACCCTTAGAGGAAATGGGCTAAGCTGGGTTCTATTTACATCTTGTCTTTAAGATGTACATCTTTCAAGGCAAGCACTTAAGTGTTGGTTTCAGTGCCAAAACATTTTCCCCTGGAGGATGATGTTTTGTAGACAGAAAGAGCAGACCTTGTAAAACAGGATTACTCATGTGGTTAAACTCAGTCCTGCTGGAAAACAAAAGCAAACAAACAAACAAAAAAAGCCCAGTGCATCTATTGGTTTGGACAGACCTCTGAAAATACTGCTGAGATGTCAACAAGCCTATTCTGAAACCTCTTGTAACTGAGGAATTGTTCATTTTACCACCATTTTACTTTATCCCTGGGTTTTCATCGATACATTCCAACTCCAGTTTCATTCCTTCAGCAAACCTCCAAAGCCCAGTTATTTTCAGTAACAGTAATGCCATTAGCAAAATATATTTTCATGTCATTGTGATATTTTAACAGCTTGGAAACTATAAATCCTCATTATTCTGCAGATGCAAACACCCTCTCAGCTTTATAAATGATAACAAAACAATAAAGTTGAAGGTAGGTGGTGAATGACTTGTTTCTGCTCTGAACTCCTGCTCCTTCCTTGCTCTTGGCTTGTCAGCACTTCATAAATTATTCCAAGAGTTGAAATTAAGGCCCATTTGGCCTCACTTTTAAAGCCAGTTAATTTAAAAGAATCTTCACAATACAGGAACTTTCCAAAGATTGTGCCACAGCTCTCCTGAAAAGGGGGTGCAGGAAGAAGTTCAGGTTGTTGGGAACCAACACTAAAACCAAGACAGTGAAACAAATGGGACCAAAACATTCACCATTACAGTTTCAATCTTCATTTCTTTCAAACATTAGAAACAACAGCATATTTATTTATATATGTATATTTATGACATAAGGAGGATGAAAAAGCAATTTACTTTTCCTCTCTGGTTCTACTCAACTGTGTAACTGTGTGAGACACAGCAGCAGTTTTATCCCAATTGTATCTCTCAGAAAACTGTACCACAAATACAAGAGTAATAAACCCCCCTCTGAATTCTTGTCCTGCTATAAATCTAATAAGGGCTGTGTCTCCACTGCAGACCATGTCACATCATTCCAGTCACCAGGAGCTGACAGGCACCTTCCCCTGCTGAAGTCAAGGACAGAGTCACCTACAGAAATCAAGTTAATCCCAAACCCCAGGTAAATACCACAGCATTGGGGAAATCTGTGTTGTTATTAACTTCTCTAACATAACTTTGAAGGATTATTTCCATTTTAAAAGCAGCAGCACCCAGATGTAGAACGTAGACATGTCCAATGAAAAACATCCACGAGCATTTTCTACTGAAATGGCACAAAAAGAGACAGGAGGAAACTAAAGAAGAAAATTAAGACATCACTTTGTCAGAGCTTAAAAAGCAATGAAGAGACTCAGCACAGCATGGAAGCTCTTTCCTGTTGCCAACACAAGAAGAACAGATTAAGACCTACTGAAACTACTCAGTGCCACCACTTGTTGACTTTGTAATGCATTGAACTCTGCCATAATCTCTGCACTGTACTGTTAGCCCTTTATAAAATGCTAAATAGTTGCAACATTTTAACTACATTTTAATTACTATTTTATTAATGTGAATTAGATTTATTAAACTATTTTGAAAACCAGAAGGCTGTGCAGTTCACAATGGGAGGGTTCCTCAAAAAGCTTTATGTCTCATAAAATTCTTCTGGCTCTTAAATGGACCTTTAAGTTCACAGTCAAACAAGTGACATGACTTTTAAACAACACATAAATTGCATATATGTGATATGAAGGAACTGCCTTATAAATTCACACACTATTAGTCAAATAGTAAGAGGTTGCAAAGACTGAGAATCACATTGATTTTATATTTCCAACAAACAGGCTTCAAATATTGAGTCATAAAAACAAAAGCATTTCTCCACCATTCCACACTAAACCCACCAATACATCTGTGATTGCTGAAGGGAAAAGCTTTATCTCAACTACAAAAGCAGCAACAAAAGTATCAGGAGAAAAATACTGCATGAAATTTGCAATTACACATAATATTACACACACACAAAAAAAAAAAATCTGCCTCCAAGTACATAAATGTTAATTCATTTATCATTGTGCCTAAAACAAGAAAACAAAGACATGTTTCCAGTTGTCACATCATGAATAAAGCAAGAAAAAAGCATGGAAAGAAATGGTGGGCTCCTTTATTCACCAGGCACTTCGCTGTCAAATCCCCATTCATTTTGTTTACAGAATTTTAGGTCTCATTAAGACCTTAATGGAAACAACATGATTTCTTCCCCCACCCAAAGTGTGTTTTTTATCCTAATTTCTCTGTAGACTAGCAAGGACCATATTTCTGAGCTAGCACTGGCATTAAACAAACCACAAAAGAGTCTTGTGAAAGACAGGCAACAATTTTTGAGCCTATTTCATACATTCCCCTCTTTAATCTCGGCCTTTTAATCTTGCCTCAATCTAAACTCATTTCTGGTTGACAACAGTTTGTGCAGGGGGTGACTGCCACAGCCTTTGCTAAGACAATCCACTTCCAAAACGCTTCCTCCAAGGCCTTTGCTGTTCTTGGAGCACCATCAGGAAAAAAATCTGAGGTGCACCATGAATTAAAATTCAGAAATGGGTTTTAGGGAGATACTTCAGTAAGTAGAAACTCTCCAGGATTAAGGCCAAGTCCCCTTCCTTTTTTCAGGGGCTACTGAGTGCCTTTGCCTCTCCTGGGGCAGCTCCCATATCCCCCCCCGTAACTGCCCTCAGCCTTTCCCTAACAAGGTTTGTGTCCTAAGGAAGCCCTGAAGTTCTTCTGACAGAGACATAATGGGAGATACATGTGCAACCAACTCCTAGTGGCAAATCCAGGAGCCATATTAAAATATTCTAACAGATACTGACAGAAACAGCTCCTAAGTATCTTTAGCTAAATTAAAAACAGCCAGAAAAACCCAAACCCCAAAAAAACAAAAACCCAAAGCCCCAAAACCACCAAAGCTGAGAGTTTTTAAATTTTCTAAGATGTTCCTACTCCTTCCATTCCTGCTGCCCAAAACTTGGAGCCCCAAACCCCATCCCATTGCACTGCTCAAACACTGCACCAAGCTCCAACACCAAGAAACTTGTCAAAACTTGCTTTTCCTCCTGTCTACACTCTTGTAGCATGCTGCAATTTCTCATGTTAAAGCAAAACTCATTATTTCCAACATCCCAATTCCAGTGGAACCGTTTCCCGTGGCAGGGGGTTGGAACCAGATGATCCCGGAGGCCCCTTCCAATCCAAATCATTCTGTGGGGGTTTTATCTCAAGAGAAATCAGCTCTTTTCTTTTCCAGTGCCCACTGTGCTTGCTGCACCTCTCTCACTGCAGTACTTTACTGCCTACTCACTGCTAATCTGGCTTATTTTCCAGAGGTCATCATCGATGTTTTCTGTCTGTGAGCAACTTAGTGCTACAATAATAAAGGAAGCAATATAGAATTTAGAAAAACAGAGGCTTGTTTAGAAAGGACATTGCAGTAATTTCTGCCCACTTAGAAATAATTTATTTTTTCAACTTCTCTGCTACTTAAAAATTAAATGCACTCTCAAAGGTAAAAAGGAAATAAAAAAGTGAATGCATTTCTTTGCAATGCTTGATGGGGGAACACACATCCATAGTCTGAAAGTGAAATTATGGGCGTGGAAACCTATGGATCAGCCATGCAGGTAAACCAATGAAAACAAACTAATCCAAAATGAAAAAGTCTAAGCACAGAGTTATTTTCAGCAAGGACATTAAATGGATTATAGGCATGCTGGGTTGGAACTGGGAACTCACCAGGGAGCTTTTATGGAAAAACATCCTGCTCCAAACAGGTAAGGTCTTCACGGAAAGGGGAAAAATGCACAGAAATTAGATGAGAACTCAATTCCCAATAAGTACACTGTATATCATGCTATTAAGATTTATGCACAAAGTAACCAGAGTAGTTTGCAGAACCGTTCCTGATGCCCTGGCAGAGCTGTGGCCCCGTGCTGGGAGCAGCACAGCCCCTGGATAACAAGCCCAGGGAAGCGGGAGCTGCCGGGGCTCCTCATGCAGCGGGGCTGGGACACGGGGAATGCATCGGTGCAAGCCAGGCTTGGTGTTACAGGTCAGCTCAGCTCAGCCCAGCCTGGGGCTCCTCCCTCAAACCTGCTCACAGACCTGAGGCAGCAACAGATACTCAAGTCAAAAGTGACAGAGAAACACCCATCAAACCAAGCCATGGGGGGGGTGTTTTCCATGAGCCACCGAAGGCCCGAGCGGGGCAGTTTTACAAATTTAGCAAGAGGAGGCAAGTCCTGAACTAAAACAAGGACAGGCACAACCTTTTAGGGGCAGTTACTCAGCCCTTTGGCCAGGACAGAAACACACCCTTAAATTCGAGATCTTTAGCAACTGTATGACCCAGCAGAGCTTCCTCCCCCATGGAAAAGCTTGCACGGATGCAGGAAGGAGAACCCTAACTTAGCCCAAATGTACCTGCTGTTCAAACCAGCAGACCTAGAGCTGAGCACTTTTGGCCACCCCACAATTTATCTGCACCATGACTTTATTTTAGTTTTTGTTCAAGGATTTTGCACGGTGGACAGTTTTTGAACTGGCATCACTCCCATTAATCCGAGGGCATTTTTAATGGATACCTCCCTTTAAAGAGCCATTGCCACACTGACATTTGCATAACATCTGAAAAGGAGGAGCAGGAGACAAATCTGGAGCTACTCACATGCTCAAGGCTCCTTTGGTTCTCATTTGGGATGTAACATCATCCACAAAATGGCTGAATAATTGATTTGGTAAATGCCAAGGGCTTGTCTTTCTTGTTACACTCTGACTCAGCCATAAATTCTGGCCAGTTGGAACAGCTGAAATATTTTCAGGCAATGAACTACCAGAAAAGGTGCAGCACAGAAGGATGTCTAAAGCACTCAGCCATAGACCTACACGATTAAAAGGATACCAGCCTGATAAAAAAAGGAGTCAGTGAACTAAATTTGACACGAGCACAACATCAATGAATGAAGGCATCCTCTCAAGGAAATGTTCAGGTGAAGGTACAGACCTAAAACATACATTCTTCAACATGCAAAGATGTAAAAATCCAATAAAGAATAGAATATTGCAGAAAAAACCCACTCTTTTTAATTAGTACTGTAGGCAAGAAACGTAATAAAGAGTTTTTGAGCTCTGTGTAAGGCACTGGCCTTTAGCTTCTTGTATTTAATAAATGTTTACTTAACACTTTGGGGGACAGAGCTCATTTGGTAGAACCAACCACCCTTCTAGACCTAATACATCATTTTTGAACAGTGAGAAAACCCAATTAAATTGTCTGAACTGTCTGATCTATAAAGTCAACACTCAGTCCAAGCCAAAGGCCGTTCTAATGGCTCCACAAAAGATGAGTCCAGCACTATTGCACTGCTTAAATATTTAATTGAAAGCTAAATCTCCTGCACAAGCCACAGCCAACACAATTTAAACACACAGAATGTATCTTGTGTAAATCTGAAGAGTCATTGGAGAGTGGTGGGATCTGCCTGGGAGCTCAGAATTACATTTCTTAATTATGATCATGGATGTTTTGGCAACTATTTTTATTTCTTCTCTGCCTCGGTGGCTCTGTCTGCAAACATCAGGCAAATGACACTTAGCTGAGCCCATTAGGACATTTCAGAAGATAACACAGGCTTTTTCTTTTTCTACAACATACTACATTGAGCTGATTAGACTTGCAGATTACCAAATTCTCTTTATTTTAATTACAAATTGACCCAGGTGGATACAAGCTTCAACTGAAGGTTTTGTTTGGCTGGTTTTGGATAGAAAATTGATAGAAAAATCTTGTATCATGAAGAAAATGTAACTGCACTTCCAAAGACTACAGCAGAGTCTTAGGAAAAAGCTTTAAGTGTGAGAAAAACAACTCAGCCTTTCCTTTCTGTTCACAAGACCTAATTTCTTTAAAGAGGACCGTTTTTTTCCCTATGATATTTATATAAGCAATTGTTTTTCCACTATTTCCTTCACATAATATGGATGGAATGCTAATTGAGAGCGAGGGAGAATCCACAAATTACAGGATAACCCAACCTTGAAGAGACAGCACCAGATGGCTGCGCTCGGTGACAGGCAGAGAGCGGTGCCAAGGCAAGACCTCACCGAGGCTCCCCTTTCTCATGGCTACTGAGACATTCCAAAGGGAAATCAGCGAAGGAAGATGAGTCAGGAGTCAGAATTCCCACAGAATTTTCATACTGTCTTATCTGATTCTGAGTTTAGGAAACTGGAGACTGAAACACTTTGATTTTGTGTTGTCGTGTTTGATAAAAGCTATTTAAGCTTTTAATAAGCTGTGCAATAGCCCTTTATTGTAACCTCACCATGACATGTTGCCATGCTGAGAATCCTTTCATAAACAGTGACATCTGAAAAAAATGCAGTGCAAATAACTATTTCATATCAATTACAAACCAAAATGTATTATGAAAGCTAAAGGTGACATAAAACACATCTGAGAAATGTGCCAGAGAGGGAATATTTGTGTTCAGTAAACTGTGAATTCTTCAGTAAACTGTGTTGAATTCCTTAGCTTTGCTTTCAACTTTTTTGACTTTTTCAGCTTTTTCCTACTTAATTGTATCATGACACCATGACTTTGCACTCCTTGTTTTTGTTTGCTTCAGTAGCAGAGCCTGGGATAAATGCAGCTCTTCTGGCACAAAATAAATCAAACAGGTATCAGCAATTGTCTGTGCGTAGAATAATAAAATGATAAAATTGCACCAGACACCACCTATTTCCCCCTTTCCTTACTGGGGGTGGAATGAGGGATGAGTTAAGATAGAGTGGATAGAATTTCATGTTTTAAAACACACTGTGTAAATCTCCTGGCTGGAAAAAGCTAGGTTTATCCCTTTCCTGCAAGGCACACTGGATGTTTCTGTTCTGACAAGGCCCAGCTAATGCAGGTTCCATCCTGCTGTTCACTCCGGCAAGGATGAATTGGAGAGGGAAGTATGATCCAAATATAATGACCGTGTCCCTCGAGGAACTCAAAACAAATGCTGCTGTCAGAGGAGCCAACTTGGACGATAGTTTTTCTTTGGGGGCAATTACTGTATCTTTTCTTTGCCTCCTTCCTATTACAGTTCATCCGGGTCCCCACGCTCTTACCAACTGGAAACAAACTGGAAACAAACTACAGCTCATCCCACAAACACAAGGAACACTCATAAAGCTACTGCAAGGCACAAAGCTGGCTTCTAGAATGTTCTGATTCACTGCCTTTTATAGACAACATGGATCATACAGCTCTTCCCCTTTCAAATCTATAAACTCTTTGTAAAGGAGCAATGAATTAACCCATTCACCAGCCCTGACAAGGGACTCAGCAGTAACATTGAAATGTTGAGGGGGAAACTGAGGCACCAATATATAAATACTTATTAAATTCAGCTCTTGTGCTGTCTCGCATCCTCCTAATCTTTAAACCATCAGATGCTTCCTTACTCGTTAGTGTTGGAGCCCCTTTGGGAAAGCCTCTCTGCTCCTCAGGATGTGCTGACAGCACAAACTGCAGGAAAGCCAGTCAATGGGATGACAAAACGTAGGGACAAACATTAAGCGCTTGATGAAGGTGCGGAAATCACAAGGAGAGACTTGAAAAAGCACGGAGAGAAGCAGGGAAGAAGGAAAGCAAAGCCATGGCAAGGCAGGAGGTGATGCCCCGAGACACTTCATGCTGAGAACGGGGATTTTATTCACAATAGTGACTGATCAGAACACGTTCCAAAATCCACATGTTTGCACGGAACAAAAAAAGCATCTGTGATGAACAGCCCAGTCAGGACACAATTCCAGACTCTGTCTTTCATTCCCACAGGGCTACAGGGAACACTTTTAAAAAATTTACTGCCATTCCACCTGTCAAGCAACATGACATGCTCTGCAGCTCTGCTCCAGACACATGATATTAAGAGCACTGATCAGTCCTTTCAGTACCTGGAAAATATTTTGCTGTCTTGGATACCAACAGAACAAAACCCACCCTGACTTTTGAGTTAAAAAGCCTCAAAGACTCCGCAGAGATATTTAGTATTAAAGAAGATTCTTGTATGTTAAAAACAAGTAAAACGGACGAACCCAGACCTTTAATTATACAGTATTTTAGCCTTGCTTTTTACTTTCAGAGATGTGCTGCAGCAGATTAAATTTTTAATTTGTAAGGGCAACAACAGGAGAGGAGTGAGGAGCGAGTGTAAAACCCAACTGACTCTGAGCTCATCTCCTTTTCTGATCGCTGCACAATCGCAAGGTTAAGCAGCTGCTCCCAAGGAAGAGCCTTGTTTCCTCGGAGCGCTGCTCAGAGGTGCTGCCCATGTAGGTGTAAATACATCTGTCTTTTGCCATTTGCAGTAATACATGCCTCCTCCACTCCTCCCAGGGAGGCAGATGGTCCCTGTCCTGTCGAAAAATTACACTGCACAGCCCCACAGTGCGATGTGTTTGCAGAAATACGAGGGCAGATGTTAAATATGTTAAACACACGCTTTGCCCCCTGGAGGTTTAAGTTAAGGCTGCTGTCTCAATTTGGTCATTTTAGGCATGCCAGGCTTCTCGGATCCGAGGCATTCCTCTTAAATCCCTGCTTTATAAATGCAGCTTTTCATGTTAATTTGGTGTACTTTCATCAAATATTTTGGATGCAGAACAAATGAAGGAAGCTCTCGGCTTAGTGTTACACAGCTACACAGGCTGTGCTGAAAATTATGATCCTCATTCATGAAAACTCTATTTACACAGCAGGGTATTTCCCATGACTGTTGTTTTTCCCCCTTGCATAAGCCTCACTGAGCATTTTAAATTTAATTAGCTTTTAAAATCACACAGAACAGGGTAGAGGCAGTTTGTGAATAGTATAATTTATGGGAAAAGTATGAATATGAACACTCTGAATATGTTTAAGATATTCAAGAATAAAACATTCCACAAAATACGGCAGACTTACTACATTTGCAACAATTTTAGAAAGGTTTGCTGGTATCACCAAGCACTCAGGAAACAGCCTTTGTAATGAATTTTGCATGAATGACTATTGTAAGCCAAGTGGTTTTTTCCCAAATCCTCCACCTCCCCAGTGTTCCTATCACCTACCTGCTCTGGCAGGCCCTCAGGTGGATTTTTAATTCCTTTCTCTGCCTTATCTCACCTGGTTCTAAGTGTCCATTCCAGTCCTAGGAGCCCAGATTCACATTTCTGTCCTTCACTGACCGTTCTCTTCCAGCCACATTTTGGGTCTTTCCCCTCTTTGGGGAACTGTGACTCCCTGCTCATCTCCTCTCACACCAACCTCCTCCTGATCCCACCTCCCTTTCTGTCCTCATGCACACCTGTTTCTGCTTCCCAAATTCACCTGATCACAATCTTTTTCCCTCACCTGTGTTTAAACTGCAAGCAGAAAAAAAAAAGGCAAAAATAAGCAGCTGAAACGTGTGTGTGGAGGAAGTTAAACCCCAACATGACCCTCAGACTGTTTCTTTACTGTTTCCTAAGTTCCATTTACAAGTATCTGTGAAGTTCAGGAATTTATCTGCAGGCAGACTCTGTGCTTAGGGCAACTGCATGTTCAGAGCTCATGATTTGGCTCAACGAGCCCAATGAAATTCCTGTTTCCATCGGTAAGAGAAGGACTGGACTGTTGGACAGACATGTATGTAGGTACAGAGGTTATGTGTGTGCACAGAGATCAGCTTCTGAGTGTCACCAGGCACAGCCAGTGCACCAGAGAGCAGATTTTACAGGATGTCCCAAATGCTGGAGCACAGAAGGTGGGAATCACTCAGGGAGAGGGGGAATATCCGTGAGCTCTCGCCTGAAAAGTAATTCCCGGTTGGCGAAGCACAAGGTAAAATTCCCCCCACGAGCAGGGTTTGAGCAAGAAAGCACTGAAGCAAGGAAGGCAGTGCCTGCACTCGCCAAAAAGCAGGAAAACGTTAGGAAGCTGTAAGACTCCCCGTTGTTTTGTCCAGCCACATGCCATGCTCCGTCTATTTTCCTTAAAAATGTAAAAGCCTTCTGTAAATTTATGGATTAATCAGACTTTTAATTAGAAAATATTCAGGGATTCGAACAACCAAAAATTGAGAGGAAAAAAATATAATTATCACCCAGTAGCTTTATGTATTAATTGCAATAAAAGATGATTTGAAGCTTAGTAAGAGTTTCAACTGTTGAACAGTATCAATTAACTTAAAATTGTTACAGTTTATGAAGCTCATACAATCTTCTTAGTAATGATATGTATTTAGAGGAGCTTTCCCCCACAAATACTCTGAAGTGCTTTATCATGTCCCAGTGAGAAGTACCAAAGTGCAGCTGGCCCTGAAGTCCACACGTGAATCACACAGTACAGAACAGTCACTTCAGAGGAAAACCAAGGTCAAGGAAACAGCAGGATTAGGTTTTGCCTTTCTGCTCAACCTGGCTTACTGTCCTTCCAGTCCTCACCGTCAAAAATCAATTCTGCTTGAAAAGGCTGGAACTCAAAATAAACAAACTTTTGCAAAAAAGCAAAACCATCTTTCATTCTGATTGAACACAGCCCTGCTTCTGTTTCATTCCAATTCCTGGTGTGAAAATTTCTCCTGACCCACCCAAAAGAGCATTTCAGAATTTATTTCATTTACTTATCCCATGCTGGTTTTCTTCTCTCCTTTTCCCCCACCCCCTTCTGTTGTCATTAAAACACATACACTGACATTAAGGTAAGGAATAAAAGTAATTATCACTAGTAATACAAATTATTTCTATATGAATTATAAGCAAGAGAGTTAAGGGAAGGTTTGTGCCACTTACCCTGTGCGTTTGGTGATGGTCCCCAAGGTCATTGGCTGTTTGATTTGAGCAAGAGGCAACACCACAGTCAGACTTGGAAGAGGCAGCAGTCGAGGGTTTCCAGGATTGTTGTTTGTGAAGTTGTTGTAAGTGTCTTGGCTATTCAATTTACCTTGATGGGACAGAGATGTAATAAAACACGTTACTGGAATTTTTTCTTCATTTAGCATTTCTAGATCTGCCTGAAATAAGAGAAAAGAGACCAAAAAAAACCCCAAAAAACAAAAAACCTCCTGTTGTAATAAAGAAATGCTAAAAAATTCATCTTCCTTTCAGATAAAAAATACATGACAATGGAAGCAGCAAATAGTAACTTTATATATGGGGATAAGCAAGGATTCCTTTCCATGGAAGTGAAATTATTCCTCCTGCTGCTGCTTGCCTGACAGTTTTGTTCACCAAAACGTATTTGAGTTCGATTTGAAGAACAAGCTCAGGATTCCAATTCTTTTTTTCTTTTTAAAAAAAGGAATATCTGGAAGGGAATTATTTTCCTAAAGTACCACATACAGTGTTGGTAATTGGAAGTCCTGAAAGGTCGCTTTTGTTGTCTCGATGGATAAAGACACAGAGAATAATCATCTGCAGAACTAAGGCTGCAGGAAAATACCAAGGAACTACAGAAAACAAAGCCATGCCAAACGACATGTAAAAATCAAGACAAGTATCAAAAAAGTCATAAACCTCACATTCATTCAAAAAGGAGAAAATGAAACATAGGTACGGAAAAAAAGGAAAGGGAAAACATAACCAGAAAAGCCCCAAGAAGCCTAAATTTAGCTTGTTTCAAAGAGGTCTGTGCTGGATGGACGCCCAGTCTGGATACGCTTTCTTACTCGCTGTATCACTCTGTAGTCACAACCTTTCATTCTTCAGCTGGAAAAGGAAACGAGCTCCAAATTTCATGGACAGTAAAGAAAGAAATGTGAAGAAACCGAAGAAAGAAGTTAAACAAAAAAAGGGGCCAGTCTGTTTATAACAGAATCAAAAGTACTTTAAATAGACAAGCAACCATGAATTAAAAGGTTTAGATCATTAACTTGTTTTTCTGTGTTCCTATAATGCTGTGAAACACTGGCTTTGTTCTTAATCAAAAGGGAGCCATATTGGGAATTAGGTTCCTAAACAACCGATGCATTCTACACAGATATTAGACAAATCCCAGGCCAAATCCATACAATCTGCCTCAAGAGCAGCCACCTCTTTTCAAGGAAGAAAAACAGCACAGCAAAGGGTTTCTCACAGGAAGCTGCCTGAAAAGCTTTAATGGTACTTCAGATGGATTGAAAATAGGAAAAGGAAGGCGGAAAAATCTTAATGAATGTCTCATCATCCTAAAGACACTCAATGCTTCCTTTACCCTTCTTTTAATGCTATATAACTGTAAGCTCAGGGGTTCTATTTGGGGGTTTCTGCAAAGTCCCCAGACCTCTGCATGTCAGACAAGCACAATAACAGAAATGATGACATTACCAAGTGTACTTTGTGTGAGTATCTGCCCGAGCGTCGGTCAATACGCTCTAAGAGAAATAGCAAGGCTTTAATGAAGAACAAGCCTATTGAAGTCCCAGAGAGCAGATTTCATTAATAGCAATTTTCCTGCACCAACTTGGAATAAAAAGAAACGGGGAAGGGGACAAAAAAAAAAAAAGAAAAAAACAGCTCAGTTTTAAACTAAGACTGAGATGCAATTAATTTTTTTTAAGATTAGCTTAATAATACATTCTTGGTTCTTGCAGTATGAATAGTTTTGTGCATTATTGTCTAATTAGTTACTGTTCATGCAATCAAGGCCTCTCTGAAAGTGTCTCCCTCTCCCATATTCCCCTTGATCCACATTTGCACAGCAAACATCACCAGGATCTACCGAGGGGGTTCCAAATGCCTGTAATTTGTTTTCTTTTACTTTGGTTGGAATATAATGATTAACTATGAACTCCTGAACCAAAGGCTGTGTTGGAACAGCCCCCTCTCCCCTCTCCAGGCACATTTAATGATTCAGTGCCCTCCACTCCCAACTTCATGTGGTTTTCCATATGCAAAACCTTCAGTTAATTCAATGGAATATTTGCATGCAAAGAAAGGAGTAATTTACACACATCCTTCCAACACAAGGATGAGCTGCTTTACTTCCATGCAAGTTGAGGAATCCCAAGGCAGTTAGGGATACTCAGGAAACTGCAGGATTAAGTGATTCCTTCAGAGTTTTTTATTAATTGCAGTAACTACAACTCTCAGGCTCACACATAGAAGGCACAGAGTAAACAGAGTAATGGACTATAAAGAGAGAATGAAAATGTATAAAAGAAATGCTGAATGGGACCAAAATCTAAGATGATTCCTCTTTGGAAAAAAAAGAAAAAAAAAAACAAAAAACATTTAGAAGGTCAAACATTTAATTTGTAAATACGCATTTGGAAGTATAGCTTAATCTAACGTATACAAACCTCAATACAAAATTCACTAAAGCAGGGCTCATAATGCACAGCCCAAACATGACAAAAAAATTCAGCTCTGGCAAATGAAAAAGCTGTAACTACCAAACATATGTCACAATAACCCTCGCCTGCCAACCTGTATTTTCTGCAGCAACATTCAGTTGCTTAACTGCAAAAAAATGTAATTACAAGTGATACAAGTCAAAAATTAAAAGTTGGAATGTTGCAGAAAGGAGAGAAATTACTGCTGACAGGAAAGTTGTTCTTGAAAATCTGACTACAGTAAAATTAAGATGGTGTGGATGATTAAGGTTAAAGAAAACCCCCTAATTTTCTGGTGTGTTGCTGTACTCATCCAGAATTGAAAAAATTCCCCTTCCATTCCTCCAGCCTTTGCAAGTAGGAAACTCCTGCAGTAAACAGGAGTTGTGTGTGCACAGGGCTGCTCTATCAGGCCAAAAGAGCACAAAGAATGCAGTCAAGCATCAACATTATTTCTGCAGCTCAAGCAGTTGTTGATTCACTGTCAAAGGACAGGCAACAAATAAGCCAAAGTTTAAGTCTGCTAGAAATATCCAATATTTTTCCTGAACTCCAGTTACCTCAGGACACGTGGACAGTGTGTTTTGCTGCAAATGGTAACTTGGCTGTACACTGACAGCTGCACACAGATCGCATCCCATCCACTGCTCATGGAACACTTTCTGTTGCAACTTAGAGAAATTCAGAGAGAATTAACTGTCACCATCACCATCCCAGGGCAAACATGCCCTCTCAAGGATCGCTCTGAAGGTTTCCAGTGGAGCATCCCGAGTGAGGAGGCTCCTTCCCTCGGGGATCACCCAGAGCGTGAGCTCAACAGCCCTCAGGACCCCGTGCAAGGCAAGTCCCTTGGGTCAAGTATTTGTCCTTCCGTGAGCTGCCAGGGAAGAGATTTTCAGATCAGAGTTCAAGAACGGTGCACGGAACACATTAAAGCCAGTTTAGGCTAAGGTTTATCTTCCCATGTGCCTGCACTGCCTGGCCAGTGTGGGCCACAGCTCAGGACTTGCATTATTTCCACTCAAATACTACAGATTCAGGGTTCAAATTCCTGGTCACAGATAAACCCAGGTCAGAAAACTCCTACAGTTAATCCGCGTTCAGCCTTTTAGACTTCCATTGCAGAGAAATAAAAGAAAAGAAGCCTTACGTTTCCATTTAAGCTGCTGGCGAATCTCTTATTAATTTTACTAAGGGACTTCCAAAAAGCCAAGGATGCCATGCTCTGAAGTCTGACAGAAGTTTATTTACAAGTGCAGCTTCACGTTGGATAAACATTGCTTAGTGAGACACGGAAAACCAGTCGGTTCTGCCCTCCTACCTGTTGGCTCAGAGCCTGCAAAACCACCCTCATCTCATCTCCCCCAAACCTGAGCCACGCTTTTCCAGACATTCCATCCCACTGATAACCAAAGGCAAAATGGATTAAGCTGAGGATAAAAGTGCAGAAAGATAACAGCAATGTGCTTTGTTGTGAGGGGGAGGGAGCGGCCGCCGGGCCGGGCTGTATTCCCAAAGCAGCCATCACTAACGGCCTCGCTTCCACCGAGGAAAAAAGGGAGGCCTGGAAGTGCCGGACAAAAGAAATCCCACCAGACAAAGAGAAAACAAATTAAAAGCACCATTATAAAACACAGATGCTATAAGGAAAATAAACTTCACAAGATTTAGTGGTTTTTGACAAAGTTGGACATCTGTGGAAAAGCCATCAGGAGCAGCTCCCAGGTATGGCTGGACAGGCATCTCCTCCCTCCTCACCACAGCCCAGCAGTGAACCCTCTGGGAAGTGTCACCCTCAGCTATCCACACATCTTCACCACTGCAATGCTCATTTATCAACAGCTACGATTTTATTTATGATTATTTTATTTATGATTATTTTATTTAGAATAATTGTTAAACCTCTTCGGGCCTGAATACGAGAAATCAAGCGTTTGATCAAATTGCACTTTTCTAAGTTTTCAAACTGTTTTTGGATAAGGAAGGAAAGCTACTCCAAGTGGAAAATGTTCAAGACTTGCAAGCTTCTAACACTGTTCAAAAAGCAGTCAATCAACTGAAAGCAATTAATACCGTAACTTGTCCTCTTCTGATCAACTAAGAGCCTTGATGAATTCAGGCCAGATTTCAAACTGGTCAGCATTCGAACAGAGTACTTGAGGGCACTGCTGTCAGAGACCATCTCTGAGGAGAGAGGAGGAAAAACACCCAGAGTTTTGCCACTATAATGACATAATTCCACAGCCAAATGCAGCACAGCAGAGATTCCCACCAGCTCTGAGGAGTACACTGTGCACCAGCACCGTGTGGGCAGAGTTATGCAAAGATGCTTCACCAGACCCAGAAAGAACTGTGTTGGTGCAGTCCCACTCGTGGCTCTCCTGTCACTCTGCCCTGCTCTTTAGTCCTTGCATAGTCCCACATTACTGCAGGCAAATCACTTCTTATCTGATTTAAACCCAGTTTGAATGTACAGCTACCACAGAACCCACCTGTGCATGGGAAAGGCAACTCGCTCTCTCAGAGCCAAGCTTAAAACCAAAACTACACCCTCACACCTGAGGGATGCACCCACAAAACTGTCACCAAACTGAAATGAAATCCTTTTACCCATCACATTTCAGCACGTATATGACATGTCTCCCTGTTTGAGTGCTGCAGGATTTTCTCTGGTGTCCAGAAATCCTGTCAGTGAGCAAAGCAAAGAGGACTTAGCCCAGACAATTTTTTATGGTAGGAAAGTAATGATCAGAAGGATTTTAGTTTCTCTGTACACTTTACATGAAAAACTAAAGTGGTATGAAGCACCTCTCAGCCTTATAATAAAATGTTTTTATGTTGATTTTTTCCATTTTTCTTCCATTACTCCAATACAAAAAGCTTAGTAAATGCAGTGTCATTAAAATTCAAACCCCACTTGATTAGCTTTTATATCTTACAGTATTTAACAGACTCCATTTCAAAGGGTACCACATAGTCTACTGACATTAACACTACATGTAAACATCTGTAATTTGGGAAATAAAAACACAGTAACTCCAGGCTATGCAATCATGTGGAGGCCAAGCTGCAGGAAAATGAACCGTGTTTGGCCATTATTTCTGTTTAGTGTAACGCTGAGGATTCCTCAGCTAAACATTCCCTAATCATATAAAGCAAGGGAAATAAAATCCTTTCTAACTGGCGGGCAAAAAATGGCAGGAAAAACAGAAGTGTCATGGACATGGTGGTTTATTTTGCTTTGCTTTTTATTCAATACAAAAGGTTTCCCGGATGAGAATGGAAAGCTTCCCAGCTTCAGTTCCAAGACTTTCACCCTCGCTTCTGACCTTTTCTCAGACATGTTCCAGTATAATCTGTAATCTACTACAGTCGGAAGAGGAAACAGCAGCGCCCTGGTGAGAAACGCTGCCTTGTGACCCGAGGAGAGAACCCAGCGGAAGCAATGCTGGCTCACGGAGCCCTTTGGAAGGGCCTGACAGGCAAACTCAACAGTGTCCCCAGAAACACACTCAGCACCACGAGCCCTAATTACTGCCAAAGTGGGCTTTCTCTTTCAGGTTTTGTTTTATTCAGTCAAACATGTGTTATCTTTCTTTGTGACATGTTAGACGTTTTCCTAGAAAAAGTCAGGAAACTAATTATTTTAGTTAACGATCGCCTCTCAATTAATGTTACATTGCCATTTCCTTGAATTGTGTCCTATCAAATTTAAACTCATTTCACACCCTAACTCTCAATATTTCCAGGACAATTAGGCCCATTAAAGCAGAAATATTATGTCTTAGCTGCTGCATGTATAACCACTTCATGTACTACTCAGAGCAACTTCTCCTCCCAGCTAAAGCGGTTCAAGTCCGAAAAACCCATCACTAATTTGATTCCACTGAAATGGGTGGGAGAAAACAACGCAGCCGGTTGTTTTTGTAACATTTCAAACCACTTGATATCAAACCTTTGGAAACACAGCTGCACTAAATCTCACGACTGTCCTAAGGAAGCAGAACTGTCTCTCAGTTTGCATCCAGGCAAGGCATGTGATGGTGACAGTCAGAGTGCTCTGCCGAGACGTGCAAGCGCCAGCCCAAGTGTCTCAGGCACTGCTGAGACAGAGCCCTCTGCCCTCTCACCCGAGCAACTTGAACTCCAGCCCTTCCAACTGCTCGTCAGCATCATCCACTCAGAATCTGAGCACAGCCTCGTAACAGTCTCTTCCCCCTTCTCAAGTTTTTCTTCTACTATCTTCACTCTCACAAACTCTGTCCCCCGGTTATGAAGTGTCCCACTGATACCCAGTAATCTCCTCTTTTCCTGGGCACAGGTTAGGGGAGAGAGAAGGAACTGACACGACCCTTCTGCTGCCTGTGCCTCTCCCTGGCTAAAGATGGATTATGAAAGAACAGTTCCAACCTCAAGCTCTACCTGGGATTTGAACTTGTTGTTTAAACAACTAGTGATGTATGGCTGGTCATCTTTCCTACCTCCATGTGCATTTTTTCCTTCCCTGCACTGAAAAGTAATTACACTGACAGTCCAGAGGAATCAAAAAGGAGAGGAAACCATTCTGTCAGAACAGCAACAACATCCTGGGCCCCATGGCACCTTCTCACAGCAGCCGTGAGGACATCTACAGTGTCAAATGCCTTGTGCAAAAAATAACTCCTTGAAAATCTGACACAAATATTTGCTTCTTCCCTTGCTCTTTCCCCTCCTCATTTTGTACAGACACCAATTTGCCGTGCTAAAGCTACTCAAAGAGCCACACAACAAAGGTGTCCTGAAGCAATTCCTTAGAAAACAACCCCTCTGCCACACATACAAATCTGGCATAATAATCATCTTTCAGGACTTATTTAACTAAAAATACTGTTAGTGCAAATCTCAAGTCCATTTATGGGCAAAACTCGAAATAAACCCAACTAAACTGGTTTGCCAGCTGTTGGCTCCAGGCTTTGCACAGGCAGCGGCAGCAACGCTTCAGCTGGGTTGTTCCAGATGGTGGTTCCCAGCCCAATCAGCCACACAGGCCATCCTGCTCTTGGGTCATCTCCAGCAAGCACCAGGCACAGGCAGGGCCAGCTCCACACCTTGCCAACCTCTTTGAGCCAGACCTTGCACCTTCAACTCTCCACAGATGGAAAGACTCCAAGACTAGTTTCTTGTCACTACTAAGGGTGTAGCTACGGACAATTTTGCAAGGAAACATGAAGGAGCAGTGCCACCCTCACTGCTCTGGGCCAGAGGCTGTGGCTGGAGCTACCACAGCACTGAAGTGGAGTTTGCAAACCCTTCTGAGGACAGGACTCTGTGAGCTCAGACTAACACTGTGCTAATGAGGTTATCGCGCAGGCAGCCCCCGGGCACTGTGCACAGACTCTGTTACTCCGATTTCTTGCACATGGGAATTTTGCTAACACTGTCTGCTGGTGAATGATGAAGCGCTTGAGAAAACAAGTATGTACTACTGCTGCCCCTTGTCACGTCTATCCATCATAATTCATATCAGCACAGCTCTGAATTCAAAGCCTTCTTTCAGGGACGACTCTGAGACGCTTCAGCATTCTGAACTTTGGAAAGCTTGGGTGTCTCAGACTTCTCTTCCAAATGACACAGTCAGAAAAACCCATCAGCCTGTCTAAGAAACTGCAAAATGATTGGGCTGGGAATTTCTGAAGGACATCTCTGCTGCAGCTGTGTTGGGTGAGGAGAAGGGGAAAATTTAATGGCAGCTGTGTTGGGCAAGGAGACAGGGAAGATCCGAGCTTATTAGAATTTAGTATTGATGATAATCTCTATATTAATAAATCTGAGATATTTTTTTTTACCCCTGCCTTATCTTCCCCCTAGCTGCAACCATTAGCACAAATATTTTAGCACCTGAATTCAGTCTGGGCTGAATACAGAGAATTTATCCCAAGTTACGTGGGAAAAAAAAGAAAAGTGCCTTGAGAACCACTGCATTTGAGAACGTGATAATAATATCCATGGGTAATTATAATAAATGGCTTGTCTGAAACACCCATAGAATAGGAACTGAAGCAAACCATAGCAATGTCTGCCTCCTGCACCCTCCACACACCCTCGGCAGCTCTGCTCTTTTACCCATGACCGTTAAGGATGTTTTCTGGCTCCGTGACAGCATCGTGACTCAGGTCATGAGAAGTGTCAAAGATGCATTTCCTTGAGATGGGAAAAAGCAACTTATTTTAACAGCCCACAAAGACTAAGCAAAAAAGAATAAGCCCAATCAGCGCATTTAAGGGTAAAGATAAACCTTTTAAAAGATACAAGTATATTTTATTTTCAATCTTAATGCTTACGTTTCTTTCCATAAAGTGTTTACATTTTTCAGACTACCAAAAAAGCACAGTTGATTAAATGCCTTACTTAAGAACAATAAACTGAAAAAAAAGGACAAGGGCAGCACCCACTTACTGTATAATCCATCACCAATCATATAGACAAGGGATCTGATTCAGGGTGCAGGCATGAGGGAGCAGCCCTGGATTCCCACAATACCCACTGCCAGGGGAAGCAGAAGGCATTTGGGGTTGAACCCAGCAGGTCCATCAGATAAAATGATTGTTCCCACCAGCTCTTGTCCCATTCCTTCCCCTCGTTGGTTACTAACACAAAGCTTCACATGCTTTCACCTTCGCTCATGCCAACCCTTCCTTGTCATACAACACCCTCCATACTTAAACCTCCTCCTTCAGCTGATACGGTCTCTTGAAAAACTCTAGATTCTACTTTCTCACCTTGTGATCAAACACACTACAGCCTTGTATCAGGTGAGCAAAGCTACTTTTTGTCATTTCACTGATCGCAGCTCCCTTGAGCCACTTACATTCCTTGACCCACCAACAAATGTCTGGACTGCCTCATCTTCCTTGTGCTAGACCTCTCTTCTCCTGACCTGAATTCCAGCCACTTTTGTGCTTTGGACACCACCACCATGCAGAGAACCATTCCTGCATCACTCCTTCAGTGACTGGCTCTTTTCAGCTGGCTTGTTATTTCAGAGCTCAGTTTTAGTGATGGGTTTTATGCTGATTGCACTCATTTCTCCCTAAAACACCGTTCAGCATATCAAGCCCTCTGCACAGACACATAAAGCATATCGAGGAGACAAAGCTAAGTGTGTTCCTTCTCAGGGATCATTAATATTATTCATCAATTTCCAATTGGCAGCTGAAAACCCGATCAAAGCGATGCATCAGCTGCAGGATGTTGTTACTGCTCACAGTGTGGAGAAGGAAATGCACCAGCCTGTCCTTTATATACCTGGTTAACCGGGGAGATTTGCAGATGGAGAAACACGGCTTTACTGTAAATTAAGAGGAAGCAATTGAGGGAACAATTGCAATAACCATAAAACCCCCAAATGTCATTTTAGCAAGCCATTTTCAGATAAACACTTAAAATTTCAGTTACTTCTTGTCCTCCCTCAGTACCTGCCTCTGACCTTATCAAAAGTGTCTTCAATTTGATGTTACACTGTGTATCTCGAGAGCTGCAATTCCCTTCTGATGTCCATCTCTTTCAACCTTCAATTTATCTGGAATATTCACAACTTCAAGTGTCCAGGCCAACATGTATTTGTCCCAGTCTCCGAACTACACTGTTTACCTGCTTTAAAACACTTTATGTACAGACACAGACTTCCCTGGTGACAGAATTTACCAGCCTAGTTCCCTACTTATCTGAGGGGAATTGATCTTTTCCTTCCACTTCAGCAACTATCCAAAATATCCCTCCTGCTTCTTTCACTCCACTGACCATCTATCCATTACCAAAAAAAAAAAAAAGAAGGAGGAGGGGGGGAAACAAAAAGGCAGCTAAAAACACACCTCATTTACAACCAGCGAGCTGCTGGCCAGTTCCCAAACTGGTGCTTCCAGCTGTTCCCACCTCTTTTCCCCCGCCTTACACGTGGGCATTTGAAGGAAGGAATTACCACGGAATCATAGAACGGCCTCTAAAAAGTCCTTAGCAGGGAATTGCCACCGGGTAGATTAATTCCGTGCTTCCCGACTACCTTAAAGCTGCGAGCAGGAACTTCGAGGCGAGGGTGCGAACCGAGGCGAATCGCCGGGGCCCGGCCGACGCGGGGGGCTTATATTTGCCACCGAATAAGCATTTATAAGGTTTATACGAGCAGGTCGGCACCTGAATTAGCGGGGAAAGAAGGGTTTGTTCTGCTCGGCCCCGTTTCTTCCCCGCGTGTCCCCCCTGAGGGGCCGGCCGCGCCTGAGGGCCATGGCCGGGGGGAGGGCGCCCCCTGCAGGCCGCGCCGCGAGCGCTGAGGGGACGCTGAGGGGACGGGGCGGCCCGGGTCAGTCCCCGGCTGGAAATCGATTAAAAATAATCGCTTTCCCATCGGAAATTGGTGAGCCATCATATTAATGATCGGCGAGGAGGGGCCGTGCTCGATTTCGCGTCTTCCCGCCGCGCTGTGTCAGTGCAGAGGGTCGGGGGGGTACGCGGCGCTCTAAGGAGGAATCCCCGCAATCGGCCGCTAAAAATCGAGCTTTGAAATAAGCAGAGAGGTATGCTCGGGGAGGGGAAAAATCGGCCTTCGAAACGAAGCTGGAAAAAGAATTGTCTGAAATTATGTGTAAGTCTAAAAAAATACCCGAATGCGATGCTGTGGAGAAGCAACAATTACACAGATGGGAATGTTAAAAGCACATTAAAACTATGGGCTGATACTGCAGCTTGATTCGCTGGTTTTGCACATTTCTACAAACTTCTTTTATCGAGAGATGCCACAGATTATAAAGAGAAAAACTAAACTTAACAGACACTTTCCAAAGAACCATACTCGGCTCGTGTTCGCAGCGTTTGGAGTTAAAGCTCTGTGAAGGAACTGCTTTAAGTTATTATACATTTAATATTCTTTGAAACTATTTCTGTCTGCCTCTCTCTAAATAGGTGGTTTCTTAAGTGAGTGTTACTTAAAGGAAACCAATCTGTTTTTCAGGAAGGGCTGATGATGTCAGTCCTTTCAACTCTGCTTTCCCATAAGAATTCTTCTAGTAAAAGGAGTTTCACTCTGGGAAATAGTGAAAAGTAACATGAAAATATTTAAAGCATCTCAGCCTGCGTGTTTATCAAACTCCCAGTTTTATGCTTGGATTTCCATCACGTTGCAATTGTAACAAACGAAGGGAAAAGCGAGACAAAAACCTTCAGATTTTTAAAATTAGAAAAGATTTTGCAATGAAAAGCGTGCCATGCTAAAATATTGATGAAGAGATAAATACCAGCCTCGGTGCACTATATCCAGAACAACGTGTTTTTTTCATAATTCTAAATTTATCTACTCCATCTCAGCATTGGTATTAAATCTGGAAAAAAGCACGGTGTATTATGAACAGTTTCTTGGCAAAATCACACCATCCAAATAAATACTTCAATCCCCAACAAAATGCAAGGCAAATTCAAAGAGTATCCTATTATTACAGAATGTTTTTAGTAAGTGTGGATGTGTAGGTGGATGTCCAATGTGTGTTTCACTTACTGTATTATTAGTGTTTGTTCTGATACTGACAATTCCTGCAACAGAGAAACTGAGCAGAGCTACAGAGACTTTATTTCACTTACCCGTGGTGCAAGAAGTACTGAGAGTAACACTCTGTAAATTTTAATTTGCAGAATAAAAATACTAGGACATATATATAGATTTTAATCTTCCAAGTAAAGCATTACATTTTTACAGCTAAATCCTCACTGCTATTCCCAGACAGGTGTCCTGAAGAGAACAGGGACGTGTTTGCATCACCAAGGACCTAGTTCTGCTTTTACTACTCATCCCTTAATCCCCACATCACACCTGTGAGACAGGTAAGAACCAGAAACCCCATTTTATACAAGTAAAAAGGTCACATAAGGCCATATTCTACCCTAATACTCACCCCCACAACCAACTGATGTTGTAATAGTCTTATAATAGTAAAAGCCCATAAAAGGATCCCAACCTAACTCAGATATTCCTGACAGCTCTGGCAATGCAAAGGAATGACAAAAATACAACGTCACTGGATTAACAGACAGAACAGCCCAAACAAAATCTCTGTCGGCTATAAAAGGTGCAAAGGAAATATCTCTTTATCATCCTCTGTTTAACAGTTCACTTCATTCTGCTGAAAAGAACAAAGCCAAACTATGATTCATTTGGAAATGAAATCATCCCCACCCCCAGTAAAGGCTGACATTGTGTGGGTAAACAGTTCCTGGGGTGCTCCAACAAAATGTAAATAGATTGCCTTGCTACTATATACACAGCAAACAGTTTCATTTTGAAACTAGGAGGTGAAAAATATGACAGAGCATGAACTCTGAAAATATTTACGAGAACAAAAGCTAATCACAGGTTACCATCAATAAGTTACAATTGCTAATCAAAAAGAGAAGATAACAAGCCAATGCTTTGTGCACAGCAGTCCAGTCTTTTGGCACAAGGTTGTAGCAGTGATATTGTAATAATAAAAGCAATATTAGCAGAAGGATTAACTGCAGGTTTTTTTTAACTTAGGGTTTATTTAAAGTTTTCTAGATTGCAAAGGACACACAAAAACCCCTCCAGTTTGCCACAATCTTCTCTGAATCAGTCACCTAATCAACAATTTATCCCAGTGCAGTGGTGCTCTCCAGGTATTATTTCCATTATGAACAGCTGCATTTAAAGGATGATTAAGGAAAGTAACAGCTATTCTTCTTGAAGAAAACTCCAAATTAAAGTAATTCCACGCATGGGAAACACAGAGATTATTATTGTTGTCACACAGCAGAAAACTGATAGCCAAAATTAGCCAAATAAAATTTACCAAGGCTTGCAGAGTGAGTTAAAAGTAAAGCAAGGAATCCAATCCAGGACTGCCCTTCTCTGTTCTGAGTGCTAGTTTACACTCCTGTCCCCAGACTGCTGCAACTCCTCCAAACAACAATAATTTAACATTATAATATGGTAAGGAGCTGTTACAATCTGAGTAAACACATCTAAGCTCACAAATTAAAATAATCATTGGTCCCTGGCTAATCCAGCTGCCACACACACAGTCCCTCTGCTGAAAGTCACTGCAAACTTCAGGCATTTTTTACAAGTTGATGATAAATGGCTTTTTATAAAAAGCCTATAAGAGGGTTCAATATCCTGCCTGCCTGCAGCCAGGTAAACTGAAAGATTACTGAAATGAAAAAGCAGCAATAAAATTACTGAAAATAATATAATATCTTCCCAAATGGACTCTTTAAAATGAAACCATTTTATGTTCTTTTTCTAAGATTTTTTTTTTTAAGACAGCTCTGCTAACTCCTCTACATAATCCCCAGAAATTTCTCATGGAAAATCTTCATAAGCAGGTTTGTGAGTTACCAGCACACAGTCTTAGCCCGAGTCCAACTTCAAGCCCTTCATCATTGAAGTGATGAGCACAATCTGTGTGAAGTCCTCCAGGAGCCAAAGTTACCCTCCTGCCTTAACTCTCAGCACCCACGTGCAGCCCTCCAGTGGAGCTAATTGTTTAAACAGAGCTGATTTTCAATCAGTGATGACTGCACAGAGGTCTTGAAAGAAACCTGATTTATTATCTTTCAAGACAGACATCTGCCAACCAAAGTCTTAGAACTCTTGAGACACTCCCCTAAAAGCTGCTCCCTTTCTCTCAGTAACTCATCCATGTGGGCCTGTCTCCTGCCTAGACAACCTGCCCACCACTGAGCATCCTGGAGCAAGGGAAACTGCTGATTCCTCTTTTAAAAAGAAGTGTTAAATCTATTCATAACTTCAAATGCATCTCAGAGCACTGTAAAGGCAACAACTTACTGCAGTTTCCCTTGACAGAAAACAGAATTGTCTGGATGAAAGCTGCACAAATTGATAGTTCCTTCCTCTCCTTTATGTGATGCTCAACAGTTGAAAGGGATTGGATGTGCCATAGCAAACCTTTAGCAGTCCCCAGCCTGTTTCAGGCCTGACATGCTGAGCAGCCATGAGAGAAAGTAAAATGGCAGATACACAACTGTCTGCAAGGAGGAGGAAACTTCAGAGCACGTTTTGGGTGCCTTCCAGTGGCTCCAGGCAGAAGAGCAGGGCTCCAGAACAGCTATGCACAAACCTTTGTTCAGAAAAGTCCAAAGAAAGGAGAAAATACAGAGGCTTCTTCTGAGACAAGTCTGGTTCCCTTAATAATCACTAAGTCATAAAACAGTTCCTTTGATTCAGAAACCCCACAAAGGTTCTCTCTATAGCAGAAAGACCAGCACATAGCTGGGCTTTCATGAGCACCAATCCTACTCATAATTAGGGAAGAGGGACTGTTCCTGGCCATTTTTAACACTCCCAGACTGGAAAAGGGTGGGTACTCTATTTAGACATTCATTTCCATAGAAGTTGTGACTTACTCTTAATAGAAAGGAGGCACAAGGATGCAGCAAATCCGAATCCAAACAAAGCAGCTTCTAGCACAGACCTCATGAAAGAGAAGGGCAGAAAGAATGGCAAACACAAAAGTGAAGAAGCTGTGACAATGATGATTTTTGAACCTTTTTTGAGGCTCCCCTTCACATCCTTTGGGTGTCTCCACCACAAGACCAGGACAGAGAGATCAATTCTTACAGATTTTTCCTTCTGCACATTATTTGTCACATTGCACACACACACCCCCAAAAAAGGGGACAAAAATCTGTGCCATCAGCTTCCCACTGCCTTGTTTCCACATTTCTTCTCAAGCAGCATTTATTGTAGATATCCAGATGTGCTTCATGATCACTGGGGCTGATGAGCAATGACAATTTTAGGTAATTGCACTTGACTACAGACCAGATTACTGACTGTGTGCTAGATGGAAACTAAACTTGAAACCTAAAGACCCCCAAACTTTCAGTTTAGAGTGGAAATTATTAACACATCTCTGATAGCATCATTTACTTAAGTTGCAAAACTACAACTGTCTTTCTGAGTTACTTACACCTGGGCTCATTCTGGTAATACCTGCACGCATCACATATCTGCACAACACCCGCAGCACCTTATTTATGAAATGTGTTTCTTCATGAAGATACAAGGGGGAGGAAAGAAAGGAAAGAAGTGGATTTACCATGGAGTGGAGAGCCCGAGGGGCTGCTGGACAGGCCTGGGACGGGGCTGCAGCGCCCTCCTTGCTTGGATGTGAGCTCCTGCTCGATCTCCTCCAGCCCCGCGCTCTTCTGGAACCGGCTCATGCGATTCACCACCCGGGGGGACATGTGTGTCCTCACACAGGGCTGGCCCCCGTAAGGATTGATGGGGAACACGTGGGAAGTGCCCCGCAGCGTGCTGACCACCACCCAGCGACAGTCGTGGCTGAAGGAGATATCCTGCACCTGGAAAACGGGAGAGACGTGGAATGGAGTCACCAGCGAACACACCGCCAGCACAGGGAACAGCCCTGTTTTAAACCGCCGCAAATCCTAATTGGAAATGAGACTAAAATCCCTGAATTTTGGGCAATAAATTTTATATAAATCATACATATTATTCAACATAAGCTGCAGTGTAATACCCAGTTCCAAATTTTGTGTCCTTTTCAAAAGATTCTGAGATTTTCCTTTTCAACAGGCCCGAACTTAGGAAGACAAACCACACTGCAAAGTGCCACAGAAAGCCACAAGAGCCTGGTGGAATTTTCAAACAGAATTTTGTTCTAAAAAGAGCTGGGAAATCATTTCAATTACATGTTTTGTATTTGCTTGTTTAATTTTTAGAGATTGCCCAAAAAGGGGCAAAGGAGGGATGAGAAGAGAGATCTCACCACTGGGCCTGGTTTTGACAAATACTGGCACAAGTCTTATTTTAGCTTAAAATGGTCAGTTTTGAAGCAAATATAAAAATACAGTTAAACATTTTCCACTACAGTTACTCCTTGCATAGATCTCAGATATGAAGTCCAGAAGGATTTCATTCTCTTTTAAGTGTGCTTTACACAACACTTTGATGGAAAGCAAATTCTTGTTTCTGAAGGAATGCTTTAAAAGAGAGATTAAAGTTTGTTTCCAAGCCGGTCCTGGCAGACAACTCAAGAAAACAAGTAGTCGAGGTTAAAATGATTTATCACAGAGAAAAATAGGCCTAAAACAATTCTTCCAAAATTGTTTTTAAAGGTAAAAGCTGACTAAAAAGAACCATGTACGCAACTGGGATTTACCACAGCAAACAAACATATAGAGGAAGGATTAGTTTTCATTGTATTATTAAACAGCATAAACTAAAGAAAATTCTTTAAGATTTCACTGAAGCCAGTTTTACAATACACTAGGTACTCAAATTGGAGTAAACACTGATAAAATCTTGACAAATATTCCAGAAATGCACTCCAGCTATTGCAGACAAAAGCAGCAAAGTATTCATCAAAGTGCAAGTTTCCAACTGAGCCCTGAAGCCTTGGAGATAAAAAAAGGATTTAAGTCTTGTGACTTGTGACAAGATATTTGGCTGACAGACTGTCACGACACAAAATGCTTCACCAACATTACACAGATCGAGTGAAAACCAGCATTATACACCTGCTCCCTTCAGTCCTGGTGAGTAACCTGAATGATCCGCTAACGATACAGCTCAACCCGCTCCCCAAAAAGTGACAGCTTTGGCACTTCAGTGAGTCCCCTGTTACTGACATAAGTCACAGCACTCAGAGCTCCGAGTTTGCTTACAAAGTGTTTCACCTTAATAGCTTGGTCAAAAGGGATTAGGGACCCCACAGGGATTAACAAGGGCCAAAAAAAGAAACCCCAAAGCTGTGGAAAAATGATGGCATCAAGACTGTTTGAGTCACTTGCTGTTTAAAGGGGCAAATTCTAGAGGTCAAAACCAAACAAAAGAACTGTGTACAAACTGGCACCCTCAGTTACAACAGAACTATGAGATGACAGAGGAAAAAAAATGACATCTCACTGCCTGCATAACAGAAACATGTGTTTCTACTCTAATACTGCTTTCAGTTGGCATCCTAAGGGTTATGTTGTTTTAAAAACTACACATAAAAGCCCTGGCATGGGACAACCCAAGCCAAGAAACTGGGAAACAATCACTACAGGATGTTTTTCTCCTCAGTGTAAACATTACACAGAGAAAAAGTATTGCTGATCTACAGGAAGAAAGTGTGGAACTACGTAACCCAAAACACTCTCTGTCCAACAGCGATCGCAAACAGGCGCTGCAGGCAGAGCGGGCATCGTGGCCATGGCTGCCTCAAACATGGCTGAAAACACACAGGCACAAGGGGTTTAATACTCAGGAGTAACAA
The DNA here is from genome assembly GCA_013400415.1 of Scytalopus superciliaris. Lineage (NCBI taxonomy): Eukaryota > Metazoa > Chordata > Aves > Passeriformes > Rhinocryptidae > Scytalopus > Scytalopus superciliaris. The sequence goes on from VXBX01001698.1 coordinate 566,654, forward strand.
GGAAAAAAAAGTGTTGACAAATGAGCGTGCAATGAATTAGGATTTATAGGAACAGAGCTACGAAACCCTACTCAGCAGTGACAAAAGTTATTCTGGGAGCTGCTGTCACACATGCGGTAATTCCACCCATCTCCTCCTGGTGCCAAACACGGCCTCGTTTGTCTTCCACAGATAAAGGGTGAGTAGCAGAACCACAGAAATTCAAGGAGGTAATTCAGGGAATATCTCCAGTTCCAAGGGCAGAATCAAATACGCTCGTATCAAACCCACAGAGATCCATCTGTGCCATGCGAAGGTGCCCGTCGCTTTCCAGCAGGCCTGGAAGAAGGCAGCAGACCAGGCTGAAAGGGGAATGCTCAGAAATGACTTCAAAAATGCCCATGACAAACCCTATAAATTCTCCCCTCACCGTGCTGATCTCCACCACGCCATTCCTGTACATTACACAGAGTTCTCCACTGCTTCGAGTATAAACAAACTGCACAGTGGCCCATTAGTGGTTTTCAAGTTTATGCTAAGCGTTGCAATTTATTGCTGTCCTTTAGGTTAATGTACTATTATTTCATGTATTTAGAATATATTTCTGGATTTGTTGTTAATTATGATGTAATGTTTAGATCCCAAAGATCAATCAAGACCCCACAGTGTTTACAGATATATGTTAATACAGTACAAAGTACACCAGATCTCTCACAATGCAGAGTTTATTCTATAGCTCAAGGTCAAGGTCACATTTAATACTCATGTCTGTAATTCAAAATTTTATCCACCCTCTTCTGTCTGGGCCAGTAGAGGGAATTACAGACCTGAGATTTTGTTTAACTTGGGAACCCTTAAGATACTTTCAGTTGCAATACTAAATCCTTTTGTGGGAACATCAGTGCTCTCTCCCAGTTTTACATCCCAGGCTGCTCCAAGCCCTGTCCAACCTAATGCTGAACACCTCCAGGGGCGGGGCAGCCACTGCTTCTCAAACTTGTGCCAGGGCCTCACCACCCTCAAAGGGACGAATTTCTTCCCAAAATCCAGTCCATCCCAGTCCTCTGCCAGTGTGCAGCCATTCCCCCTTGTCCTGTTCACTCCATACTCTCCTAAATAGTCTTTCTTGTCAGCTCCTTCAGGTACTGGAAGGCTGTAATTACGTCATCCTGGAGCCTTCTCTTCTTCAAGCAGAACAATCCCAACTCTTCTCGGCCTTTCCTCATAGGAGAGGTGCTCCAGCCCTCTGATCATCTTAGTGGCCTTCTCTGGACTTGCTCCAACAGGTCAGTGTCCTTCTTGTTGTCCCCTGTTCTCCTTCAATTACTCATCTGTACTTCTAACTTCCACTATCCTATTTCCCTGTGTTTCCAACACTATGAGGTAAAATCCTCCAGAAAACTGAACTCAAATGTAGCTGCCACATTCAGAGCCTGCCCTGAGCGAGACAGTCAGGTAATTTAATATATGGAGGCCTACAAGGACACGTCATGTGTCAACAGCTCTGCTGAAGATCAGCTTTCATGACTGCACAGATCAAAAATCACTTCTGATACTGCAGACTCACAGAACGGGATGGGTTGGGAGGGCCCACAGTGGGTCACCTGGTCCAGCCTCCCTCACCTGCAGCACAGCACTCACACGTGTTCTGTTAGCAAGGAGGAGGAGCTTTACTGGGCTGTCACAGCACCCACCAGGCAAACCCACTCCTGATGCATGTGTTAGAATACAAAGCTCACAACACTGAACCAGCCTATTTCAATAATAATGTCAAGAAACAAAACACATTTTCACCTCCCTGGTGCTCTTTTTTTTTTTTTCCTCCCTTACCACTCCTTTTTCACTTATGGGGAGTTACACCAGGTGCAAACTGTATATTCTGGTGCACTTCACTGCATTTAATTAAACTTTGATAGTTAATTGAAACAACAGTGGAGAAGGACTAGCACTGCTGCAGTGGGAACTTGACCTGTTCATGCTCACTGTGCCGTGTCACAGAGAAAACACACCATTATTTGAAGCACAGGACTTAAGTATTTAATTATGCTGTGCAGGGAGACGGCAGGAAAAAAAATCCCAGTATCATTAACAATGAGAAAGAGCAGCAGTACCAAGGAGCTAGGGGTCAAAATAAATTAGAAAACTGGTCTGTATGTGAATTTTTTTGGTTGAGAAAATTAAGGAAATGATGTAGCAACGAACACAAATGAAAAAATAATAAAATCATGGAGTACACAATATGATTTATAAGACCAACACAGACCCAACTCTGTCTCCCCAAGTCCTCAAAACTGATTTCAGATTTCAGTTTCTCCCCGGGCACAGGGAGATGTTCACGTGGGGTCCCTCAGCCAGAGCAGAGCTGCCTATTAATAACTGAAACTGCTCCAAGCTCCGGCTCCTCAAGGCACTCAAGCTACTTCTAATTGTAGCAGCTTCTTCTTGTCTGCTCTCATCAAAGACTCATCAACTTCCCAAAATCAATCTTTATTATTTCAAGTCTGTCCCCAGCTTATTTCCTAGAAATAAGAAAGTCTCCCTTCCAGAGACTGTTTCAATAATTGCAACTATACGAGCACGTCAAAAGACAGGAATAAATCCCTACGGGCCATGGAGGTTCACATCACAGGTCTGTAAGTTGTTCCAGTGTTTCAGTGCCTGCACACGGGACATGGCACTGCGGAATCACATCCCAGAAACATTCACGCATTCCCTAGAAAAGCATGAAGTTGCACGTGCTCCGTGGCAGCCCAGGCTGGAATGTTTTTGCCATTCCCTGTGTTTACCTTTGGCGAGTGCAGCCGGTTGGAGCAGCAGTCAGAGTGACAGCAGTGTGACAGTGCAGGAGATTACAGAGGCCCCTGGCCACCCGCCCGCTGATGCTATCGCTGCGTTTATTTGTTCTAGGCTGAGATAATACTGTTTGCAGGGATCTTGTTTTTTCTGCTTACAATTTCAGATCAAAGAGGAAGGATCATCAGGTGACAGTCTAACTTTCATCTGCAAGTAAATGAGCTTCCTCAGTTCAGAACATGCTATACCTTCATTAAAAACCTTCCCAAATGCTCTTGGGTAAAAATATGAGTGCGGTAAGTGTTGACTCACAGCACGGGAGATGCAGGACCAGAAAATGTAGCCAAACCATGCACCAGGTGCACGGGCACATTTTTCTTCTTTACAGCTGAACTGTCCAAGTGTGGATCCTCTCAGAGCTTCAGTCTCTCTCTGGCATGGCTGAATACAACCAGAGCTTGCAATGGACATTCCTGGTGTCACTCATTGCATCAGACATGCTTTTTGTCCTCTTAAGGGAAAAACATATAAAATCCAAAGTGTAAGTGGCACTCAAGAACTAAAAGATATTAATCTGATGTAACCAAAACAGTGACTTCTGCCTGTGTTTGCAGAAAAGTGACTTTGAACGTTGTGACCTTGGGACTTGCATCACTCCAACCAGTGAATTACCTGAGCACTTCACATTCTTCCATGGCCATTGTCCTCTCAGTTCCCTTCTGAGGCAGAGGTCCCTGTGCCATTTTACCCCATCTTTATCCCAGTCACACAAAAAAGCCAGGGGCTTTCTTAGGAACTGAGTGATCTTCACAGTCCTGACTTGATGTTTGAATCAGCACAAACAGCTTCTTCCTGCATTCGCTGCTCAATATCAGCAAATACAACCTAATTTGCAATAACAGCACTTTAAAACTCAATAACACTCTGGTCATTCAAAGCATGCAGGAGGAGAAAAGGAAAGCTGTGTTAGGGTCAGCAGCTGTGAACAGCCAGCAATAATGCTGCTGCTCATCCTTAATGTGTACCAAGGGGAGAGGAAGCTCAGAAACCTGATCTTAGCAAGAATAGTACCTAAATGTCCCTCAGCATCATGACACCAACACCAAGGGGGCTGGCAGGGAAAGACAAATCAGCACAACAGCCTGGGAAAGAAAGAGATTTTGGGAATGTGGGGCGAAGCTCTGTCGGCCAGAATCTCATATACAAAAGCAGGTGATTTCAGCATGGACATTAAAATCCCACATACAACACAGGCATAATGATGATGTTTAAACAATTTATAATGGGCACTAGCTAAACAAATTCTGACACTGATAATCACTCATGTCCATCAACACAAATTAGAACTTTTTATAGCTCCAGTACAGAAGGTGACCTTTAAGACCATTGGCCTTGATTCACAGTTAGCTTTAAACCAGGGGGAAAAAAAAAGGAAAAAGGTCTGGTTGCAAATATATAAATACTGTTCTAACCAGAAAGGAGGTACAGAGGCCACAGTGTGGGCCACAGAATATCTCCATTGAGGATTTTATATTGAATGGTCTCCCAAATTCTTGCCTAATGCTACTCATACATGACACACAACAAAAGAGCAGCACCACATACTACTCTTCTCACCAAACAGATACAAATACTTTCATTCCAAAAGAAAAAAGTAAAACAATCCATCATATTATGTCAGTCTTTTAAATTATGTGTATTGAGAATCACAGGTACCAATGCGATAGTGTTGAATTATCCAGGGAGTTGTGAAACCCACCAACACACCTCACACTGGTTAGAATTTTCTCCATTTTCCACCACTCCAAAAGCTACACTGTTCACATCCCAAATGAAAACTGTGTGGCAAACTAGGAAAAAAATTTACTATGTTGATTCTGGGAATTTTAATGCAACGCTTTCACAGAGATGCTAATACTATACCCCAAAAACCCGTGTATCAATAAGGGTTTCTTCTCTAAGACACGTTCTGTTTCATTTCCAATGTGTGCCCTGAAAACAAATTTATCAGCAGTAAAAGCCAGAAGAACATCTTTGTTCCTTGTGACTGGAGTCCTGTGCTTCGGTTTTCAATATTGAGTCTTTGTATGAGAGGAGAACAAAAATAACTCTAAAACATTAAACACATTATAGAACATGCTCAAGCAGATGACAGAGTGTGTATACACACAAATCTCAATGTTCTTTGTATTATTTATAAAAATTACTTGTTAGTACCATATATATTATTCCATAGACACAGTTTTTCCTAATTTCCTCCCACTTTCCAGATGGATTATTACTTCTTATAGCAAACCACTGCCTATAACAGCAATTACACTCTTCCAGAATGGCAGCAGCAAAGCTTAACCTAAACTATCAGTACATTAAATTCACACAGATTGAAACATTATCAACCACTGCTACATCCAATAAGGCTTTCAGATTCTACTTGTTACAAAGGCAAAAAACTTCAGGGAAATGGCACAACTCATAGGAGGAAAAAAAAAGGTTTGAAGGAACTGTAGTCAGGGTACCACACTAATCCAAGCTCCCAGTGCCAGGGTCATAATCACAGCGCCCGAGGCTTCTCCCTGTCACACTGCTTTACATCTGCCAGGCTGTCACAAGCCTGTGCTTGCAGTGTGTAATTGCATCAGCAAGTGCAATACTCATTTCTTACCCCGTGGTGACATTTTTATTTCTGTATTTAAAGCAGGTTCCTCAGCAGTTACTCAGTGCTGTAAAGGTGGGGCTCTCCTGATGCCTCAGAGTGCTGCTGTGAAGGGCTCGAGCAGAGCAGTGCCAGCAAGAGCAGCTCCCTGTCCCCCCTCCAGCAGAAAATCAGTTTACTGAGCACTGTTTAAAATATCATTTCAGACTTGCCCACCCCTGGCTAACATCCTGACTTCATCTTCTGTCTTTAAGGGTGGGATTTTTCAACTGGGAAGTTAAACACGTATCGCCGCACGTTCCCCCACTTTGCTACGAGAAGTTAATCGCAGCCCCTTGATTAAGTCTTCCTTTCAACTCTTTAATTGTCTGTCTGTGGCTTTTACCACCAAAGTCAAGCAAACCCTGACAGTTGCTTCACGGGCACGAGACAAATGTTGAACATGTTACACGAGAAAAGGTTAAGTGCAAACACAGCCAGTAATCGGGGCTCTTTGGAGGCACTGCCAGAGCTGAATAAATCTGACAGCACCTCATTGCAAAGGGCAAGAATTTATTCTTGTCCAGGTTAAATGCTCTGCTCTTATCCCTTCTGTGGCTGGAACGTAAGAAAGGCTCTTTGTGTGCTGAAACAAACATTAAAGTGCCAACATACACAGAATGTATAAGGTGTCTGGGGATTATTCTTCAGCAAAGAGTTTAACTTACTTTGGCTTCAGTCTCTCCCCTGTGAAGTGTGTACAAATGATGGACGGCACTTTGTGATGATGACCAAGGATGTGTCAGTATTTGGAAAACATGGAAATCATGGCCTAACGTGTCAGTAGTGACCAGCAACATCCCTGGGTAAGAAAAAAAAAAAAAAGAAAAAGAAAAAAGAAACACAAAAGCACAAGAGATTAATCACTGCAAAAGAAGAGGTTTCAAATGTCTATCTAAAAAAGCAAGCGTGGCTTACATTTGGGCTTCTGGAAACAGAAGGAAACAGACACAGAAAATTACTGAATTGAAAGGGATTCACCTTGTAAAAACGAATCAGAACTTCAAATGAAATCATACTCACAGAATTATTTCTTAAGTATTAATATAGTATTACAACACAAATCTATAAAAAACAACTGAAAAATCTGAATATTCTAACTAAACTTGAGAACTGTGGGACCCCAACATGAAGCACTGAAATGATGAGTGTTACAGCAAAACCCCAAAATGCTCTTCCCTGGGCAAGAGGAGTCTGAGAAAGACTGATGTTTCCACAGTAACAATTTTTGGAAGAAGAGACATTATCTAAACCCTGCCAAAACAATCCATACCAAAACAATCCTCAAGAAGCATCTTTCTTATAAATGGAAGTGTCTGATCTGTTGGTGAAAGGCAGCAAATCAGAGTTGAGAGCTTTCAAGTGAAATACTAAATTAGGTATTAACTTCATTGAAAACAGGTCACTGGTGGAGGTACTGAACTGATTCAATTAAAGATCAACAGAATCACAGTAACTTATATTTGTTACTTACTTTTTTCCTCCCACTATGTGTCAGCCCTTAACCCAGTTTTTAAACATTTACAAACATATTTTAAATCAATTTACCATAAAAGAGCATGTTTTTATACCAAAAATTAAGTGCTTTTGTAGATACAAGGAAAGTTCAGCATCATGGCAGAAAGCAGAACTACAGCAACAAACTTCAGATTCAATTTTCAGTATAAAAATGTGCATATTACCATGCTTATTAATGAAATGTACTAAGTTATCATCCAAAGTAATCCTCTGGCATTAATTAAATGTCAAGTACAAAGTGATTTTAGCAGTTTAATAGTGACATTCTAAATAATTTTCAAGGAACCCATCTATTAAAGGAAACCAGGAATTCTCACACAGCTCTCTTGTGATCATTCTCCACGTAAAGCAAAACTGGAATCTTTTAACTTTTAGGAACAGAACTTAATCTCCGTGTTTTACATAACACCTATTTGGAGGATAAATCATTATCTGTCATAAAAAAGCATTTGCTTCCTTGGTTTATTTACATGTGGCTCCACAGTTCATCGCTCCCTCTGCTGCCCTCAGACACAGCCAGGACACATTTGGAAGCTCTCACACATCACCACTGAAGTCCTACCTCATGACACTTGGAATGGTTTAGAATTAAACTGGAATAAAATCCTCTTGTGTACTGAGCAGCAGAAAAACACACTCTTAGTAAAGATTAAGTTTAATTAACTTTTCTACTAGGCCACCATTACATCACTAGATCAGCATCCTGAGTTGTTTTCCCTCCTTGGCAATCCTGGAATCCCCCTTCCCTTCAGCCCAGACAGAAGGATTTCAGTGGCCACAGCCTTGACCCTGCGGGCCCAGTGTCTGTCTCCAGTGCCACTGACGGGTTTGGAGCACACAGGAGGCACAGCCAGTGCTGCCACCTCCACCAGGACAAGACGGAATCACCAACACCAGGCGGGAGCACGAGCAGTGACAGCCCTCAGCTCCTCCAGCCCACACCTCTCCTGGAATGAGGAGCCTTCCGAGGCCGTGAGGCCCAGCAGCAGCACTGGATGGAATCACAGAGATCCAAATTGCATCAGAGACAAAACTGCCTGCGAGTCTCCCCTCAGCTTGACCACTGAGGCTGGCAGGGCTCGGGCAGAGCGAGGCCACCCACGCTGCACGCAGCCATTCCTCAAACTCACACAAACGCAGCATCCCAGGTCTGACCTCAGCAAGATTCCCTCCAGCAGACATACTTTTACTGTTACCGGCTGGGGCTGCGATCCCGGGCGCTGGAAATGAAAGGGAGTTTGTTATGGAGCTGAGAAACCCAGCAGTGCATTTGGGTATTATGTTTGGGCGGGAAGGCATGTGAGCTGAGGTTGGTCTGGATGTTAATGTTGGCTTAACTGGCAATTTCCTTGATTTGTAGTGACTGTGTTGATAGGAAATACAGCTAAAGTTGCTCTGGTGCAAGTCAGCCAAGTCTTTAGTGTGGGATTATGCACACAATTTGCATTAATTCTGTTCTGCAACATCACAAACTCCACTTCCCTCCTCGTGAAGTGTGCGGTCCTCAATAATATATAGCATTTCCAGCGGAGAAAGCTGGAAGCAAACAGGGGCTTGTGTGCTGGAATTAGGCTGCCACTGTTACTGGAGCGAGGATATTCCAAAAGGTCTAATTCAACCCATAAGAATTTATTTTCTCTATTCCCATGTCTTTCTCTCCTCATGTATTAGACAGCTTTATAGAGAAGTGGAGTGTGCTTTGGGTCCTTCTGAGCTCTCCCTTATTCCTGGTGGAAAGGACCTTTGGAGAAGGAGAAGCTGGAGTAGATGAATCCGTAAGGCTTCTCTCAACAGGGAGCAGACAGCCTGAGCAAACACAAATAGTTTTTTCCTCCCCCAAAGCTCTAGAAGTCTTTTATAAATCCAGACACAGGGCTGAATGCACCCAGAGATACCAGCAGAGGTTCCTCATGGTATCCCATCTCCTGGCACGGTGCAAGGAAGATCATGAAAAACTTTAAACAAGCCAAAAATCTGTCTGGAACTGGGGACAAAAAGCTGCCAGTGAAAACACTGGAATTCCCCCCCCATGATGTCCACGGGTGTTTGGCCAGCCGGGGTCTCGTTTCCAGCGCTGGCGAGACCTGCAGGTGTCTGTGGGCGGCGAGAGAGCCCCGCGGTACCACACGGGGTAGGATTTCACCTCCCAGCCTTCCCCAATCCCATAAACCCCTCCTGAACCCCAGCAGGGCACAGCTTCAGTGCTCACCTCGGGCCCAAACAGCACAAACCCCCAGAGCCCGTGCTGGGAGCTGTTTGCTCACAGAGCGGATCCGAACGGCCACAGCCGTGAAATGGCTCATCTGTCCCAGGTCTGATCACTTCCAGACAATCCACACCACCCTGGGCTCCATACTCACGGGCCCTGCCTTCGGGATTTTTGGGTTTCATGGTTTTTGCTAAGTTGAAGGAGTCCAGAGGTGAAAGATAATACATTTGTGGGTGGAAAGGAATTGACTTAAAAATAGAAAGATGGGTGGTATCTGATTTGGCAATTTTTGCCTAATCTGAACTCCTGCTGCCCGTCCTGTTTGGAATAAATGCATTTTAGCAGATGAAAGCTGAGGGAAAACAGGCCCTTCACTTGTATTAGGGACTCTTTTTCAGTAAGTTAAAGAAGGACCTTTCACACCCACATTTGCATTTGAAGTACAAATATATACTGGCAGAACTTGTATCAACACAGAGGTCCCAAGCACAACACCACAGATGGGAAAGAACGTGTATTTATAAAACAGCATTTTGAAATCTCTTCCTCACCCCTGTTATTCAAACAATAAATCACCACTGTTTTAGAACACTGGACTTGGGTTTCGTGGTGGTATTTTCCAGCCCTCGTTGCTTCACGCTGAAGAATCCCAGTTTTCCATTATCCCAGCTCAGCCATTTTGTTTCCCTCTCCATCTCCCTGCAGGAATACCTAATCCCAGCAGAGAAACACCAACTGGACTCCTGGTCCTTACCTCACTTTCACTTTCAAATGCAGGAAACTTCAACTCAGCTTTCTAAGAGACCTTGTGACAGTTTTCCCAAAAAGTTGTTTGGACGGAAATACGGGTTAAAGCTGTTGTAAGTTCAGTCCAGAATGTTTTTTTCTAATGATGTACTTTATGGATGAATAATCAGAGATGAAAAGTGAATAATTCTTGAGGATTTCCTGCTTATTTTTCAAACTGGCAATAATCCCTGTTTAACAGATAACAGCTGAAATCCATTGGAAGTCTTGCATACACAGGACCCAGTGGAAATTTATGTGTCAAACAGACATTATTTAGAATGTATCTCACTGCAAAAATTCTGATTTTGCTTATCCACAGCACGAGGGTGCAGCCAGATTAAATTAATGACTCTTTTACTGTGTGGTTGTTCCAAATCCACATAGATGATTAAAACGCATACTTAGAGGAACAGATAGATATCCTAGATGGAAAAAAAATTAGGAAGCTGTAAATTAGGGCAGGTAAAACAAAGCTTTGCTACTTTTCCTGCATTCTGTTTGGGAAACAATAAGCTTCTTTCAGGATAGAAATGTTTTAAAAATACAAGGAATATATGCATAAAAGGAAAAACTAGTACAGATGTAGACTGTGGGCTGAGAGCTATTTATGCAGTATCAGAAGACTAAACCAGACTCTGGCCTGGCCATAAACTAAGCCCACGCCCTAAATGAGGTGCCAAGCCACAAAAAGCATTTGCGTCAACTGGGAATACAAGGAAAAGAAGGACTTCTAATTATAGGGCCTGGAAGCGGAAGCCCAGAGTGATTAGGAGTTTAGGCGCTGCTGTATGTTTATCTGGGAGCTTCCTCTCGCTCGCTCTCGGCCCGGCTGTGATAGATGAGGCTTGGCCTGCAGGGTGGGAGCACAGTCGCTGCTGGTACACGGAGTTCTCGGCGGTGCCGAGGGGCCCAATCGGGCCGGGCCGGCACAGAGCTCTGTGTGGGGGGTTAGAGAGCCCAGGCAGCCCCACTGTGTCCTGTTGGTCACACCCCCCCAAGTGCAGAGCCGTCGAGTGTGACCCAGGCGAGGCCCACGCGGCTTCCCGGGAGCCGTGAGCTCGGCCGGCGCTGGGAACACCAGCCTGGGGGTTGATCCCCGCATGGGCCACCCACTGAAGAGCTGGACTCGCTGATCCTTGTGGGTCCCGTCCAACTTGGAATGTTCTGTGATCTCAACTCCCCGTTTTCAGAGGGCAGGAGGGCTTCCCGCCCCCCTGAGCAATGCCATTCCGTCATTACTCCCGGAGGGACTCGACACGTTCAAGCTGTGCTGGATTTCTTTTGCAAGCACCAGGGGCGATGCTGGGAAAGCAGGCACATGTCTGCATGGAGAGCACGTGCATCCATGGATATGCTTCATTTAGGAATGCACCTCTTCCATGTCCACACACAGCCACGGACAGACCAGCACAGCCACTGCACAAACTCACTGCACACACAGTGATCAAAAATACCATCTTCTCAGACCTTAAATATGAACTGTGATACCACACACCATCGAGATTATGCTTTGAAGGCTTCCAGGTTAGAGGATAGAGCTCTCAGAAGAACCACACTGACTTACAGCTGCTCCCAATTCAGTTCCTTCCTACCTTGCACAGATCCTGCTCCACAGCAGCTCCCTGGCCAAAGCAGTCCCAGACATGCCTTGCTAAGATGTGACAAAGTTTACATGGTTTTAAGAAGCATCTGACCCAACCTATGAATAGGAGCTTTATTTACACTCACTTAACTCCTCTCCCAGGCTGGATGCAAGTCAAAATACAGCCAAGCATTAGTGCTGCTCAAGCCCTGGGAGGCTTTGAGTGTAACTTGTGCTCCAGTCACAAAATTTGGTCTCAAAGAAACTCAACCAAATAAAGAAATTCTGATTTTAACAATATTCACCACTAAAAAACCACAAGTACATAAAGATATCCAATGTTTTTAAAATAAATACTTTTAAAAATCCCAGCGAGTCAAAAAACAAAAGAGAAGACTGATAAAATACAATTTTGTGAATAAATAACTCCCTGTACTCTGGAGATCTCTAGACACTGTAACACCCAGGATAAGACACTAATTCAAGGTGAAAAACAAAAGTCAAAATAAATAGAGAAGTAAACAATTATTCTGTCATTAAATAATTACAGCTCATTTCCCTCTAGATGAGTGTTTTTCTGCCCACTTGCTTCTGATCAATGGGAAAAACTTCTGCAGAGATGTTCCAATTTCAACCTCTTTAACTATTAACTCAGGGCCACCGTCACATTTCAATATAGAACATTTAAATAATCAGAGCAATTTCAGGTCTGTTAGAGGTGCAGTCAGGCATCCTAAGGGGGACACAGTTTAATCTGTTTTACTGCTGGCCCAACATTAATTTTCTCGTTATTAATGGGTGGAAAGTCTCTTTTGTAGCCAAGGAAGCGTAATTATTTTAAATTTTCAATGTGTTGCACTTCACAGCTCTCAGCTGCTAAGCTGGCAGGAGTAACACTCCTGGAGAGCAGATCATTTATTTACCACATTTAAAAGGAAAAAAAAAAAAAAAACCAACCAGGAATTTATAAATCAGCACCATCTTTTAGCTGCTTATGAACTGAGAATCTTACTTGAAAACTTTCTCTCTTTGACATTAAAATTACCATAATAAAACAACCAAATTGAAGTTCAAAAGTGAACTGAATTTGAGGAGTCATTTAAGGGTTCCAGCACTGGATTAAGAACCAGGGATCCCATGGAATATTCTCCTCCAGCACTAAGTTACTGCAAGACCCTGAGGGACAACTCATTCCCTTCAGTTTTCTAAACATTCACTTTCAATCCCTACTGCTCCAAGTCTGAGGTTCTTACAGTCCATTTTCAACATATCCTTCTTTTTAACCTCTCCTCATTCCCTGCATTGCAGTTGTACCCACAGCTTTGATTTCTGCTCTTTGCTCTCCATCCTGTTTGCAAACCTCTCCTCCACCTCCTCGCCCTGGCACTGCTGGGACTTCATCACCATTCCTTCATTCAGCTGGGAAAGTCTCCCACTTCTTGTTCCCCTGAGGACTCATTTCCTCCTCTGCAAACCCATTTCTTTGGAATCTTTCTTACCACCTTGCCATTAACTCCACAAGGATCAAGTCTTACATCCTTCATCCTTCCTGCCTCTTGATCCAGAAACTCACCCCATTCTGAACATGCTGTGTGAATTCTCACTTCTCTATGCAAGACATGTAAATTATTAATATATTATGTTTATTGGAATGCACTTCCCTCATCCCACCCATTTCAAAGTCAGTACGTCCAAACTGAGTGTGGACTTTGCAACAGCTACAGAAATGTTTTAATTATTGTATTTTCAGTTTGTTTTTAAGGGCTTGAACTGAAGAATATCGGGTCTGTCACTCCCCCTAAAAGGGTGAGAATCCAGGACAGAATCCTGCTGCTGGAAAACACCTCCAAGCTGCATTTAAATGTAGAGAAATGCTTTTATTGAGAAACACCGTCCCAGGAGAAGACCACCAGGAAGCTTTTGTAACAAAATGTCCTTTTCAGAGGCTCTGGAGCTACTTACTTGCCTTAACAAATTGGCAGTTGAAGCACAACCTCTAAAAAAATCAAACAGAGGATAATTCTCATCTTTCCTGGCTACCCACAGCCACCTACTGGGTTTGTTGTACATATAGTTCTTGGCAGTGCAGCCTTCCCTCCCCAGCCCCACCGAGAAACGAGGCACAGACCTTACAAAAACAGGACTGGAGGATTTAAACAACCTTCAAACAGACGTGGCAAAGTTCTCCCCTTAACCCCCCTCCCAAAGCAAACACAAGTCATAGAGGCATCTGCAGGGATGCTCCTGGAAACAAGGAGTCACAGCACAGCAGGGACAGCTCTCCAGTGGAGCCTAAAGCCACAGTGCAAGTTGGGATCAGCCAGTCCCAGCTCAAGTGCAAGAGGGAAACCCTGGAACTGGGAGGTCCTGCAGCCCTGTAATAAGCTGTGCTATTACAGTTACTGGGAGGGAGGGCAGGACATGCACAGGGAGCCCAGGCATTGCTGGGACAACTGTGGGGTCACAGCAGGATGTCAGGAGAGCAAGTGATTCAAAATACACCATCCTTGGTGAGCCAGAGAGGATCTGCTCCTTCCTCCCCTCTGCAGGGAGAGGAGAAACTTAAAACTTACCGACTGAGGGCTAAATGAACAGCCCATCCACTAACCAGGGGATGAAATTATGTCAGAGACAGCAAAATGACTGTAAAGCCTTCATTAAAACTGCCACCAGCCAACTAAAAGTTAAGCTACAAACCCCATCTTCTAGCCTTGAAAAATACTAAAGGTAGAGAGAGAAATAAAAATGAGGGGTTTGGCTATTTCCAGACCTGCTGATAACATTTCTAAAGCGAGATGAGCAGCTGGTCCAGACTGAAAGGCTGAAGCTCCTGTTTCCTGTCCCTTTTACAGCCCAGCATCATTTACAGCCTTCACTTGAGGAGGGAGGTGAAAAGAAATTCTCTAAGTTCTACCCCTGTGTCACCTGTATTAAACCCTTGGCCTCCACAACTTTCAAACTCCAAATAATTTGCTTTTTATCTTCTTTGAAAGCAAGAAATGCTAAGACATTAAAAATACATTTGTTCCACATTTAAACAAAAAGCCAAAATTAAAAAAAAAAAAAATCAATACTTTTAGCTCAGTGTTTATAAAATTTAATTAAGCTTGGCATGGCTATAAAATTTTCTCTTTTCCTGGAGGGTGGAGAGGAAACTTACAGTTTATCATGAAATTTGGGTAATGGAACTGGTAAATAAGGTAAAAACCTCTTTGTCTGGAACTGATTTCTGAAGCACTGATCTGATTTCCTTCCTTACAGACTCTGTTTGTACTGTATCATCTATGGCTGCAGAGAACTTGCCCAAGTGTAGACAACAATGAATTTAGCAACTCATATTCAGCCTTAGCACAAATAAAACATCCATAATTTGCCTTTAAATGTGGTGAAGTAAAGACAATTGACTGAAATAAAGCTGCAGCCCAATAGACTTTAAAACGACTCTTAAAAGCACATATAACAATTCCTTCAGCACGGAGAGATGTGTGTAATTTACACACAAGTTGGTTTTAATTATCACAGTTCATAAAGGCCTTTCTACCTCCGAGCTGTCCAAACGAAGGGTGGATTCTGCTCGTTTTGAAACGTGGTAAAAAAATGTATTAAAGGGTCCTTCCTCTTGAAACTCAGATGCTTTAAGCATGTCCAGCTTGCTAAAAGAACTAAAAAGCAGATTCCAGGCTTTATCAGGGCTGTGATTTACAGAGGTTACAACTGGAGAAGCCTCACCACGGACGGGGCTCCCTCACCCCTCCCGGCCCAGGGGGTCCCAGCCAACACCACCAATGCTGCCATTAAAATATTTGTTTTAATTCTGACCCCGGAGTCACAGCTAATAAACAAGAAAGGCAGGGAGAAATTGGAAAACAAACTGGATGCAGCTGTTGCAGTGGATGTTTCACAACCGTTGCACGCGCGGCGGCCGCGGCGCGGCCGGGTGTGCTCGGCACTCCCGGTGCAGCTCCAGCAGGTAAGGCTGGCTCTGTTACCTGGGACAGCAACTCCAGCACTCAACACTGGCATAGTAAGAAAGCCTGAATTTTCACTTTGTTTTGAAATGCGTTCCTGGAGCACAGAGGAAAAGGCAGAGAAATGTATTTTGCAAAAAGATTACAGCACACTGGTGTGTTTTTCAAATTGTACCATCCTCCTGTCCTGAGCTCTCAGGTTTGGTGTGTGAAAAGATGAGGAATAGCACCTCACAGCCCTCCAAAAGTAAGCACTGTTTCTTTCCCATGCTTTTTAACAAACAAAATAAAAATAAAACCAATAACTGCTTATTTTAAATATGTGGAAATCCAACTTCCAAATAATTTATACTGTTACATTGAAATAAAAACTAAAAATAGGAGGGAGACCTAAATCTCCCTAAATCCCACTGCAGTCCTAATTCCCAGTCCCAAATCCCACTACAGTCCTAATTCCCAGTCCCATCTCAGTCCAGGATTTTTGCTCCCACCCAGCTTTGCCCCAATCCCAGGGCCTTCCATGAAGGTGAACCAGTGAATGCTTTGGATCACAAGGAAAAGGAGCAGCAACAGCTCAAAGGGTGGGAGTGAAGCCAGGCAGGGAATTTCCCCTTTGCCTGGGCAAGGCATCCAGGGCTGGAGCAGCAGAGCCAGCTGGGATGGGAGAGGAACAAAGGGAATTCAGAACTGGGGAGGTTTTTCCTCCTTTGGAAATCAGTGTCTAACACAACTTAATGAAAAACGAGGGTATTTGCTGGGTTCCCTCAGCCCCCAGTCTAGACACTCTCCAGTTCAGACTAACCCAGTTTATCACTGAGCAGCCCATTCCAAGTGTAACATTCAATCCTTCCCCTTCCCTCTCCCGTTTCCGACCCTGCACACACTTCCAATTCCTGGCAGACTCTCCCAGCACGTTAAAAGCTTGGAGGCTTTGCTGTAAACATCTTCATTTCAGCAGCCCCTCCGGGGAGTCCTTCCTTTTGTGAACTTCCAAAATTTAGTCCAGGTCACCTCCATCCAGACTTTACATAATGAGCTTTACATGAAGTAGCAGAGAGGATTCTTCTGCACCACTCTAAGGACCACATCATTCTGCAAATGGTTTGCCTTACTATTTAATCATATAAATAAATATAAAATCTAAATATATAAAAATATATATAAATATTATAGACATATAAAAGTTCAAAGCCTCCTGATGATAAATTCTTGCATAATGTTGCATTGACAGAAAAAAACATCTTAATGACCACGAAAATATTTACTTAATTTTTTTATCCTGGCTGCATTTTAGTAATGGCAAAAATTCAACCATAATAAATAGAGACCCTGGTGTCAATACTGCTGCTTCACATCACATGGCAGAAAGTGGGTACTGGTTATAGAACTGGTACTAGTTATAGAACTGGTACTGGTTGTACACGGGATCAAGGAATCACGGAATGGTCTGGGCTGGAAGGGACCTCAAAGCCCACCCAGTGCCACCCCCTGCCCTGGGCAGGGACACCTCCCTCTAGCCCAGGTTGCTCCAAGCCCTGTCCAGCCTGGCCTTGGACACTTCCAGGGAAAACAGGATGCACAGGTTTGGGAGCAGATCTACACTGATGCAACCTGAATAACTAATTCAAATTATCTGATGTGAATTAGGAAACAGCATTGCAGTTTTTGTCTGGACACTGCCCACACTAAGCCGGCCTTCAATTCAGCCAAAACTGAATATTCAGGCTAAAATAAATCAAGCCAACGTTAACCCTAAGTAAAAGCATCCACACAAAAGCTTAATGTGATTTTCATTTAATAAGTGAATTAAAGTAACTGTTCTTAGAGCCTCTTTGTCAGTATAAGCCTCTTGTTTCCACTGCACCAACATCCCTGCCAGAGGTACATTAATAAAGTCCCCAGACTATTAATATTACTTCACTTCCCTGTATTATTTATTCTCATCTTAAAAAGTTTTCAGAAAAGGCTTAAAGTCTTCCCAAAAGTTGGTTATTTCATTATTCACACAGATTTTCAGAGCAGCCATAGATCTAATACCAAAAGAAGCTAAATGCATATTGGTTCCTTTGAATACCTCAAAAAAGACATATTTTTGGGGGAAAAAACCACTGACTGTCATTTAGTGACTTCAGGGAGTTTCTTTCCTCCCCTTGGATTGTCTCTGGAGATTCAGCAGTGCAGCACTACATTCCCAGGAGCAGCTCTCACAACGATACCCACCCATCCTGCACTCCCTTTTTATCACAATTCACTTGTCCCCAGCAAGCTCCCTGTTCAGCATAACAGAAAAAGCAGAAACAAAAGAAGAATGTGTCTTACTGGCAACTGATTCCTTTAAAATAGAGTTTAAAGTGGCTGGGGCACTGGTTTAGTACAAAAAATCACATCTCTTCCATCACCACTGACCCTCAGTGCTTTATTTTGGATTTTTCACACATACACACACCTGGCAGCTTCCACAGCCCTGAACAGCACTGCAGCTCCTGTGCCCATGGGCTGGGACATGAGGAAACCCAGCCATTTATCAGCCACAGGGAGCAAAACAGTCCAGTGAAAGAGAGTCCCCTGCCTGCCTTTCCAGCCCAAGCCTGCAGTGGCTGTGCTTGCAGGGGTGAGTGCAAGGGGTTTTTCTCTGCAAGCAGCCAGGGGCAGTATCAAAAGCCACCTCTTGTTTTGTTCTCTGTAATGAGCTCGGCTTGATTGCCAATACACCACTACAGAATGGACTGAGATGATGTTACAGCCCTGGCTTCAAACAAACCCCTGCCTTGATGTTAACTGAAGAACACAGAGCCCCGTGCTAAGTGCTGCTCTCACTGCAGAAGGGTTTCCTCCTGCTTTGCTCCTGCAGTGCCCAGCACACAGGGCACAGTCTGAGCAGCCCTCCCTCCTGCACACAGCCCAGGGCATCTGCAGGGAGCCAAAAACAACCCTCAGGAGGAAAAGGTATCCCTCTGCTCTGTCACATACAAATCACTGCAATTCCAGCACCTGAGCAAAACAAGGAATTTGATCCTAACACAAGTATTCCAGTAATTTGCAAAAATATCCTTCCATTTTAAAGCTAACAAGTTAATTCGGTTTAGAATAAACATTCTGCTTCCCTGAAATTTATGTAATCATAAAAACTGTCCTAAGGAGGCATTTAAACAATATCTACAAATCATTCTAATTTAAGCAGCTGTATTTATTTCACTTAATTAGCACTGCTGAGCTCTAGGTATTGTCCTTCCTTCAGAGCACAGAGCAAAGTGACTGCTCTGGAATAGATGATTCTCAGTTCAGTGCACAGAGCTCCATAAAAACCTCCCTCAAATCAAACCCAGCCAGATGAGAATACAGCTTTTTCTGTCACAAACTCCCAGTGAAAACACTGTGAGCTGCACAGCACTATTAAAGAGTTCTGACACAACAGATGGGGTGTCAGAGTAACACCAACTGGTCAGTAGAAGTGAAAACATAAATGACAGACATGGAGTTTTATTCTCTGAAATGTGACTTCACCCTCATGATCTTCCTGGCATTTGCTACATTACAGAAACTGTTCATGTAGGCAAGGGCAGGCTGTTGACTGCCTGACCATCTCCCTGGCTGCTGCTGCCACCAGCCAAAGCATGATTTGTCTGCAGGTAATGAACACGTTAATTGTCAGGTTAATCAGGTTTAAGAATCCCCAAGGTTTGTAGCTCTCTCTGCTGCCCACAGTACTTCTAATGAGGAAGGAGAGGAACAGGTACTTCTGAAGAGTTTTTCTTAAAAGTATTTTCAGATTAGAGTTGATTTCACCCAGGAGAAAGGGTAGAATCACAAACACTTCATCAACAAACAAACCCTGGCAGTGTAAGTTACTTTAAAACCAGCCAAACGATTTCATTTCCCTGTTTATGGAGGAGTATAACTTAATCCATGTGCTGATCCTCTGGATACCTGTGTCCCACAACACCTGGGTACCTGGCTGGCAGGACACAACAGACAGAAACTCCTCAGTGCTCCTGCTGCACAGACTGAATCTCCTCCCTCTTACCAGAGTCAAAGTCGCTGATGTTTGACATTCCCAGAAAAGGCAAAGGAGCCCAGGTATGACACACCCAGCACTGAGCAGGGCATGGTGTCCCTCCCAGTGGCACCTGGCAGAGCCCTGCAACTAATCCCTACAGCACTTAGTGCCTGCAGCTGGTTTGCAGCCCTCCCCTGAGCAGGGACATCTCTTACCACTGGGGTTGAAGGCCATGCAGCAGATGGGCTTCTCGTGCGCGGGGAAATGGGCCACGATGCCGTCGCTGTCCGAGTCCTCGCTCACCAGCACCTGCAACAGCAACAGAGCCACAGCTCAGCAGGGAAAACACACCAAGGGGAAGCTCCAGCTTGCTCACACAGGGACTGCCTTGGAAGGTGTGCACAGTGGTGTGAATTCACAGTATAGCAGCCATATGTGACAGTACATAGCATACGTAGCAAGGTATTTTTAACAATACAGCACAATCCTCAGGAATTTTTTCAGATAAAGAGACCCGCTCTAATAACCTGGTATTAACCAGGAAGTATGCACTCTATACGTGATTTCCTGCTTATTTATCCTACTCAAATTGGACAAAATAGTAAAATATTCCTCTTTGGCTCCATGAGTTCCTCCTGCCTGCACAGAAGCCCATTCCAACAGCACCCTGTGCTGTGCAGGGAGAGACATGTGAGGTTTCCCCTTCCCTTGGCTGAACAAGGGCTGTGACCTCCCTGGATGTCCAAAAGCAAAGGCCTATTGCTCCCAAATCTGCGAGGGAATTCTCCTGCTCCTCCAGCTCTCCCAGGACAGCAGCTCCCACCCCAGCAGGCTCTCAGAAGGAGGATCACTGTAATTGCACTGAAGAGGGCACAGGGTCCTTTAAACACGTGATTTTCTGCAAGCAGTAACAAAAGTCACATAATAGAAAGGCAAAGAAGAGGCAGCACAGAGGTTTTTAAAGAAGAGGGACTATTTAATCCTTAAATAAAGCAGAGTGTTCTCTAGGAGGATTCAAAGCACACATGGCAAGTGAGTGGAAAACCAGAGCAAAGCCCCAAAGCAAGTGGGTTTGCTTTCCATCAGTCACACAGGTGGGAACACTACAGCCTGGACTTGAGGGATCTGGATTTCCAAAGGATGCAACCAATGCCAAGGACTGGGAGAGTGGCTGGAAGCAGCTGCGCTGGAAAGAGCAGCTAACAAGAATTTTCTCTGTCTTGAAACTGCCTCAGTGAACACAAAACAACATTATTACAAAGGCTGTTAATGAAAACCCCTTAAAAAAAAGTCATGCTGGCATAAAATACCTTCTTGCGAACAAAAAAAAGGAATTAAAAGACAGAAGAGTGTTTTCACAAGACAGGGAAATTCAGTGGAAAATACCTGGACTGAGATCTGTGTTGTGCAACATTTTCTGGAAAAAGGGACAAAGGATGAACTTCTGGCTCTTTAAACAGAAGCCAATTTGAAGCTGATAAAACCACTGGACCAGCCTAAGCTAAAGCTGACTGTGAGGACATCCAAAAGGGACATCCAAAACGACACATATTAAGTCTAACTGTATGAAAAGCAAATATATTCTTAGATTTATAGAAAAGGACCAAAAATTGTGCGGCCAAGACACATGCAAGGGCTGTAGGGGTATTTCATTCCTTGATTACACCATCTTCAAGACTAAATTAAACAAAACAAAGAGAAAGATCTGTCATGAAATGACTTAAAAAAGGGGCTTCTGTGGTGAGCAAAAACCACCTCCTTAATAAAGCCAGCGCCAAACCGCCCATTTCAAGTTCTCCGTGATTTGTCTGCTGCCTCCAAAACAATCTGAAGGTTTTTAATGCTTCCTATTCCGAAGAGATATCAAACTAGTTGGGAGATATTTTTATGCCTCAGAAGCAGGAGTGCTGTTGAGCAGCAGTCACGTAGCGCGGCTGGGGCCACTCGGCTCCCCCGGCACCGGCACGGCCGCACAACCATGGCCTGGCTCTCCCCCACATCAGCATTTCGTGCCTCTTCCACGACCACGAAACCAGAGGGGCTGGAGACCTTCCCAAGGGCTTTGCAAGGAAAGCCTGTCAGTCCCCCCCCCACCTCAGCCCAGAGAAACTGCACTCAGGGGCTGCTACACGTCATCCCCTCGCAGCTCCCACTTGCACGGAACTTGGTCTGAGCCTAAACGTTGTGCTGGAATTCAAGTAACAACACAGAAAGACTATTTTTACTTTCAAGCCTGCTCTGATAAATAGAAATATTTAATCTAGAAATTTGTAGGCATCAACAGTATCTAAATCATTGCTAGAAACAGTTTTACAGGATATTTCAAGTGCAGCATCTTCTACTGGATTCATTCAACATGGCTTTTTCTAATAAAAAACCAAAAATGATGACTGCACTGCTGTTATTAGCCCTTGCCACCCAACCCCCTGTCCAAGGGGCAGGGGACACTGAGCATGGGGAGGTGATCCTTCAAGAACTTTGCCCTGCTCTTCTGCACAGTTGGGGAAATCATACAATCACTTTTTACAATTCCAACACTACAAAAGAAGGAGAGGGGGGAAAAAAAATCCAAGGAATTAGACTTTACTATATCATCAGGCAAAGAAGAGCCTCTTTGGGAATGTCCCTCTCTAAGATGCCACCAGCCCAAAGCCTGGTTCTCCTCCCTGTTCAGAGCTTGTGCAGCTTTAAATCCCAGTGTCATTTCCCCCTTTCTATTGAATTTAAGGAAGTCAGAATTATGCTGACAGAACACACAATGCCTTAGGAATACATTATTTTCTGTATGAGAGATCTTTATATGGATTTATCTGCCTCAGCACAGCAGGGGTTCGGTCAGGTTGGAGAGATTAAATTGCACGGATTTCGGGTGGACAAGGATGAAGACAGAGCTGTACAACAATCACAGATTCTCCAAGGTCTCTCCATAGGAATTTCCCAAATTTTAGAGCTACTCCTTGCAGAGCTGAAGGGGATGGTGCTGCCTGCAAGGCTGTTGGGGCCATCAGTGTCCACAGGGTAACAAATGGCCCAGCAGATCCACACCCATGTCATTCCACCAACTCCTTGCAACCAGTCCATGGTTTCTTACCACTGAAAACAGCTGGAAATTTTTCCTGGAAATCCAAACTGGGACAGTTTCTCTAACACACACAGGAGTCAGGGAGTTTAGAGGGAGCAGCTCCCTCACCTTCCCAGAGCTGACAGAGCCCACAGGAATCCAAGCCTGTGAGTTTTTCCCTCCCATGGCCTGGCTCTCCAAGGGAGTGTCCTCTGACCATCCCACTGCTCCCAGTAAAAGGCCCTCCAGGCCCTCTCCCTGGGACAGATTCATAACTCTCAGCAGGACTCACAGCCCCCGAGGCAGCCCAGGGAGCTCCAGTGCCCTCCTTGTGGAGCTCAGACCCTTCTGCACAGACCCCCTTGGCATCAGGTGGGCACTCGGCTGCCCCTCACACCCAGACGGGATCTTGTCCAGGCTCTTCCAGAAGGGTTTTCCAAAAAGTTGCCCAGAAGGAGCCCATAGCTGGATGTGTCACAGCAGAGCCTGGAGCTCCTCACAGGGTCAGCACATCCTCTTCATCTCCCCCCAAAGAGACACAACACAGAGGGCATCCCTCCATCTCCTGCCAGCTCTGAGGGCACAACGTGGCTGAAGCTGGAGCTTTCACCTCCTATGCCATATTTTTCTTCATCCACTGTATGCTCCCTACAGCTCAACAGGAGCCACTAGTGATTATGACTTCAATTATTTTAATCTTTAAAGGCAAATTACACCACTTATCCCAGTGGAGACATGTTTTTAAATAAAACATGAAAGTAACACAAGTAAAAATGGGCCCAAATCTAATCAAGCAGGTCCTACTCTTAATACAATTAAGAAAGAGTAATTCCATCATCATAAAAACAAATAGCTTTGGCAATAATTATAAATATGAATATTGTATCATAAAGACATCCTTGCTGTGCAGTGGAGATCTCCAGTGCTTTGAACAGCTCAAGGTAGGCTTGGATTGAGTTTCTCCCCACAAACACCGAGCCCCCCAGAGCCTCCCCCAACTTCTGGCCAAGGTCAAACATCAGTGGAAAAGGGCTCCAAGTGATAGATCTGTGGCATTAACTACTGCTCTCCCTTTAATAGGATCCAGCACAAACTCAAACCAGCCTCGCGCTCAGCCTGAACCATTTATCTGAGACAAAAATGTCTTCTTGACAAAAACCAGATCTCCTTTAATAAAAGTGAGGCAGACAGTATTATGCTCCCAGGGAATCCTGGTGCTCTTTTTATACTTATATATAAAAAGAATTCTTCTGTAATACACGGAGAGATAAAAAGTGAAGAAAATTGAGGCTAAATGCACGAGCATGAGAACACCAGCTCGGACTCCGGGAGAGCTGCTCCTGAAATAAAAGCCCTGGTGTTAATGACCAGTGGAATTATGTCCACAGTTGAAGTTTTATTATGGAATATGCTTTACTCTTTGTGCTTCTTTCTGCTCTGGCCCAAAGTTTCCCAACAATTCCTGCTCCCGATAAGCATCTTGATTTGGTTCAATTGCCATCAACTCCTCACCAAAGGAAAATGAACTTTTGAAACCGCCGCAGTCGGCTGCTTTTTTTCCCCCCCGAAAATTCCTCTTTAATGCAATAAAAAGTTAATAGGGAACAGAGAAAAAAAAAAAAAAAAAAAAAAAACCCCAATCACATTTTAAAACATAAATAGATCAACATGCTATCTTCTTTTGCTGAGCTGTTTTGCAGACCTTTCCTGGGAGGAGGATGAGCTGCGAGGGCTCATCGGCCCCGAGAGCGCCCGACCCGCTGCTGGATGGGGGGCAGATGGACACGCAGCCCCCCAGAGTGGGCACTCCCGAGCAGGGGCACTGCTGCTGCCTGCCCGTGGGTGGCCCAGGGGATGAATTCATTAAAATACAGAAACAAAGGTCGAAAGAAAATCATTTTTCTTTCAAACTCGAGCCAGTAAAGTCTCCCACATTTAATTCCAATTACTGAAAGAAGAGGACATCTGTACGGCTTTAGTTTTCTCCGGCTCAACTAATTAACAGATTCAAATAAATAGTGGTTCCATCTAACTGAAAAGTTTGCTAACACTTCATTAGAAGGAAGTTTAAACAAGCACACAACCTTGTTAACATATTTTGGTTTACCACAAAGTTACTTGGGCATCTCGATAATTATTTTTATTCCTTTTGCAAATATCTCGTGACAGCCAATGTCAATAATTCTGCATTCCTTCGCATTTACTTAATTACCTCATAATTCAAATTTTCTTAAAGTGTCCCCAATTATGAAAGTAGGAGCTATCCCATAAACAGCTGCTGGGGAGGAGAGTTTACTACAGTATCTACATTCAGAAGGTTTATTAGAAATATTCCCCCTGCAGATTTGATCCTGGAAGATTCCATTACGATTTCTTTGGTCTTTAATTGTGTATTTTCCATTGGTGAGTTTGCATTTCACCCTCTGTGCAATACACGAAACACATCAAGTTCCACCTCACATTCCTTATATTTGATGTCTTTGAAATGGAAGAAATAATCAAAAATTAGTGAAAACTTGAAGCTGTAATTAGTCCTTCTGATTTATATCCAAAACATCTTCCCTAATCATCTTGCTGGCAAATAAATTGCTATATTTGCTCAGAGCAGCTCAGTCCATTTTGAAAATCTGTGCTGTTGTGCTCAAGGCAACTGGACAAGCACTTACATCACTACTTTGCAAGACTTTAAATACATTTATTTTTTAAAAACCCTGAGTTTGGGTGGCCACTGTCACCAAGCAGGTTTGCCACAGAGGAGTAGAAGAATCTCAGAAATGAACAGGATGAGGAATAACCTGTGGAGCTCCAGCTGCAGGTGTCAGGAATCAGCTGGATGCTCCACCATCACCTCAGGGAGATCCTCACCTTATCTAAAGGTCAGACTTCCTAAAACACTTCCCTGAACTGAAGTTGTGCTCAATTCTGCCATAAAAACCAGCCAGGACTGCCCAGCCAGGACCAACTCGTGCCATCTCCCCAGACTGGCACTCCCTGCCCAGCACACAGCACCGGATCCCTGCCCAGCTCCTCGGGACACGCCACTGGAACTGCCAAAATCCGGCTCCACCACCTTCCCAAAAACATACAAACATGTGAACATTCCCACGTGCACAAAACCACACATTTCCACTGGAAACAGAGCTGGAGGAGCAACTCAGTGGGGACTGGGAGCACCCAGGACACTCCTCACGTGAGGAGGTTCCGTGCTGGGGAATGACCGAGTACAAAGCGTATTTATTTATTTTTAATCAACTTTCCTTTGACTGGAAGCACTTTTCAGTAAGAAAACACAGTCTAAAAGTCTTCCCCACCATGAAAATCTATGAAAAGAAAGATTATTTTCATTTCCTGGCAAGAAACATAACACTAATTCTGAAAGCAAATCGCAGCAGTGAAAATAAAGGAGTAATTTAACAGCATTTTAAAACTGCAGCTCACAAAACATGAGTGCAATACACACATACAATTAGGCCATCCAGCTTAGAGCCTCCTTCCCTGGAGATTCCAGGCAAAAATGATTTTCCTACAACTGAAGGCTTATTTATGTTAGAGCAGCAGTATTTGGACAAGGGGAGCGTTATCATTTTTACAGCTACTCTCCTGGAGTGCCCTTTAGGCTTCAGAGCTCCCTAGTATTGTCAAGGTCAGAGGACAAGTTCATAAAACCTCTAAATCATACATAACAAGACTTAAAAACCTCAGATCTATCATTTTTTCCCCCTAGGCCTATGCAGAAGAATCAAAGCACAGACAGCGACCAGCAGAAGTAATGACCACATTAAAAAGGTTCATCAGAAATTTATGAAGGAAGATTTTTCTCCTTTTTTTTTTCCCCCCCCGGTTGTAGATGAAGAGCCAAAAGACCTTTGTTTTTTCCCTAGAAACAAAAACAAACCCCAACAGCCAATAGAATTATTTTAAGACCTGACTCTTACGATCTTTAGTAAATAAATTCTTTTTCCATTCTCCTCCTTTCTTTTATTTCAATTTTGGAAGAAAAGGCCAATAATGTTTTATGAACAACCCCCTTTCAATGTAACATTGCCTGGCTAAGTACTTCCAAAACTAATTCTCAGGAAAAACCATAACAGGATTTTTCTTTGCTTTGTTTCTTTTCAAGTAAAACATTTTATTTTCCTGTCAGATCAACTTGACTACTGATGTGTCTTTAATACCTCACCAAATCACCTGCAATGAGCACCATAAATATAGGGGAAAACAAGAAAAAATAAAGGCTTTTTCTCTTTAAATTCAATAAATGTGACCACGAGGAAAGAAATTTTACAGACTAGTTAGAGAATAATGAAGTGTGTGGGAGCTCTGCATAAACACTGGATCCAGGACCAGACACTCAGGAATTAAATGAGTGGCAGAGACAAATCAGAAAAAGACATGGAAGTCTTCTCTGTCACAAGGACAGTAAAACCCACCCATTTATAGCTGGTGTGATAATGGTATGGACTTTGTAACACATGATTTTGCCTGATGCACTGCACTGTGTATTATTGTATACATTACATTCACTGTATTATTGGTAAAACAGTACAACTGCCTCACAGAACAGCACCATGCCTGGCTTCAGTCTAGTCTTGAGATTTACATGAAGTTACAAGCATAAACTTCAGATCCAACTTCACCCATCACCTTTTTTCACCTGGAATTCAACAATCCACTGCATTTCTGGACCATCATGGTGTGCATTAATAAATACAACCAGGCTCCACCTCAACAATCCACTGTATTTCTGGATAATCAGGTTGTGTATTAATAAATACAACCAGACTTCACCTCAACAATCCACTGCATTTCTGAATAACCATGTCGTGCATTAATAAATACAACCAGACTTCACCTCCACTTCAGCTGATCAGCATCAATCAGTGTCAATTAGGAACAAGTGTTCCAGAGCCAGAAGGTGACACTTCACACTCACTCCTGTCAAAGTGTCACATAAATATGTCCAAGAGACAATATATATTTTGGCTTCCTTTCAGCCCTGGTTGGGACTCTACTCCAGAAAAGCTCCTGACCTGAAAAATCTCTCTTATTTCTCATTTTCAGCAGCGCTTGGCCAAGGTTTGTGCAGGGGATGCACGTCCTGGCCATGAGCAGAGTGTTACCTGCCCCCTTGGCCACAAGCAGAGTGTTACCTGCCCCTCTGGCCATGTGCAGAGTGTTACCTGCCCCCTTGGCCACAAGCAGAGTGTTACCTGCCCCTCTGGCCATGTGCACAGTGTTACCTGCCCCTCTGGTCACAAGCAGAGCATTACCTGCCCCTCTGCCACCGTGTCTGTGTCGATGATGGTGACAATGCCAGGCACCAGCGGGCTCCGGCGGAGGTTGCTGTGGGCCAGAATCTCCTCCTCGGTGGCTCCCGACGGCAGCGTCCCCGTGAGCTGCGTCACCACCTTCCCAACCATCGTCAGCCCCGTCTTTATTGTCTGCAAAGAGGGCAGAAAAGAACAATAAGTGACTTTTAGGGCTGTTTCGTGGACTTACCTGGTTGTTTTTTTTTTCTCCATGCAGAAATAAATGGGATGTAGCGGCTGCAAGAGCAGAAACAGCCTGGAAAGGTTTAGCATCCTATCCTTTGGGAGAATTCACCTTTCTTTTGGAATTGAATCATTCCAAAGCATTCTTGAAAAGTATGGTAGTATTTTAATGTCTAAATAATGTAATGTTTTAATTTTAATATTAATGACAGAGGTGTCAGATCAGGGGTTGGACTTGATGATCTCAGAGGTCTCTTCCAACCCAGCTGATTCTACGATTTTAAGTATTTTGTGTTTTTTCTTCCTTTAATTTCATTCTGACTTATTTCCAGAGCATTGGAAGGATGGAATGATGAGGCCACGCTGGGCGTGTATGAGAGCAGCTCTCACAGAAACACACACAGCCCCTCACACTGATCCTGACAGAGCTTTGTCCTCTGCACAGAGCAAGAGATGAAATCTGGCCTTCTCTGGACCTGCCACACTCATTTGTTCCTCAGTAATCAAGCCTTTTGCAGCATTACAACTGGATATGGGACTCAAATGCAGCAAAATTGAAAATGCCCCCCCAAAGTCCTCAAGAACCTCATCCCCACTGACATCCCAGCACTAACAATGGCACTTCCCAGGCTCTGCTTGTTTTCCAGATGTGGCTTTGAAAACGTATTCACTGCACCAGCTTTTATCAGCTAAAGAT
This sequence comes from Scytalopus superciliaris, assembly GCA_013400415.1. Lineage (NCBI taxonomy): Eukaryota > Metazoa > Chordata > Aves > Passeriformes > Rhinocryptidae > Scytalopus > Scytalopus superciliaris. The sequence continues at coordinate 595,431 of VXBX01001698.1, forward strand.
GCTGAGGATTGTTTTTATGTTCCTTTATTTAATTTGGAGAAAGAGGAAGAGCATATATGGTAAGAGAGATTTGAAGAGAAACAAACCCAACTACAACTTTAAATATTTTCTCCTTGAATCAAGGACTGAGCCTGATTTGCCTGTAAAGAACTAAGCAGATTTATTATGCAATATAAATAAGAAATAGCAAAAGAGATCACAATGGAATGACACTGTAACAAGCCAATTCTTAACTAAAAAGACAAGCTAAGCTGCCTGCTAAATTGAACAGCAAAAAAAAAAAAAAACCAAAAACGCCCAGATCCCAGGCTGAAACCAAGAAGCAGCCACAAATCAATTGCAACTGCTTTGTTTAGTGCTAAAATCTCGAACTGCAGTGATTAGAAAACACATTAGTGTTCATCAATTAGCAGCCAAATGCTTGCTTTAATAATTCATGGGGGCAATGCCTTGCCCAGCAGTGCTGGGGTGCTGTCAGGAGAGCCAACAGGAGCAGGCGCCACACGTATCGATGGCCGGGGCAGCCAGGAAGGGGATTAACCTCTGAGATGCCTCCGCTGATGGACTCACCCCATTACTGCTAATGGAGAGCCCTGCACTCCTCAGCCAGCCAGGCCTCGAGCACAGCCACGGCTTTGGGGTTTAAAGTCTTTAGTAATATCCTGCCATTTGTTTCTGGTTATTTCTTTTTATACCCGGCCACGGCGGGGGAGAACGAAACGGATTTCAAGGGGGGCAGAGGGATGGGAAGCGGAACACGAGGCGGGTATCGACGGGCCAGGAGTGCTCCCAAAATAGCCCCGGTGCCAGCTCAGGGATGGATGCCAACTCTCCTCCCAAAGCCTGACAAGGCACTTCTTGGGCCAGTGGTTAAAATCCTAGAAAATTATTAGTTTACGCAGCAGGAAGGAGAAATCAGGAAATACTACATGGCAAAGTGAAAAGGCCCAAAATTGGAACTGACCTATTTTAGAAAATATCTTTAATACTTACACCTCGAGCAAGGGGATGATGAGGTGCCATGTACAAATTTATAGCTCTCCAGGAACAACATTACCGTGCTTATCTAGCAACATCAACCCCTGTTCCTTGGAATCCTGAGGAGCAGGGACAAGGACATCCCTGGGTCTGGAATATCCGTGAGAAGCCATTCCAGCCCCGGGCTGTGGTGTGCATGTGCCAAACTTCCAGGGGAATCCTTAACCTTTCCCATGCCACATCAGCTGTCCCCCCATCCATCAGGACTAAGGCCTTGCTCTCACGTGAGCTGTTAGTCCTCGTTAAGGAGTTCTCAGGTAACAAGAGAAAACAGATGCAGCCTTTGCTAAATCACCTTCACCACTCCGGGATTAAAAGATAGGGACAAAGAATCAACCAAAGGAGTTATGAGGTGAGAAGGACTTGGTTTATAATTTGAGACAAGACATTTGACAGACCAAATACATTTTAAATGAAATAGGTTGAGGTTTGCACTGTCCCAGCTCCTTTGTCGCTGGTGGGAACCTGGAGTGAAGTTTGCTTATAAATGACATTAAAATATTTGATCCAGTTCCTTTTGTAAGCACTGATGCACATTGTGCAGACACATTATTTGTAAACTCACTTGTACCCTATCTACTTAAAAATAAGACTGCTCACATTCATTGAAATATAAAGAAATACATATATTTAATTAAAATAAATGTATGCACTTGAATCTCATTTAATTGAAAAATAAGTACAACTTTAATTAGATGAAAAGAATTAAAATGCATCATTCAGTGCTTTTTAGGCTGCTTTGTTCCAACAAAGGCCTTGCATCCTTTTAGTGACAACACACTATAGCGTGCCTGTTTCTCCTAATAAATACATTTTATATGATTTATTTGCTTGCAAATGAAAAATCTATAGAAAGCAGAAAGAGATATAAGAAAGATCTGCCCTGGGTGTCAACACAGTTGAGCCTTGCAGTGAGTCTGAACAGAGTGAACGTACAATCAACTCCAGATTCCAGTTCAAACTAAATATTTGGGCTTTACAAAGAAGTTTCCCTTTCCTGCTCTTGCCCCACATTCTGAAAAGAGGAAAACCAGGGAATAAACCTGCTGGGAAATTCATCTTAAACAGCAGGTTTGACTGCTGGGGGTACCTGGGCAAGGTCTGTGGGAGCACCACCTGGACGTGCTGGGACCAAATCTCTCCTCAGTAAGACACAGGGGGGGAAAACAAATGTCTTTTCCTAATTCCCCTTCCTTGCTGCATCCAAAATGTATGATAAATATGGATAATTGCAACAAGAAATTTAAATTTCACAGTGGCTCTTCAGGAAGACCTCTTTGCTTCTCTCTCATAGGAAGGTTCTTCCTTCCTTCAGGAAGAGACTGGAACCCAAAGAGAGACAAGGCTGTAAGCCAAGATAACCTGGCAGAACAAGAACTTTAATGGAACCACTTCTGAACCAAAAAGCAACACTGTAAGGAAAAAAAAGGAGCTTCACTCCCTAAAAAGCTTATACCTCTGCTGATGAAAGCAAGGGAATCACAAAGCACTGCAGGCTGACAGCACACAGCAGCAGGAGAGGTTTGTCAGCGATGACTTACATAAGGATGGAGCAAAGTCGATGGTGAGGCAATGAGAGGGACAAAGAGCAACACAGATTTGGAGCATTGTTTGCCAACAAGTCAGCACTGCAGTTATCAGAGATGAAAACTGGCTGGGTAACAAGCCAAGACTCAGTGAAATCACTAATAAATTAAACTTTTCAGATTCGCTGTCGCACAACTCAGACGTGGATAACAAATTAATACACTAAGGCTGAGATAGACTCAAGAGCCAAATTGTGCAAATATTTAAAACTATATTAGTATTAATCTTGTCTGTTACAGTAACATGAGGAGCACAAGCCATCATGTGCTGTGCAAACACAAGTACTACAGACACTGTGCCCTGAGGATTATCCCTTTTCCTGACTCTCACTAGAGTTTATCTCCATACAGAGGCGAACAATCTTTTCTTCCCTATGATTATAAACACATTTTATCTTCAGTATCTACTCACATGATGCAATAGCACTACTTCAGTGTGATAAATTCAGCTTAGCATCGGAATTTCTGGATTATGAGCCTTGGCTAGTGCTACTCAGCAGGGAAGGTCATCAGCTGCAGTGCTCTGCTTGGAGGGTTTTACCACATCTCATCCAAACTGTGGCTGATCACACTAAGCCACTCAGTTTTTCAGCCTTATCTCTGCTATAAAAAATGATGCTGAGATTGAAGGAGTTTGGGGAGATTTCCACACACACCTTTTTTTTTTTTTTTGACTTTGCTGAGGGTGAAAGTACACAGAGAGCCAGCAAATCACAGCAGGAGAGGAGCAATTCCACTTCTCCTCAACTATGTGAAAAACTGTGATTTTTCTCCTCCTCCAGCCACACTGTGATTGTGATGGACTGTGTTTGTTTTCATGTTTTGTTTTCACATGAGCTGGCCTGCCCTGTGTCTCTCTTTGTGGCTTCTTCTAACTGTTGTTTTCTGCAGTGCCACTGAGCCTCCTGTGCTGTGCTGTCATTTCATTCCTATTATTAGCTTGGTTTGGTTGTGCACACCAGAAATGAAAAGGCTCGTGGTTACAAGCAAAGCTTGTAATCAGCACAGAGCTCACCAGGCAGGGCCAGAACTCACTTTGGAGGGGGGTGAGAAAAAGAAATTACTTGGCAAAATGTTGGTGCTNAGCCATGGTCTTCTTTTGCTATGATGAAACCCCAGACATTCCCCTGAAAACAGGGATATTACAGCATCTGAACCAAGAAAACAAGGCAATAGACCTATATGTAAACAGTCATTAATAGGCTCTACCCTTCAAAAGAAGGTAATTAATTAGCTCCATTACTGCACTGTCATCTTTCAGAGAGATTAAAATGCACAGTGTGAGTGCGATGGAGTCCAAGAAGCACCAAGCACTTGTAAAGTCACTTCTCACTATGCTGAAAGACCAATAATTCACGATGTTGATTTCTAATCATATAAACTTGTACCACAAGGAACAGCCACTACACAAAACCCTTTTACTGAGACTTCCCCCTGATAGGAATAGCTGTTTACAACAAATAAAACTTTCCAAACCCAGCTCAGAAACAGCAGCACTTCGTGGAATGCTCCGTGGCTGCTCCGAGACTTGCAGGGGCAGCCGGCAGTGCTGATGCCTGCAGGGCTCTGTGTTCTGCTCTCAGGGAAGGGAGGGGGTGATGACACACAGCACAATTCAGCAGGGAAACCTCATAATTATGTTCCACGATAACCTCTCCCAGGGCAGATGATGGACTCACTTTGGCAGCACTAATGACTGTGGCAGTGTAAGACTGAATGTTGTCTCCACAGGCTCCACCACGGGATTGATGGCATCGGATCAGCTACGAGAAGAAAGACAGCAACCAAGTAACTACTATTAAACTACACAAACCCATAACCCATTACCAGAGCTCTTATTTATCATGTGCAGTGGTGTGTTTTTTTCCTACAAATAGCAAAAAGCCCTGCTGAGACACTTAACCCCTTTTTATAATCTTCTGGGTGCCACCCAGACTGTCGCGTCCTCCGCTCCAGTTTTCAATTACCAGACGAGTAGTCACTAAGAATTCATAAACTTTGAAATGGTGGGATTTTGGGTCTGGCAGCAATACCACAAATAAATTTAAATAAATATAATCAAAAGCTTTAGCCATGTGTATGTAACATTAAATATCAGACATTCTAAGAATCCGAGTGTGGCTTCCCCCTCCTATTTACGAGCAAAGAAATGACAAAGGAAAAGAGCAGCTTTAAACTTTACATTTAATAGATTAAAGGAATGGACACGGGGTTGGCTTTATATTGCCTTCCTGCAGAATGAATAAATCACAACTAGACTCTTTTACCTGCCATCAGCTACAAAGGGTTTTGCCTTTGGACCCTAGCTAACAATAGAATCTGTGCTTTAAACTAAATAAAATGATAAAAAAACCTACAGGTAGTTGTTGCCTGCACACAGGACATGCTGCCTGTTTGAGTGCTTGAGCTAAGGAACACTAAAAATCACTGTAAGATGGATTTGTTTCTACAGCCTTTTCTGTCTTAAGTATCTAAATAAAACCAGTGATATTAGGGGGAAAGGGAAAGCCCACAGTGAATTTACCTGGGAACACACAAAGCATTTAAATTCCCTTTGTGATGTAATTCTTTTGCTGAGCAGTGACTTGTATTTTGGGTGGCATTAAGGGAAAGGCCAGCTTGGATTTGGGAAGAATCAGTTGTGCTGGGAGAGGGGTAAGAGCAAATACATTTCTGAAGTCTGCCTCTGCTAATTGCTGGCTCAGCTCTAAAAACTGCTCCTCCACTCACAGGTAGAAGGGAGAAAAAGCATCTGCTTTGAAATCAAAATAAGGCTTTAGAAGCCGAATTTAAGACTTTTCTAACACTTCAAGCATTAAACGCACAACCATTTCTCTGGCCCAGGGCTGGGTAAAAGGAGTGGTCATTTCTTTGCCTGGGATGTAATTTTTTTGTCTCTAAAAACAAGAAAAAATATTTAAGCATTTCCATTTCTTTCCTGAAGCTTAACATTGTCAAAGACATGCACAAGAGGACATTTTAATGCTGTTTTCCAACCTCCAGAGTGCATTGCTGTGTTGTTCCACACAAACCCACTGGCTCTGTCCAGACTCTGTTCCCCCAGCCAGAATTTAGGAATTCTGCCTGCCTTCACAAGTGTCTGGAATTAAGTGCTTTAAACTTTTAAAGCACAGAATGGGTTGGCTATTGAGTTACCTCCCTGAAAACACACGTGGCTGGCTGGCTGGCTCCTCTGCCTGCACATATTTATGCCTTCCAAGCTCCTGAGTTTAAATCAAACGCGCAGAGTAAATACACCATTGTATAAAAACACCTATTAGGTCTGTCATTTTAATGCAGCTCTTCTTTTCCTCGTGCCTTTTTTCCTGAGGCTTTTTCTTTTCTTCCTCCCCCCCATAAATAGAAAATCTAGAACGAAATGTAGAAGTATTTTTTGCAATTAAACTTTTCCTTACCTTATTCTCTGCATAAGCAAGCCAGCGGCTCCCAAGGGCAATGGGATTCATGTTTGGCCCTGGACAAGGATAGCAGCCTGCAAAGTTTGAAGAGGCAACATTAAGAAATACCTTAAGGACTTCTTACAAAGAATTTTATTTATTGCCAAGAAAACAAAAGAAAAGTCTAAACAAAACCCTTCCAGTTGCTCATATCACTTGCATTTTTGTTCCTGGAGATAAGGCTGTGGTTAGATGAGCTATTTGGAGTATTTAATTATGTGTAAATAATAATACCTCCCTATGTTTGCGTTTTTAGGGCCATTTTGGCACAATGGGGTGAGGGGATATTGAAGTTTGCCTCGATTGGTTCTGTAAGTTAATTTTTAATTCATTTTATTCGATTTACACCCTTCTGTTAGTGACCAGTTTGCTCAGTTCTAGATATTTATTGTATGAAAAGGTACATAGTGCTTCTGGGTTTAATAAATCTAGACAGAAACCCGCAGCCTTTCAAAATGCTTTTGAGTTTGACAATTCTACAGGCAAGTCCTCAGCCTCTTGCTGTACTTTTGCACAGTGAGAGAATTCCTAATTTCTTTAAAACCAAAAGCCACATTTCCCTTGTTCACCTGCTTTCTGTTGCCTTTATATTACCATTAAAAATAAATGTATACACAGATAAAGATCAGCATAAAATAGAGAATTATTCCTGAGGATGAAAAGATGAAAATACCCATGAGAGAAAATAGCTGTGAATGAAAATATGGCAAGGCTTAAAATTAATCAGGCCCACATTAAATGGTATTTAATAGATAAAAGCTTTTAAAAATAAGTTTTTAATGAAATTTAATAAAATAAATAATTTTTATAAATTAATAAATAGCTTAAAATTAATTTATACTTTAAAACTAATTTGTATTTTAAAAAAACACGTTCTCACATTAAAAATAAGGGGGAGAAAATGGGGGGAAGGAGACTACGAAGCAAAGGGCTAATCTGAGTTTTCACCAGTTTTTTAGGCTAATCCAGTCAATTTAGGAATATAAATTCTTGCCCTGACTGGCCAAGAATCACAGTATTTAAAATCCTACAGGCAGTGTGTGATTTGAAGCAGCCTGGGCAGCTGCAGGAGAGCTGGGCTCAGCATCCTAGAGGAACACACATCACACACAACTGCACTTGATTGCTCCAAACCCTCCACAAAATTAGAAATACAACGGGGCACGGCCAGCTGAGCTCCCAGTGCCCCAAACTGTGTCACACCCGCAAATCCACCCCCCTGGCTTTTCCAACAGGCTCCAAACCCACCCCAGAGCATTTCCCAAGGGCTCTGCAGATGGCAAGGCTTTACTGTAAGAGCCTGCAGAGCACCCAGGAAGGTGCACGGGAAGGTCTGAGCGGCTTCAGGTGACACCTGACAAGGCTTTGGGTGGGCTTTGCCCCACCGTGGGCATCGTTTCTCAGAGCACAGCACTGAGGGTGCTGCAACACTCAGGAGATCACAGAGGGTTGTTGCAAAGGTCACAGAGCAAGGGAAGGAGGGAAGGGGCAGTTTGTGCAATTAAACCCGTCCCGGGCCAGGAGAGCAAAACCGGGTGAGGATTTGGTAAGGGCTTGTCCCCAAACCCGTCTCCGAAGAGATGATGCCACAATTGTTATTGCCATTCCAAAAGTGCATAAAATGTGGGCAGCCAGAGCCTCTTAAGGAACAAACAAGCAAAAAAAAAAAAAAAAAAAAAGGTTGTAAATACTACCCTGGGTTGTAAATACAAACGTGTTCTTCCGATGACATTATAGATCAGGAGCAGCGAGGTTTTAACGCTGACTTCTGCCTCGGCAGCTCTAATCTGGGTCAGTAAAGGCATTCAGGTCCCTCAGACCTTTCTGTCTTCCCTTTTATGTATAAAATAGAGCATTAAAAGCTGTCAGATGATAACTCTTCATTGTGTAAATCCCTACTTTAGAATCAGCGACTTGTGTTTCTCCAGCTCTGGAAGCGCCTCGTAACATCCCTGCAGGAGAAAACTAAAGGAGTCCCAGCAATTCAACAACTCACAGCAAAAAATAAGCCTGGCTTGGAAAAGGAAGCTGTTCTCAATTACTTCAGGGAACTGCAGTAAATGAAGAACTGCAAAAAGTATCCTTCAAATCAAAAACTGATCATGCAGTGGAAGAGTTGCCCAGGAAAGCTGGGGCTGCCCTCCCCAAACCCGCTGGTGGTGGTTTGTTCCACGAGCTGGGCTCAGTCAATCAGACTCCACACACAGATCAGCCCATTCTAAGAATAAACCCCAGAGAGGTCAACAATTCAGCTCAGGCCGAAACTCCCCTCTCTGCTACGAGAAACAGCACGAAGAGAAGGGCTATTTCCTCCCTTTCTTTTCTTTGCAAGTCTCTGCATTTTGGAAACTCGCAGCAGCACAGGGATAAACAAAGGGTTATACTTGATGGGAAGGAAAAGCAAATTGTTTTCTCTGCTTTCCAAAAAACCAGCTGGAGTCAGCAGAACATCATCTCCGAGGCAAAGGGAAAAGCAACCACGGCGTGACCCGTCGAGCTGGGCCGCCCGACCCTCACCAGCCTCACTCTCTTAAAGATTAACTTCTCTTTCTCCTGAACTTCAAAACAACAGAGGGAAAGGCCATTCCAAGCAGGAACAGCAGCAACTTCAGCGTGTTTACAATAGGAATGGACATAACGAGAATGCAGAACTAACTGTCAAGAAGACCAAAGTTTCCAAGTTTTAATGACAGTATGGAGAGGTCATCCAAGAAAAGATCGCTCAGGGAAAGTCCTTCCAAAAGTACAGCAAACCAAGCAAGTCCTAAAAAACATCTGAGCTTAAAATCAGCTTCAGTGGGCCTATCACCCCACAAAAATACAGGTGGAAACCTACTGGAAATGACAAATTTTTGTGTGCACAGCTACTCTATCCCTCCAAAGGCACGACTTTAAAGCTGTGAAAAGAGTAGGAAAACTGTAATTTGAAAATCAGAACCAAAGTTCAAGTTTTTCTGCTTATTTGATGAAGTTCCTGTGCCCAAAAACTCCAAGTGGTGCTGGTCTAGGCAACGCTGAGGAGTGAGAAATGGGCTCCAGGCTCCCTCCAAGCAGGGACTTGGCTGGTACCTCAGTTCCCATTTCCAAGATGTAAATTTTGGAATTCTGCATCAGAATGGTCTCACAGACAAATCCTTCAGTGTTACAACTTCTTAGTCTCTTCCTGGTTTTGAATAACAGTGTTATAAAATGGCAATCTGAAGCATATAGCCTGTGATAGACTGGGTTCAGAGATGCTTTTACAATCATATTTGGTTTTACTGAGGACACAGGAGAAGTTAAAGCTCTCCAAAGAGGTACACAAATGTTTGCTTAGTGAGTGAGCAAAGATAAGGTATATTTATTTTACACTATTTTTCAATTACTAACCTTGTGGTAACTATGAAAAATCTCCACCCCCCCCTTTGGAGATTCATTTCCACAAGCCAATAATGAACCAAATCACCTCCTCTACCCACCTCTGAAAACTCCCAGAAATACCCCCTTCTCTGACTCTGGATCTTTCCACTGGCCTTAAGCTCCCACAGAAAGCCAAGACTCAAACAAGCAGCACGTTGGGAAGGTGCTGCTCAGGGGAGCAAAGTCACTGCCAGCCATGTCAGCTACAGCAAATCACAGCATGCCACTGGTTAACACTTGAACCATTTCTTCTGGGACAGGTTTTCATCATTTCCACAGGTTTTTTTCTTATATTAAAAAAAAAAACTTAAAAAAAAGGCATAGGTACCTATAGGAGTGTGTACTTACTCTCTAGAAAAGGCAGGACTGGCCCAAGTTAAGTCAGGCCTTACCTTCAGTTTGCAGAACCTCACCCAGAGCACAGCTGAGTTTCCTTCTCTAACGTCACTAAAACTCACGGTTAAATCCCATGGGATAAACTACTGCAAATTACTGTGTGCATTAATAAAGCCAAATTTGTGAGTTAATAAAGCTAAGGGAGTGGAAAAGCCAAAGCAGAAGCATCAGAACACTGTTCCTCTTCACACACATCCCAGCACCTTTATCTTCAGACACTACTGGTTCCCTTTTGATTTCACATTATTAGAACTCTTATTCCCTACACCTGTATTCATAGTACAGAAAATAACTCTGGTTTGGGTATTTGCCAGGTTTTAACACCTCTATCTTGACTTTGTTCTTACTTTTTGATGAAAAACATTTTAGTAATTTCTTTTCTGTCTAGTTTGGGTTTTTTTTTTCGTGTCTGTTAATAGGAAAACTTCCTTTTCCTATGATTTTCACTGTTCTCTTTTCACCAAGTCTCTCCAGTTTCCTCTGCAGTGATATTTACTCACCCATCCTGATAATCAGTTTTGATTTACTGGTTGGTTTGGGTTCTCAAATGGCTCTCTCACCCCCTGCACCCGTGAGGAGCCCGTACTGGAATAGCCCAGTTTGATCTCAAGCTGCATCTTCTTCATGCCAATGTTTACACTGAAACCTTCCCAGGATTCTGTCCCTAATCCCAAAACCTGGAAGGAATGGCACCTCTCAGGTGTGGTGACCATGCCACTGGGACAGGATACACCAGGAGTGCTGGGAAAGGCAGACCCATGTCAGCCAAAATTATTTGCCTTTAACCGCCCAAGGGGCTTGCTGCGTGTCACCAAAAATCAGCGAGGCAGCAACATTGTGTATTTTTAAATAAACAGCTCCAAGAACCCACTAAAGCTGTGCTCCTTCTCCAATAATCAATTTGCAATTGTTTTCCAGGCCTTCCAAAAACACTCAGCACTCCACAGGAATGCAATTACAAAACTACATCCTTGAGTCCTGCAGCCCAGAAAGGAGAACCATGAGAAAGAACACGGAGATATACAATAAATAGCTGCCACAATGATCCTGTTGCAGCAAAAGCATTGTTTGTTCCAAGGAAAACAAATCATAAAAGTTGTTTTATCTAATATTTTTTGTTTGGTTGGTTTTTTTGTGTTTTTTTTTAGCAAACCGATTTTGTTGTTGTTGTTGTTTATAAACTGTGTAAAGCAATATTGTTTATAAATTCCTCTGGGTTCCTCCTAGATGAAAGGCCCTGTGTAAATGTTATTACTCTCACACTGTCACATACTTTCCAAAACTTTTCTATTGTTCTTGTATTTCCTTCTGTTTAAGCATCACCCAGAAAAGGGGTGGGAGAACAAGATGAGCTTTAAGGTCCCTTCCAACCCAAAGCATTCCATGATTTTGTGCTAGCCTGGAGCAGAAGAACTGAAGGACCACAGATTTAACTTTTTTTAAAAGGTTATCATTAGCATTATTATTGCTATTGTTGATGCTATTATTATTATTACTTTTACTACAGAGATCTCCTTCCCTGGCCACTCTCTCATGGCACTTTTAGCATCTGGAATTTGATGATCCCAGTGGGTCCCTTCCAGCTCAGGATATTCTGTGATTTCACTGTTACTCCAAAGGTCCAAGACCAATCCAAGAGGTTTTACCTAAAAAACCCATGGCCTTTAACGTTCATTAGGCCTGCCTGTTTAATTAGAACAAATTGAACTCATTTCAGGACTATGTTTAGTCTCAGGTTTACTTTCTTTTCTGTTCAGGGACTTGGACACTGCTAAATACCAACACTACCCCAGAGGTTGCTGGTTCTGTGCAGGACAATGTGAGGGGGATGGCTTTGTTTGGCCTTTAACATCAAGGATTTGGGTGCTTTGGATAACAATCACTTACAGAGACACAAACAGCACTTTCTGTTTTAAATATAATTATTACCACTGCAAAGCCAGGAGATGTGACAGACACACCTCTCAGGGACCAACACCTGCCCTGGGGCCTCCTGCAGCTTCTGGGTTGTATTTCTCTTTTCCTGCAAATTGGCAAACCAAGCCATTTGTTTCCATAAATCTGCCCTAAAATCCTCCTCAGAAAGTATCTCAGCATTACCCTGGGACTGTGACACACTGATTCCCACAGCCAGGAAAAAAAAACCCTCTTAGAATTAATGCTGTTAAAAAGTAAAAGCCAAGAGCAAATCAACATTTCTGAGGGAAGGGGCACAGAAATGGCAGGGAGGGTTGTGTGTTCATATGGACAGAGGTGTATAAAGATAAAAAGTGCTTAAATCCACAGAACACACTTGGCTCCTCTTCACTGATCAAGAAAATGCCGTGACTCAGGAGCTCTTCCCCACCTGCCTCAAGGACTTTCGATCCAAGCTGAAGAACCCCCACAGACACAGGAATCCTGGCAATCATTATCCCAATTATTACATGGGGGATGACCAGGATAAATGCCACCCCCTGGGCACAGCTGAGGAGGAAAATGTACACTCAGAACTTCTGGAAGGATGTGACTCTTCAGCCACTGAACCTTTTCATAAGACACCCACTTCAAAGTAAAGATCCCAGCCTGCTCCCTGGGAGCAGGGAATGGAATTCTAACAGCAATGCCCCAAAATGCCCAGAGGATTCCCAGACAAACTGAAACCACCCAGTTACTCCTCCTGGGAGAAGCTCAGTGCAAATAGGAATACCAAGTCCAAACAGCACATCAGAGCATCCAACACCACTTGGTTTGGGGCTCTCCATGCACTCTGAGAGGTGCAAGTAGGCTGCATGTAACACACAGAATCATTTCTGGCCTGTGGTTGGGTGAGTCTTTGGAGACTTCCTACACAATGAAGTAGGCTGACTAAAATCTGGAAAATTACCTCTCAGGGCTCTAAGCTGCACAGCATCAATAGAAATGTGGTGCCAGCTAATGGCTGCAATAACTGTCTCCATCCCTGGGGAATGATGGATGGAGAATATATCAATATGAGGAGTGGAAGGGCCAGAGAACCTGAGCAGGCTCTTGTTATCAGACCCAGGGATGATGCCACATGATGTTATCTGGGATAATCTTTACCCAGGGCCCAGGGGGTGGGAAGAATATTCTTCACGGAGCAGAGAGTGTCCATCAGGCCATATTCATAACCATCAGTGTTCACTCAGTAAGCAGTTTTGGAGAGGGGTTGAGGGAGCACTGATGGAACACAAATCAATGAAATTCAGCTTTTCTGCAGTTATTTTTTAGAGCAAAGTGGAGGGGGTGGGAAAGCCTGTGCACCACTTTGGTTTCTGATCACTCAGTCAAGTGAAGAGTTCGAAAAAGGCTCTGAAATGAACCACAATAATCCCCTTAGTTATTACAAAATCTATTTTAAATCCACACCTTGACACTCCCAAAGTAAAGGAAACGCTTTCTCACTGAAGCATCAAGTGAGTTTCCTTTCCAGTTTGGCCACGTGAGCCCTCAGAGCAGTGCAGGGTGGGAAGTTACTGCGTGGCTTTACCCTGCCCGTGGTGCGAAGCCTGTCTTAGGGAAAAGGGGCAGGGAGAAGAGGGATGGATGGAAAGTACTGCCACAAGCTGATGCTCTGCCGTCCCTGAGTAGAGATTTCAGCCCCAGGACACCCCAGAGGGCAGATTATGGGATCTCCTGGTAATTTTCCCACTCTGCTGCAGTACATTTTCCCCCCACGCTGCAGCACCTGCTGTAAATCCACTGCCCAGACTGGAGCACCTGTAGCCTTGAGTTCTGTTCCAAGAGGCACAAATAAAACCTGCTGGCTCTCTGCCACCCCAGTCAAATCAGCTCATTTCCACCTAATCCCATGCAAGGGGGAAAGAAAGGTTAGTACTATGTCAAATTTGCTCCAGAAAAGCCAGGAAATGCAGGAGTTAAACATTCCAGCAGCAGCACGAACTTGACCATGTTCTACATCCTGAATATTTTATGGCATATTTATTGTAACAATATATTAAGCTACACATTCAACCACAAAAAAACAAAAACAGAAAGGCAAATGCTCCTCATGTGCAAGGCAGCTGCATTAGCATTTGTGAGGAACTTCAGGACTCCTGACACTGCTTTTAATTGTACCTTCTGCATTTAATTCCTGTGTCTAGTCAACAAAATGCACCAGAGCTTCTGCCTGATGTTGCTTCTGAGCTGCCTCAGGGAGGTTCTGAGGCTCCCACACCCCTTGGGTGATATGGCTGGGAGATGTGATTTCCACATCATCTCCAAAACTTAAAAAACAGGATTTTCTTTTCCCACAGTTGTTTACACAGGAACAGAAGAGTTTTCAAAGAGCCAGAGATCCTCGCTGGTATTTTTGACCTTTTATGACCAAAAGCAGCCAGAGATCACAGCTGAGAACCTTCCTGATGCTGAAGAATTCCCTGGGCAGGCATAGTACTAACCTGCTGAGGTGCACCAGGGTGGCTCCAGATGGGACAGCAGGAATGCTCCAAGAGTGGAAACAAAGAATTAATTTAAAAGACCTTTTTTCAAAGCTTCCCACTCAGGGATTTCTACTTTTTCAACGTAAACTGGCACTGTCCTTTAATAAATTTAACAAAAAAGGCAGCAGGAGAGCCCAGTTGTGGCCAGTTGGCTGCCTCCCAAAAATCCCTGCAGCTAACGAGGTAGCTCATTTACATCCCATTCCAAAGCCAGCACAGCAACTTAAGCCTTTAAAGATCCTCTCTCAGGTCTAGAAGGTTTCAGCACATGAAATGGGAAAGCTCAGACAAAAGCTTTGCTGCAGCCTCGACATGTCAGGGCACAACACCCCCTGGGAAACAACGAGCTGCACAATCCCCAGCACGGCTCCCAGAAAGCCATTTATCCAGGGAAAAGCACAGGGCTTTGCCCAGGCACTGGGTCACAGGCTGGGAGGGGACAGGGAAGGGCTGAGAGGGCACCAAAAGGCCCCAAAAATGAGGGTGTCCTTCACCAAACTGGGGGACCCCACACTCAGATCAGAGTTTGAGAAAGATCTTGAGTTTCTCATATTAGACAAACAGCACAGCAGGAGGAATACATTGGGAGCAGTGACATTTCAGGAGTTCTGGAGTTTTCAAATCATTTGGTGTATCAAAGTTTTCTTTTATCCTCTAAATTCCACTGCTGTTCCATAAAAAAGGCACTGCAAGTCAAAGTTAGGGTTTGGAAGAGGGTTACCCTGTTCCTCAAAATACCACCACCAAGTGAATTCATTTTTAAAAACAACTCCAGGATCTTAAAAAAAAAAAAAAAAGAAAAAAAAAAGGCACAAAAATTCTCAAAATACACATTTAACTGAGGGGGGTTGGGGGGGTGTTTGACTTTTGATCTAAAATAAGGCAAGGCTCTAATTCTCTTTGGTGGAAAAAACAAAAAGAGGAGTGAGGAATAGAAGGACACAATTAAGTCTTCTCCCCTTTGGCTCCTGTCACTGAACCCCAGCAGATTCCCAGGATCTTCAATCCATGGACAGGAAGAAACTGACACCTATTGGCAACTTTAATATTACTGCAGAAAGCTGCTTTCCTTCAAACTGCCACACGAAACAGCTTCTCCTAACGAGGTTTTTCTCTAAATACACAGATAATATAAAGAGATAATTTAAAACTTTTCCAGTTATGACTGAAAATATGTCCAGAAAAATTCAGACTCTCATTTTAAATAATAAAACTCTGACCTTTCCAAGTAAACCACGGGCTGCTGGAGCTTTGGGGCCTGGTAAGGTAAAGACACAGGAAGAAAGCAACCTGGGGCTAAGGAACAACCAAAAATGAACAGTGGGCAGATCACTGTCTATGAACCATTATGTGTGTGATGTGAAGTTCAGGCCCTGAGGCTTGAACATGTATTTGTGCAAAATAAACAAAGGAGTTTTTCAGCTCTTTCTGGATGTCACTGTGGGTGCCCTTCACAACAGTGAGAAATGGTCACTGCAACAACAAATACAGAGAAGAGTCGAATATTCACAGAGCAACATCGGGGGGGATTTTGGGAGCAGCAGATCCCCCTGAAACTCCAAAGGAGGTCACAGAGAGCTGCCTTGAGGATTCAGAAACAAAGCAAACACAAAACAAGCAGCTTTATATCGCTCCAGCCCAGGACTGACCCCCACATTGTACGTACTGGTAACGAAGAACTTTTTGGTGAAGGTGCAGCTGTCAAAGGCGGCGATTTTCTCCTGCAGGACCACCACCAGGATCCTGAAATCACAGCAAGGGAACACGTGCTTCAGACATTAAATGCGCTGGTTTAAAGGTTCGATATCTAAATGTAATTATTTCAAAAGCATCGATACAAACTCTGCAGTGATAAAGTGCCAGGTTACCAACGCCTGGCAGTTATTGAGGGTTCTCTGCCCTGCCAACCACAGAACCTTCACTTCAGGAAGTGCAGCAGATCTGATACACAACAACACAGCACATTTATGATCCACCTCCTGCAGTAAAAGCTCCATTAAAAACACAGAATGGAACTGCAAAGACCCTGAATTACTTTCACTGACTCAAACAGCAATCAAATCAACAGTGGGCAGGACAGCAGCTAAATTTGACATAATCCCAACTGCCCACCTCAGTGCAGTTATTAAACCACTGCACTTACCAAGAGCAGGGGAGGGTTTAACACCAAGAACATCAGCACACAAACCAGCATTTGTGCCAACAAGCAAAATTACAGCTGTGTGTTTATGTACTTGCTTGTACATCACACACTTTTACATATGAAAAATACAAATACCTGCCCATCACCTGAAACAAAGGGCAAAGGCCACATGAGAACTGTGCAGGAAACACAGGGCTGCCCGAAAAAAAAGAGGCCAAAGATGCACATGTGGAAGATTTATAACCAGGATAACACTTTCTCCCACACTGGGA
Organism: Scytalopus superciliaris; assembly: GCA_013400415.1. NCBI lineage: Eukaryota > Metazoa > Chordata > Aves > Passeriformes > Rhinocryptidae > Scytalopus > Scytalopus superciliaris. Next base: position 612,168 of record VXBX01001698.1, read on the forward strand.
ACTTCCCAAACCCAAGTTTGCAAACTCTGGACCACCTGGGAAGTCAACAGATAAAACCCACCAGCTCTCTGGAGCACTGAGCAATAGGACATAATTAATAATCTGATTATTCTCTCATTAGACTATGAGACAGGGGTTTTTTAATTAGCTGACAACACAGAGCATTATTAAATGCTGTTCTAATAGTCCTAATTGTAAAGATATGATGTGGCAAAAAATTAATCACATCTCTCACTGACTAAAACACACACCTAATGCTTCATATGAATGATGATTGTTTATGACAGGCTGAAATAATCACCTTTATAAAGGTGATGAATCACCTCAGTCTCAGCACATCTCCTTGGGGAAGGGCTGATGTTCATCTCTCACCAGTGGGAAACCAGCCTTTTAGCTCCTTTTTCCCTTATCTCTTATCCCAGTATCTGTAAGACTCTGCTGAAGGACTACACTAAAACCAAAATGTGCAGCATACCCTCACACCTGCTGGTATTTTCAGATATATAAAAAGCATAAGTTAATATCTGTTTCAGACAAAACAGCATTTTAAGTTAAATGACACGTCTTCCAATTGCTTAAACTGAAGGAGAGGGAAAAAACCCAAGGAAAATGTATCAGTTCCAACTTCTTGTACAGAAAATAAGTGGCGTTCCCTTGTGTCCGGTGTGATGGCAGGGAATTTACTGAAGGCCCATCCATTTCCAAGGGAAAGCAGTCACTTCTTCAGTCAGTGCCCTGCCCTCAGCCCAGGGATGGGATGGCACCACACCACGGGCTACCTGAGGACAGGCAGTGACTCACCCCAGGAGCAGCTGGGGAAGGAGCACCCACGTCAGCATCACAGCCATGGGCCTGGAGCACACTCACTGCCCCAAATTCTCCCACCAGGGGTGCCAAGGGATCAGCCAGATCCTCACACAGGGATCCTGCCTTACAAAGAGGTGGTAAACTACAAGGGTGTCTGGCAGGGATGAAGGTTTAAAGCTGAACTCACAATTCCATGGGCACAACAGACTCTGTTCTGCTGGAACTCCCTGATCCTCAGCCTGCAGAGCCATTTGCTCTCTATCCCGGAGATGCTGCCCTGTTATTTGACTCACTGGAACATTATTCCCTGTAAACCACAGGCTGCACACTAGGAATGTTTTGGATGTGCAGGAAGGCAATGTCTGACAACAACGGAACACAGACAGGAGGGACATAAACTCCTTAGTGCCCTGTGCTGTTTAAACTCCCCATGATCCCATTTCTCCAGCTGTAGGTGGATGATCGAGGATTTCAACGATTCCTGCCCCCTCTCATCACAACTGAAAGAAGCTTAAATTATTTCAGAGGCAAAATGGTTTGAGCTTCTTAAACAAAAGCCATTGGGGAAGCATATTGTCAGATCCCAGCTGAGATATTCCTTGAGACATGGAGAGCCAAAGCTGTGAGTACAGGGAGGACAACATAATTGTCTTTATTCCTGAAATTTTACATGCCCCAACACAGAAGGAATGCAGAGTAACCCTCCTTACCTCTTGTTGCAGTGCAGGTCATAAATGGGAGTTTTGAACTGGATGGACTTGACCATCTCTCCTGTTCTCAGGGAATACAGATCCACACAGCAGTAGGGGGGGCTGGTGCTGAAAGGAATTTTAAAAGAGAGACTTGAATGGGAAATAAAGGTATTTTTAAAACTGTTTTTTAATTATTTCAGCCTCATTATATTACTGAGCACACTGAAGGAAAAATCACAGAATCATTACGGTGAGAAAAGACCTCCAAGACCATCAAGTCCAACCTCTGACTGAAGGTTGGACTCATAATTCCAGCAATCCAAGGAGAAATGCTGGAGAACAAGGGGTCAGTCTAAGCCTTCTACAGGAAGGGAAGGACTACTGAAAACCAAATTATGATCTCCACAATGGTCAACCTTCATTGTGCAGCTAATTATCCAACACTTTGCCACAAGGAAGACTTTGGAATAGCAGCAAAATACAAGCCATGAAGTTTTGGATTAAATCCTAATCACAAACTAGTGCAGAGAGCAGCACTGTCCTACAGGGAGGGATTAGCTCACCCAGTGCCCAGCTGAAACCACACGGCTTGGCCTGCTGCAGTCACATCCCCCAGAACTCACGTTCCACCTCTGATGGCCTCATGTCTGAGCCACACAGACCTTTTCAGCTGCTTTGTGTCCCTTTTATCATCTTGGTATAAATACAACTCTAAGGCCATTCCTCGATGAAAAGGCTGAGTGGGAGAAAGTGCCGAGTGTTTCGGGGAAGGCAGTGGTGGGACCGTTTTCCAGGCTGAGGAGAGGCTTTGATGTGGCAGTTCTGTTCCACAACACCTTTTCCCCCCTCCAAGAACACATTAAAACCTTGGCTACTCCTGGGTCAAGCAACATGAAGGAGCACCAACTGCCAGCTGTACAAACATCTCCTGAGCACTGGGAAAAGAGGGTGTTTCCCCTCGCCCGTATCTGGTTTATTTTACAGAGTTTCACACAATTCCTGCCACAACACTCTTGGATCTGCTCGAGAATGTTCTGGAGAGCTGGAGTACAAATGCCAACTGTTTATGCCTCCAGTGCCTCTGGAGAATAAACTGGGTCACACAGCAACGTGTGACCTACAGTAAATGCACAGAAAGACAACTGTCACAGAAATAATAGAAAAAAGTAAGTTTGGACATTTTGCCTACTTCAATTCTTCCCAAAATATACATTTTTCTAGGCACATGCCTAGGCCAGGAACTAGAGGGTGCTATTTATTACTTCAAGCACTTCAAAGGCCCTTCAAAAACACCTTTGAAACAGTGAGACTCAAGTGGAGTTCCTTTACATTAAAGTTCACTGCTGCTCAAAAACTCAGAAAACCACTGCAAAGTCTACGTGCAAACATTTTTAAATTAAGTGATTTATTACCTACAGCAAATTATGATGCTGATGGAAGGATACACAGATCCTAATTTCCAATCAGGAATCCCCAAAGTTGATACAGCCAAAATTCTATCAGCAGAACTGGTGAGATCACCATTTCCACATGAGCCCATGTCAAACAGTTCCATTTCTCCAAGTTCTGGGTGACAATCCCGTCACTCAAACGAACAATCATGATGATGTCACACCTTTCTTTCGGCTGATCATGGTCAGAACCTTCTACCAATGCTTTTTGCAACCACACTGTGTAAAAACCAGTTCAAGTGCCAATACCCAAGTGGTATCATGGAATCCCAGAATGGTTTGGGTTGGAAGGGACCTCAGAGCCCATCCAATGCCACCCCCTGCCATGGGCAGGGACACCTCCCACCACCCCAGTTTGCTCCAAGCCCCATCCAACCTGGCCTTGGACATGCAGTATGGATAGATCAGAAGTACTCTGAAATTCTACCCAGCTGGAATTCAAAAGTCCTCTTTCCCAACCCCATCTTTCTTTTAACCCCATGGGTCACTGCAACCTGTGATGAGAAAATAAGATGCGTGTTTGGGGGTTTTTAATTGTTTTCTCGATAACATGTTTTCAACTTGCTGAGGGAAGATTTTAATTCCATTGTTTTTGCAGCAAGGATCCTCCAAAACTGCCAAATTTCACATCTTTTCCATTATTTCTCAACCATTCCCAAAGTGTGAACCTGTTCAATGGTCTCTTTGCCCTCCCTGTACCCCTCCTATCTCCTCACCCAGCAGCAAGATCAGTTCTTCTCCAACAGGAGAAGGAGGATTATGGACACAGATCCAAGGAAAGCAGAAGAACATGGATTGAGCAACAAAGTCCAACAGGCTGCAAAAGCAAAACAAAACCAGAGTACAGAGTTAATTAATTGTACATTGGATAAAGTCCTGCCTGAACCTTTCCACTGGAAAGCTGAAGCATGATTTGATTGTGATCTTTGTAGTAATATTATTAATATGTTGAGCCCACAAAGGCAAGGCTGTTCTCCTCGAGGGCCCTGAAGAAGGTTTGCTCAGATTAAGAGATTTCAAGACCTGAAGGACCATCTCTTTCCAGGCCATGCACTCAAAGTCCCAGAAGCTCAAAGAAATGTTTTTTACCAGGCAACCCAATCTTGTCTTAAAAGACTTTGCCCAACAATGAGTCCTCTATTTTTACAGCAAGTTGTTCCAACATTTAGATCATTTTATTTTTATGAAATTACTTCTTAGTGCAAGACAGAATTTGTACATTTTCCTGCTTTTTGGCCTCTGTGTCTCTGTCAACAACACAAAAAAGCTCATTGACTCAGTTCTTTGCTAAGTCACCAATAACCCAGAGCAAGCCAGGCAACAACTAATAAAGTGAAAAGGACTTCTAAGCCTGAAATTGTAAGGTTTGTTTTCCAGGCCTAGCACGCTTTTAAAGTCCTTCTCTGAGCCCTCAGCAGTGCTGCAGTTCTCACCTTCTCTCTGAAGGATGCCACCTTTTCCCAATAAAAGCTTGCAAACTCCACTCTGCAGGTAATTTTTTAACTTGTGGTGCTGAACAGTCACTGAAAACCAGAGCAAGATTCCTCAGCAAGTGACACTTCCCCCAAAATGTGCAGCAGAGAAATACAAAGCAGCAGAGACATTTTAAGTGCACCACAAATTGCAAAAAGCACGGAAACACTTATTTCTAACTAAGAAAAACCTGCACCAACCTTAGACACATGTTACTAAACCTAATCCTTTAAATACAAGGGAGGGAACTATTTGATAGGGCACTAAAATACTTGTGCTAAATACCAAGAGACACAAACTCCACTGTGGCATCTTCCCTCAAATCTTTGGATCAAGCCTGTCACTGCAGCAAGAAAAGTTCCACTTTGTCCATTACTGCACCATTTTCACCATCTCAGGGGGCTATAACCAAAATATTCAAGAAGTCCTCAGGTACTTTGCTTCCCACCTGCAGTCGAGGTGTTGGACATCACCAAGAGGAAGCAAATTTGGGAGGAGGTTTGTGCACATATTGGTATTATTGCAACAGAAACCACAAAGGCAGTCCCACCAGTTCCAAGAGAAAGTCAAAGGGGAATCCTTAAGGATATTAGAATTCTCAGAAGCCTCCAAATCACTCTTGTTCTGGCGGCAGACAGCTCTTCCCGCTCCGGCATTCCCAGCAGTTCCCAACATACTGTGTTCTCTGCCTCTAACATTCCTAACATGGTGGGTGTTCTTTGGGCCTGCTGCTGAAGGTGAAGCTGCAGGGAGCTGAGCAGAGCCCCCCCAGCCCGTGCCCACCTCCGTGTCCCGCTGGCTCCCGCGGCTCCGCCCCGGCATGCGGCATTCCTGTCGCCGGAGTGTAAGACACAGCACAAGCTGCCTTTTCAGCTGCGGCCTTTGCAGGGAGACCAGAGTGTGACACACTTTCCACTTGGCTGAGACGTGCCACATGTTCCATGCAGAGCTGTCCCATCACATTTCCAGTTAGTTAATCCAGGAAGATTAGCGGCATCTCCAGAGATTTGTTTCTCGACAAGGTTTACTTGACCGTGGCGGTCACTGAGGGAAGTACAGCTGGAGCTCCACTTTCAGATCACAGGCGTTTCTCCTGGTGTATTCTGGACTGGATTCTGCTTGTGTGAAACCAAACAGGCCTTTTATACCCAGTTTACAAACCTGCACCAGCTGCGCTTGGTCATTTTTGTGAACACACACCAAACTGGAGACATTTCTGTAAATCCTCAAACCAAAGGTTCACTTTTGAGTGGAACACAACTGCATTTATCACACCTCTATCAAACATTAACGTTTCTACCATCAGCTGACTAAACTACAATCTGTAGATGCTGCCCCCAAAAATACAAAATTGAATTTAAGGAGCTGTCTTGCCCTGCTTACTGTCAAATGAAGCAGAATTCACCACTGGAATCAATGCATGTAATTTGTATGTCAGTAACTGCCACAAGGAGCCTCAAGATCATCCAAGGTGGAGCAAAATGAAAAACGGAGGAATTTTTGCACCTCCACACCCAAATGCCACAGCTTAGCAGGAAAAGATCACTTTTCTGGGAGCACAACTCTGAGAGCAAACTGATGGTGAAAAGCTTCAGCTCCAGCCAAATCTCACCAAGCACATGTAGAACCCCAACTGAGAATCCTGTGGAGCCACTCACAGGCTCAGAACCACGGCCAGACCCAGCCTATATAAACTGCCAATATTTGTAATGCTCCAAACCAACACCACAGCTTTGGGGCTTTATTTTGAGGCATTTTAATCGAGAGTATTTTCTGACCAGGGGTGTATGAGAAGGCAGGAGAGGCCATACAGATGGCAGCTGATAAGTACAGTAGATATACAATTAATGGTATATATTTGAGGTGTGTTCCTCTGCAACCCAAGCACATTCAAGGTCCCAGCTTGTGTGTGGCTGCACAGCCAATAACCAGCATCAAAAAGGCTTTACCTGCTACTGCTAACGTGGCAGAAGCATTCTGAGGGACCAAATACTTCATCCTGTTGGTTCTTGTAACAAAATTCTTCAGATTTCAGGTTTGCTTTTCCCTCTCTGTGCCTTCCCCTGTGATTCACGGAGCAGACAGGCCTCTTGGCATCTCCTCCTCTCACCAGCCATCACCACCACCAAAGCCACACTAAGCCCGTGGCTCCACAGCGCCGTCCCAAAGCCCACAAAAACCACTTTGGGGATTCAACATGAGGCACAAAACCTTGTGCCGACCTGTTTCACCCCAAATACGCTTGCCCTCGGTGTGGGTAACAGCACAAGGAGCTCCTGGGATTGAGCAACACTTCATCACCTCCGAATTAAGCAGCCTCTGCCCTCAGGTTGCATGACAGGGATCATGAGAAGACATCTGTCAGCTGCTGAGGACTCCGCTAAACCTTAATTGTTTCTGTGCTAGTATATGGCTCAAATTACAATTCTGGAGCAGCTTGAAAACAATCCCATTTCCAAGAAATAATTAGAGGGTTTTCGGAGTGCGTAGGACTGAAGCTGAGCAGAAATGAGCTTAGATCTGGTTGAAGCATAAAAGTGCCGTGAACAACAAAGCTTCGAGGTTCTGGTCACATCAGGTAGGTCAAATTTTCCCCAAGTGCCCAATAATTACACGTTCTTAGGTATTTCTGGCTTGGCTTTGTGACTCGACACAGACCATGTGCTACAGACGAGCAGAGTTCTCACCGTAAATGAACTCACCGAGAGCTGGTTTGGGATTATGAAATTATACCTGAAAACAATGACTCTGAACATGGAGCCCCACAAGCAGCAAAAGGAATATCCTTGCTTTTCCTTAAACTGCTCTTAAAGTTGAAATCCTCCACAAACTGCTTAACATCAAAAATAAACACATTGGTTTATGTTGCAGCCTTTCTCTCAGTGAAGCCACGTCCTTCACTGGGGAACTTTTCATTAAATTGGGGATAATTCTGTAGTTGAGTGGCTGATATTCCCAGGAGGAATTACAATTGCCAAGGAAGGGCACACAGAAGTCCTGCATTCCCAGAGTCCCCCAGCACAGCTGATGCTGAAATGGGAGATGGGTTGTTGAAGGTGCACAGGCAACATTGATTAAAACATTCAGTGTTATTTCATTAATGCCTCATCTGTAAAATATGGTAATTATACAAATATTCCATTAATAATTGAAATCACAATTCATTTTAAAATCAAGCTTGTGAGCAACCAATGCATAAGGGGTCTCTTCAGGTGATAATCTGGATATATTACCTAGGCAGAATTTAAAGAAAGAAGGGATTTAGCAAGATGATTCTTAGGCACGTGCTTTACAGCTTTTTCATGAAGTAGGAACCTTCTAAATCTCTATTTTCAGTTACTAAAGAAAACTTTACTGAGCTATGCATTTAAATCTAAAGTTTTAAAAGCTACTAAAATGTATTCATTGGGCTTCAAAGAAAAAAACAACCCAGAACTAAAGAAAAAGAATAATCATATCAGATTTTCTAATGGATTCCATTTATTATGTTTGAATTGTCTTCTTCTGTACTTTGGAGATTTAAAGGAATGTATGAATGGTTGAGCTCACCAAACCCCCCTGATGTTCTCTCTGTATATTAAATATTTCTGAGGGAATGAAAAGGAAAAGGACAAGAAGGGCTCCAGAGAGAAAATGGGATTTAGGAAGAGATGCAAAGTCTTAATGCTGTGGAATTGTAGTGAATGACTCAAGTGGCACAACAGGGACACACGGGCTGGAAGCTGAAGCACTTTGCAATCAGCTGCTCCACTACAAGCAAGAAGTGACAGCCCTAATTTAGGGAAAAAACAGATTAAACAGCATCTTCTATGAATTGATTGGTATCTGGCCATGTCAGTGTCCTCAGAAACAGAGAACTTCAATCATCCTGGTCTGCCAAGTCCTTTAAACCCTCCTTCCAGTACCTGACACAGAAACAACCCTAAAACACACCAGCAAAGCAAACCCAATCCCCAACCGCTCCCCGGGTCTGTCACATTGATTTATAACACTTATTTCCAAGACAGACAAAAACACCCAGATGCGAACAATTACCCTATTTTTTGTAGGCAACAAGTGAGGTGGGTGGCAACCGAGGCACTCTGAGCAGTGCTGTCACAATATCCCGTTCTCCCCTCGAGCAAACCCCGCTCGCACAACACGCCGTGGCCACATCAGGCCCCTGCAGGGCCGCCTGGGTTGCACAGCATTAGTGGGGCCGTAATTAGGGTAAAAAGTTCAACCGCAGCTCCGGCGCTGCCAGAGAGAAATTTCCTCTCCTTCACCCCTTCCCGCTGTACCCTCCCCGAGAAACATATTGAAAGCACGTTTGTCTTTGCGGAGTTTGTTCCTCTTCTAATTAACTTCACGGCACTGGGTAATTGAAAGGGAGGTTTCGAGCAGCCCTGGATGTGCATTTAGTGAGCAGTGACTTCCTCCCCTCCATCCCCTCCCCAGATCATCACACACACTGCTGCAACAGCAGGGAGGTGGAACTGTGCCCCAGCTCGGGAATCTGCTCTCCCAAACTCCTCACTGTCCCAAGGACTGCTTGGAAAAGGGTTATCTTTTTACAGCTTAATAAATCAAAGCTTTAGAAGGTCACAGCTATCCATAGTTCTCACCAACAGGTCAAAGCTTAACCCCAAATACTCATTTTCTTCCAGGTTTGATCCAAGATTAACAGTTTATTATGGTTCAAAGGTTATTTCTGACTCTGGTTCATGCAGACAAACATTCTGAGTATCAGAGGAACACCAGAGCTTTCCCTGGGTATTTACACATGGAAACACCACCTTCTTCCATCAAAGCTGCATCTGCTGGCATTTGGAACTGTGAGAACATCCACAGAATTACCAGTAAACACCCCTTCAACAGCACACAACCAGTTGGAGATTGTTATATTTACAGAAACAACTTACAAGAAAACATCCTGGGATCTGAGGAGCCGTTTCTCACGTGAAGAACAATCTACATTTAGCACACAACAATCTCATCCAGCACCACTGCAAGGAATTTAAACTATTTTATTCAGGATCTTAAAAGCTACCACACAACCTGCTAAGAAATGAAGTTTCCTGCAGGACCAGGGAGGATAATGTTTTTCATCTGCTGAAATGGAAGGTAACCTTTGCAAGGCATCCAACAGGACCACTCTCTGCAGTCCATGATTCCCTATGGTTTTCCAGGATCACAAGAGCCTTTGGGACTCAAACCCTCAGAGGTACCAGAACTGAGAGAGCTTTGCCCAGCTTAAAAGGTTCTACTGTACTTCTGAGAACAAAACAAATTAAGTTTGCTCTCTAGAAATTTTAACTTGCTCAGGCTTGAGAGCCTTCAAAAACAAGGCTGGGGAAGAAAATCTGGCTGAGTTTTGTGCAGTCTTCAATAAAAGACCACAAGTATTTAACAAACTTCATGAAATCTATTTCATGGTGTCCAACGCAATTGGAAATCACAACCATCTGGCCAAGCCATTTCTCTGTGTGGCTGTTTTCTGTCTGGAGTGGCTACACCCTTTGCACACTCCATGGCGTGACTGAGCCTCTGGCACTGCCAGGTGAGTCCATGGCACTGCCAGGTGAGTCCATGGCACTGCCAGGTGAGTCCATGGCACTGCCAGGGCCTTTGCAAGGGCATTCCAGGGAAATATTGCAGGCAGAGCTACCCCGAGCAGTGGGAGCACGGTGAACAGGAACTGCATTCATCCCTTTCCTTCTCCTGGGTGATCCTCCCACAAAGCTTCGCTCTTTGTCTCTGGCAAATCATTTCACAGCCAGCTCATTTTGAACACTAAAAGCCACAGACACTTAGAACTGGACACTGGATTTTAGCACTGCCCACTGCCACAGAACAAGCTCCCGTGATTTAACATATTAACATGAGGAAATACTAATGCTTTAGTCACTTTTTCTATTCCTACTCACCTGAAGCTGCTCTCTCCCTAAACCTGAGCTCTCCCATAAACACATTCCAGAGTTAAAGCTGGGTTAAGGTTAGCAGGATTTCATCTACAGTAGCCATGTGAATAAAACATGCTTCCTGAAAATCTGCTGCCAATTGATTTGCCTTGTAAACAGATCAGCAGGGGGAAAAAAATGCTGGCTAGCCAAAGTTATACATTTTGTTTGCTCCAACTACTCCTCCTTCTTTAATTTACCCTAATTTCATCTCTCCTCCCATGATTAAAAAAGATTACCTCTTGCTTCTCATGCCCTTAAGTGACCTCCATCCAATTCTTCAAGTCATCCAAAATCTTCCACCACTTACCATCATTAAATTAATACTTTTTTCTCAAAATACATGCTGGAAACCCAACCCATGCTCCAGGCTGCTGCATGGGCTCCGGGGGCTGCTGACCCAGCTCTGGGGGGTCTGTGGCCTCCAACTCTGCCTGTTCAATCCTCTGCAGCTGATGGCTCATTAGCTACACCTGCACCTGATTACCACACCTGCCCACAGAAGATTCTGGCAAGTCCCCTCATCTTTTATGCATCTCTATTTGGCTATTTGGACAAAAAACAAGAGCACTAAAGTATCAAATACTTCTTTTGATTAGAGCTCCTGTACCTGTGGGGAGCTGACAAGAAAGACAGGAAAAGACTACTCCTAAGAGCCTGGAATGACAGGACAATGGGAAATGGGTTCAAACTCAAATAGAGGAGGTTCAGATTAAATACTGGGAAGAAATTCTTCCCTTTAAGGATGGGGAGGCCCTGGCACAGGTTGCCCAGAGAAGCTGTGGCTGCCCCATCCCTGCAAGTGTCCAAGGCCAGGTTGGATGGGGCTTGGAGTAACCTGAGATAGTGAAAGGTGTCCATGGCAGGGAATGGAATGGGATGGGCTTTAATGTCCCTTCCCACCCAAACCATTCTGGGGTTCTCTGATTCCATGATCTAAGTTGCATTTCAAGGAGGTCTTCAAGATATTTTTTTCCCTTCATCCTGACTCAGCTGCACTTGGTAATTCTGTGAGCAGCTGTTTGTAAACCAGGTGACTGAAATTATCATTTAAAAAAAAGGAGCATTATTTGATACTTGGATCAGTTCTGCCATTCCCTTTCCTTCATGGTTCTACATCCAGCTGAGGTGCCACAGCCCAGGGAGGCCAAAACAGCAGCTCAGAGGTGGCAGCACAAACTGAGGGGGTGAGGAGGGATTTTAAGAAGCCTTTGCTGCCAGTCAGTGAATCCCAGAACCACCCTCTGATGCTGCAAACCCACAGCTGTGCTGAGAAGAGCCTTTAGCACGACTGGTTTGCACTTCCTTACAGGAATTCTGTCCCCTCTGTGCAATGAACTGCTCAGCTAATGAAGAAAACCAAAAGAAATAAAAAATCTTTAGAATAGAAACAACGTTTGGTAACACATAATTAAGCATGATAGGGTAAACACTTGAGTCATCAGATTCAAAGCATCTAAAATGTTCTGTACTCAGGAGAGGTGGTTTCCTACGTAAGACACTGCAATTACTCAGCTCTCTCTCCCCTGCCCCCTTCTCCCTCTCTCTGCTCCTACACACACTTGGCTTTCCCTCCTGCCATGGTCACTTCCAGTTTGTTTTTAGCTTTCTTCTTACCTGCATCATCTACTGAAGGGCAGATCTGCAATCACTCAAACTGTGACTTATTTCTTAATAAGCTAAAAGAAAACAAAACCATCCTGCTCAGCTTCCCCTCAAACTCCTCCCTTAGCTAAACTGCACATTTACATTTGAGCACTACAAAAAGCACACTGAATGCATTTTGGACCTCTCTGGTGTATTGGAAGGTGTTTTACAGATCCAGTGTGATCCAGACTAGAGTTTCAACAACCCATATGGGGAAAACAGGAACATCTTAATGTTTCACCACCCAGAAAATTCATTAATACACAGCAAAGCCCATCAATTAATGCTGTGTGCATATAATGATGTTTGTTTTATCACCAGGAACAAGCAGGCCTGTCTTTACAAACCTCCACGAAGACAAAACTTACGCAGATGCTCCTTCTTTTTGGGTTTTCCTTCAACTTGCAAATCTTGTAATCTAAGACTGAAGTTGACTGAACCAACCTCCAAACCAGCAGAGTTGTATCAGCCAAAAAACACAATCTGGTTCCCATTTATGTGTCAAGACTGCATCCTTTTTGGGGGCTGTGAAAACTATTGTTTTGAAAAGATTATAGAGTGAATCACAGACTGGTTTGGGTTGGAAGGGGACCTTTAAATATCCTCCAGTCCAGCCCCCCTGCTAGACATTTCAGTCATTTTACTAGATGGAAAATTTGACTTCTAAACTACCAAAATGTATGTACCAAAAACTAGTCACAAGCTCAGATATGAGGCAGAAGTTCTGTCTTGTTGGGAAGTACAAAATTATAAGAAGAATAAAACAAAAATCTACTATCAGAAAATTCATCTGGAAATTAATTAAGAACAGTAACAACAAAAAACTTATCTGTAAATGTCAAAATTACCATGGGTGTTCCAGGAAAAGAATAACAGGAGAGGCACGTTGGAGAAGAGAACTAGAAGTGAGAAAATTGGGAGAATTGGTAGGAAAAATCCCAATGGTGATCAAGGCTCCAGAATCATTCCCTTTGGGATGTGATCCTGGCAGATTTTAGACAACAATCCAGGTGAGGAGATGACTGTAATAAAAACATAAGTGCTTTGGAATAAAAGCTCTAGAAGAAATGTAGTAGTTCCTTCATAGATGATTAAACAAGGTGGTTTATCTGTCCACAACCAAAAAGGTTTACAGGAAACAAGAGCAAAAGTCAAGTTAAGAAGAGAACTAAAATTGTGCCTGAGGTTCAGAGGCCATTCCCAGCACAGCCACTGGAGTGTTCTCCACAAACTGTCCTTTATGCATCCCAAACACAACAGAAATATAATCAAATATCTATGAACGTAACAAAAGGAAAAACAAGTGCAACACTTGAGCCAGTTTAAGAGGAGTGTGACTCCAGCTGAGGGCAAACCATCAAAGAACTCTTAATGTGAGAGCTACACACAGAAGAGGCAAACTGAAAGGGCTCCCAAAAATAACCTGCAGTGAACGGTAAACAGAGAGAAGTGTTTCAGAGCTCTCTGGGGAAGGTTTGTCCCCAGGAGCAAACTGGTTCTTCACTAAATGGGTCCAGGGAGCCTGGAGCACAGTCTCTCCTTGTTCAGTGATGGTTTTCTGGTCACAGTGCAAAGCCTGGTTTGAAATCTTCTCTTTGCAAATATTTAACTACTGATAAGAACTAACCCAAACCTACCCACCCATTTTGAAAATATATCCGGGGTGTTTTCCTGTAGAAAAGCAGAAACTACCTACGATCTTTGAATTATTTGCTGTTAACTGAGAAATACAATAATACAGTGAAAATAATGACCCTTACAGTGTGTTCACAGGTATCTCAGCTTCTAAACAAAGGTGTGAAGGAAGATTTTTCCCAACCAACACATTCTTTACAAATACAAATACACTGCCTGGAGTAAGACACTCCTACAAGAGCAGCATTTACATCTCTGGTGACACACATTTATTTATAATGAGTTATTCTTACAGGGTAGAAAAGAAAAGGAGAAAAATCCCCATAAACAGTTTTGTAAGTTGTAAAAGCTTTAAATAAAAAAAAAAAATCTCTTCTCACCATGGTTTTTTAATTTAAACATTTCAAGCAATAATAATAATAATGATATTGTAGCTTCACACAGTAATAACACAGAGAAATTTGAAGACTTGACAGTCTTCTTCCACACCCAGAGTGATTAAATTCTTAATTGAAAAAGGTGTGGCCCAGAATTAGTCTTACAACTGTAAGAAGATTTGCTTCAGCTGCTCAGCCTTTGAATGGCTGTGTAGAGGATTACCCTGAAAAGCAAATATTTTCCTGTAGGTAGAGAAATAAATCCTGGGCATTGTCTGAATTGATGCATCAAACTGACATAAAATATCTTAAGGGCCTCTTCCGGAAGAGGAGAGATACAATACTGGCCAGAGAGCACAAAACAAGATTTTAAACTTATTTTTCTAACTCACAGGAGTAGGTTTGGCATGTACTTTGCTAATTAACAGTGTGTGGCTGTGGCAGTGAAACTGTTGGTGCTGGTAGTTCATGGGGTATGTGGCTGCTGCCTGAAAGTATCTGTTAATCACTTTTTGGGGCACAAAGATTGCTTTAGACACTTTGCAGTAATAATTCTGACCAGGATTAATACCAGGAAAGGTTAATCATAAAACTGTGATTACACTGAGAATAAAATAAACTTAAAACACCTCCGAATTTATTTTATATTGAGTGTCTTTTTTAATTCCTTTCCAAAAGCTCAGATTGTAGAAAAACGTATGTTGACACTGAAAAGAAGTTTAAAACCACATCCCAGTGTTATTCCATGAGAGAAAAAAGAGGAGGGCTTGAAAGATGTCACATAGTGGGGGTTTTAGATGACATTACCAGTTATATATGATTTTATATTCTTACCCAGAGGATCCAATGCTTTTGCACACACCCAGCAGAGGCCGCTTCTCAGAGAAATTATCACATTTCTGAGCACCTGGTAAGAGGGGAAAACAAAAAATGAGAAAGAGCAAACCACTATTCCCTGTTTGTGTTTCCAAGTACAGGTGGGGGCCCAATACACAGGGAGGATATTGAATATATGATGCAAAGCTCCCAACCTGTGCAAGATCAGTGCTAGAAACACAAATGACAGAGTCAGGGACATGAGAACTGCTCTGGGAGAGATGGGATGGAGGGACAAGCCCAGCAGCAAAACCTGGCCAGGGTTTGGCATTGTTCTGGTTACTTCAGCTGGGGTTAAGGACTCTGGAGCTGTACTGAGTGACATTTGCTTGCTTCTCACTGTTCCACAGAAGGTTGTCTGGCCTGATGGTGCCTCCAGCTCTGTGTGGGTCTCACACCCTCGTTTCCAGGTTGTTCTGCCGAGGTGCAAGTGGAATAAAGAGTGTCAGCCCTGAGAGAAAACACGTCTCTCTCCAGCCCCTGCCCCGTGCCTAAGAAAACACAGGATTAAATTCAAACCAGCCTTCAGTAAGTTCCACCACCAAGAGATTCAAGCCTTTAAGAGAAACCTCCAGTGAGCTGAGGCTTCTCCAAGCAAAACCCAGCTCTAGCACCAGACCTGATCTGCTTTTGGGGGTGGTTTGCCCAGGTACCACAAGCACAGCCCCCCTGGTGGTGCCCTGCTGGGACTGAGCTCTGCCAGCCCTGGCATCCTCTGCCACCCCATGGCAGTGGTGTTGGAATGAAAGGCAGGCTGTGCACCCTCAGGCTCAGTCACACCTCCAGCACAGCCAGACTGCTAAAGACGCCACACTTCTTAAATTGGGCTTTTAAGAGTTTTGAGAACTTTGCTTTACTGCTACATAAACAGAAATAAAACTAAAACTGAGTTCAAAAAAAAAAAAAAATCTCACTTCTGCTTGTGAACAATGTTTTACTGAATTCCAGGGTATGTTTCCACCCAGCTTAAATAGCAGAGTAACAACCAACACCACCACGACTAAATTTCCTCTGCTTTCTTTCAACCCTTGCCTTTTTCATTATCTATCTATAGGTCTGTGTGTGTGGTGAATAATGGAATTTCATTTTTTTCCCCCTCCATTTTACACCAAAGCCTTTGATCTATAAAGAATATTAGTGATACAGTCTGCTCTAAACTTCATTCTCAGGTACTGTTGTACAGCACTAAATCATCCATTCAGAAAGGCACAACAATTAACAATATACATTTTCACATAGACTCTGTTAATTATTACTAACTCAGGTACATGCCCTTAATTTGTAACAAACACTGTTCAGCCCTCTCCTCTGTAGGAGGAGAAGTCCTCCCTCCTACACATTTGGGCATTTAGAAAGTCAAATGGCTCCCATCAATAATTCCACCACCAACAATAGCTTTACAAGCAACCTAAAGCAGCCAAATGTATTTTCCTTTTATTCCTATTATTTCAAGGCCTTTTGTGAGTCAAACCTGTACTGTATGTGCTGACCTGTAAATTGATAAATGAAACATATAGTCTTCTAAGAACCTGGCAACCCCTCTGTGTCCTTCAGTGCAGGGACACATGAACTCCATTAGTTCTGTTCCCTCACCAGGCTCCCAGCAAGGGGGAAATGCTGATTCCCAGCAGCTCTAATGCTCATTTAAGTGGAGCCAGGATTTTACCTGAAGTGTTTGGCTCCACTTTTTTGAGGGTTTAATTTAAGATTTATTAGAGACACGAATTCATGTGTTTCTTTATGGTCTAGTTCCCAGTCTAACAACAAGGAAGAAAAGTGGTGGGGAGTCCAGGGAGACAAGTGCCCAAAATCGAAAGGATTTAATCCCCACAGCACAGATTTGCAAAATTTCTACAATAGGTGCTTAAACTTCTGATTTCAGCCTGTAATGACAGAGTCCCTCATTTTAAAAAAATCCATTTTCTCCTCCAAATACTTTCAGAATGTAAATATTAATACTGTGGGAAAGGATCATTATGGTGAGGACTCCGAGGGCATTAAATCAGGTTAATAGCTGCCCCATCCATGGGATTGCACAGAGCACCATGTGTTGGGCTCTGGGCTGCTTAATGGAGGCAGCAACATTTCCGTGGTGGGATTTAATCTTGCAAGTTGTGGTGGATTAATTTTCATTTGTAAAATTGTGTTTATTTGCATGTGCGATGGGCTGACGTTGCACACACCTGCTGCACACACAGTGTTTAACAAAATGCAGTGGCATGATTGAAATGAAAAGCAGCTCCCTAAATCCCCCAAATACAAAAAAGTATTGAAATCCTGTTGCAAAGTCTTTTTCTTAAACTCCTTTTATTCTAAATCCTTTTAATTCTGTCATATAACACTACAGCATTTATAAAATGCTGAAAATCCTGACAAATCACACAATTAAAGTAATGAAAACTGCCCTTCCTGCCAACAAGGCACCACCTTATCTACAGCTCCATTTAGCTAAATGATATATGTTTGGGGTTTTTTTAAATCTAACTTCAGTTAGGAGACTTAAAATCGGAAAAAAAAAAATGTATCTGTGGCTAAAGGAAATGTCATACAAATCAACATTTAGAACTTCATGAAGCCGAAAGGTTATCCACACGTAAGCTCCAAGCAGCTCATGCACTGTCCTGATGAAACTGTGAACAGAGATCCCAGGGCCTACTGAGGCCTCTCAATAATGCCAATAACAAGAGCAACAGCAACAGCAGCAGCACATCTTTGTGCAGAACAAAAACGAAGCCCAGGGATTCTCACAGGAACTCAAAAGCTGCTCAGAGCTCTGAAAATTACCCTAATTTCCCATAAGAACAGGATGCATTTCTGACCTATTTAGCAATGGCATGCACACACCATGGAAGGGATTTTCCTGCCCTGCAATTCCACCCACCAGGTCCCATGCAGAGCATCTCCTGCTCCACCAAACCCCTCTCACCCTCATCTAGGCCCTGAAAAATCACCTTGCATTTGTGGTGCTGCCCCACATCAGTGCCTGGGAACGCCAAGGTTGGAATTCCCTCTGTATGTTTTCCTGCTTCTTTTCATGAGTGGGGGGTTAATTAAAAAGAAAATATATTTCTTAGCATTTCTTAATGACTATCATTTTGTGTCTGCTGTCTTATGGAACACACGTAAAAAGCCCCTGAAACAGAAGTGACAAAGATTAAGTCAATCCTGAATAGTGTGTGAATTCTTTCCTCAGCTGCAGGGCAGCATCCAGAAAGGCTCCATTTCCTGCAGAGATAAACTCTAAACACATCACTCCATATCCTGCCTGACCAGTGGTGATGTGACTGCTGTCCTCATCCCAGAAATTCGGGTGTTCCTTCAGGATTAACCTTCTTCATGTGACCATCATGTTATTCCACCTCCCTGAACTCCCATCACCACCACACAGACACTCCAAGTGTCAAAGTCCCTCTCCAGTACCTGTTTTTTACATCCCAAAAAAGTTTATCACCCTAAAAACACCCCTTCAGCTCCAGTTACTTCAGATCTGCTCCCTCCTGAGCCCATTCCCTCCCTCCTGTTTTCAAGACAAGACAGCAAAGTTACAAGAACCAGCAGAGGCTGGAAAACACAATCAGGGCAGCTCTGCCAGAGACACAGCTTTGCATGTCTGCATAAAACCGTTTTTAATTCTTTTTTTTTTTTTGTCTGCACAGCATCATAGTTTTAGTCTCTGATAATTATTAAGCTTCTCTATGAAAAAAACACTTTAAAAATTACCTTGAAACACTCGCTTAGAGATCAGTGTTTCCAGAGTCCCCCATTAGCTGAAGATGGCTAGAAATATTTTCTTTTGATTAAATCCTGCTTGGAAAAACACAACTTAAAAACACCTATCAGTCTAACTGGGTGATGTGACACAGCACTGACATGATGTGGCCAGAACTGCAACGGTGACAAACAGGTCAGTCCAAAGCTTCAAAGAAATTGGTATTTTACAGTGTTGTGCTCCCAAGTCCTTCCCTGCAGTATCTCTGGAAGCCTTACTTGCTGTGCTGGACAATTCCATTCTGTAATTTCTATAACCCATAGACATTCATTATCCCAGAAGAACCCACAGAGCAGGCAAGGGAACACCAGAACCCAAACACACACCTACACAACCCAAACCCTGGGCCCAAGTGCTGCTTGCTCAGCTTGCAGGGCCAGACTCTGCAATTGGGGGCTTTAAAACCACCGAGCCACCCAAGTGGCTGAACGTGCCCAGCCCTCCCATCTGCCTCCCCTTAGGGAGCAGCCCCAAGGTTACAGCTCTGGAATGTACCTGCACAGGAACCTGAGTCAGCTCTTGAGGTTCACATGGTATTTCACCGACAGCAGACATGGGAGCAGTGCAGAACTGCCATAAATCTGCTGCAGAATTTCAACTTTCAGCGGGTTTTAGGAGCTCTGCTTTCTTTTATTTCCTTTCTTGTTTGCTTTTTTCCCCCCTTATCAGTCAATTTGACTAAACAGTTGAATTCACTGAGAGTTGCAGGGCTATAATACCATCTTCCTGCAAGCAGCATAATCTAGAAAATGGCAATAAATTAATTCAGCTGGCTGGGGGAATTTATTTTCATAATGCTGAGACGTGGAAATAGGTTTTACAGACAATGACTGATCTAAACTTCCCCGCACAAGCCTGTCACCGTGTCCCTCTCTCCAGGAATTCCCACACACAATGCTGCTCCTGCAGCTTTCCAAGTCTCTTGATGGATTTTTAAACTATGCAGCTCTACCTTAACAAATGGGCCAGCACAAGGCAAAGCAGGTACTCAGCCAGGGGGCTGCAAAATGACCTGGGGTAAGGAATGAAAAATGGGAGACTGTAGCAATGACTTACTTCAGAAAGCACCAATATTCTCATTTTGTAGGTAAAAGAACAGCAAAGATAACTGAAGTAAATGTATTATTTCCCCAGCACTGATTTTACAAGTGTATCTGCAACAGACCTCAAAATGAAGTCAAAACACAACACATTTTTTAAACTAACAGAAGAGTTCTGAATCTTTTCTATTAGTGACTTCACAGGTCAAAGAACACGAACATACAGCTGCTACAGAGAACCTAAATAAGCCAGATTTTTAATTTTTAATGTTTCTGTAAATATCACAGGAGAGAAAAAACCACAAGATAAATGTGGGAGCATCTAAGACAGGATATTTAACAATACACACAACTCAAACTGAGGATCATTTCAGTTCTACAAACATGTATTCCCACAGTCAGTAACCTTGGAAAATGGAAAAGCATCATCTAGAGGAAGTGGGAAAATATCAGAAACCATGCTGAACAAAGAATATGGATAATGAGATTTGTGTGGCTAAACAGAGCCATTGGGGGTGTGTACAGGGGAACTTGGAGCACTGAGGACACCACAGATTTGACTTATAAACTGGAGGAAGGAGGTAAAAGACACCGATTTTTGCTTGACTCTCTCACTACAATGATGCTCCCCACTGTAGTTTCCTTTTCACAGAAAACTGGAGGTAAAATTAACTGGCAGGGCTCCAGCTTTGGTTTTTATCTACCTCTTAGAGTTTGCTCCCTTCTAACAATCACAAAGGAGCATCAATTTGTCTTCAAACACATCCTTGCACACTTGTTTTATCCTAAGGAAAATCCAGTGCCCAGAACAACAAGCACCTGGACACATGTAAATAACACTGAACTCCAGCCCAGCACCCAGATCTGGAAGGGAAGAAGAGCCAGGCCAGTTCAGAAGCTGTGCCAAGGATGGCTCAGCAGATCCCACTGCCTGTGGCACAACAGGGCTCAGGATTCTTGTTCCTAAGACTGAGATATTCTCACAGTCTAAACATAGCTCTGCAAGCCCAAAATTTGGTCTCAGTGCAAACCCTCAGGCCCCAGAAGGGCCATTCATATTGCAAGCTGCCCAGGATAATTAAAGCCATGTCTACTGTTGAAGGCATGCCCACAGAGAAGAGGTAAGGTCTGTCTTCTAGCATTGTTTACAGAAACCTGTCAATTTTTCATGGCCAGGCTGCACACCAACCACTGCCATGGCCACTGAGACATCAAAGCCCTGCAGTGCCGGGCCAGGTCAGGTCTTGCCTGGTTTGCTGGCTCAGCCAAAACCTGCCCGAACAGCACAGCAGGGCTGCCAGGTCAGAGCAGCTCCAACTGCTCCAGCCTGGCACAGCTCCTGAGCAAACAAACCTGCCCACAGCCCAGCTGGCAGGGCCACTCCAGGGGGCTCTGAGGAGCACCCAGCCCCTGCCCCATCAGAGTGGAGGAGGCCTCCTTGGCAATGACCTGCATGAAATAACCCTCCTGAAACACTGCCCCTCGGAGCAGCAGAGGAGCTCACATCAAAGGGGGATGCATTTTTAACAAAGCAGTTGACAAACTATTAAGTTCTGCTACTGTAAAGTCACCAAGTTAAAGCCATGAGCTTTCCTTTCACACCTGGGAATGAGCTGCTTATCACAAACTCAAATCTGTTTTCAGGAACGTGCCAAATCCATCCACGGAGAGACTCCTACTTTCAATAATTCCCTTTTTACAGCTTTACAGTCAAATAGTGTTTGAGCCTGCTGATGGTAATCAGCTTCTCCTTTACAAACTCCTTTTATTTTGTTCAGAATCATTAAAGCTCATGTGTTAGTTATCTAAGGCCTCTTATTACAGCTTTACTTTTATCTGATTCCAGATACCGGTCAATGATACATTCATGTACTTTTAATCAAAGATTTATTTAAAGCAAGCCATGTAAAAAGAGACCAAAACATGTTTTTAAAAGGTTTGGCTTAATTTAATATGAGCTAATTTGAATAGCTTTCTAATGTAACAACCACCATTGTCAGATGCTAAATATATGGAATTTAGAGACAGAAAGACAGTAACTGCTTGAAGGAGCTCATGAGCAGTGTGACAACTGAAAAATCACACAGCACTATTTTGTTGTCAGAAAAAACAGAACTTCCATGTTCTTCAGTGAATTTAATTAATTTTCATTTATATTATTTTTTTCTCCTTTTCCCCCCTCTCAGAAAGGAAGGGGCACATCCATTACTCAGTGACACACACAACAGCAGAACAACAGCTCATCAGGAACTGTGCAGTGTTCCTGTAAATGGAATAAAAGGCACAACATTCGTGGGGAGTATTTTACTTCAGGTTATTTTAACCTATAGTAGTTACAGAACCACATAGACTTTGTATATTCCTCTGCTCAGGAAATCACTGAGACATTATATAACGTGTCCATTAAACCTTTAACTTCCTTCATTTACTTCCTTTGAAACACACAAAATTATTATAATTCACCATTTTTTTAATAATTCACACAGACTTTAGGCTGTGTTTTTTGAGTTCACTAATTCACAGTGTATCACTAAAAACTGTCATCCAGCATAAACCCAAAACACCTTGGCCATACCTGACATACATCATGGCAACCAACCCAAACCAGACCCCAAGAGCTCTCAGGCCTTCCAGGAGTCTACAGTTACACTGTGTTTGGATTGAACAGTGTGATTATTTTAAGGGATTTGCTCGTTGCACAGTTGTTTAAATTTCTCAGGAAACTCTTCCAAGGGTTAACTCAATTTCTGGAACAATCCTGTTAAACTAAGCAGCTTGGCTTAGGACTTGATGAAACAGTATTTAAGCAGGGACAGAGAGGAGGTGCCTGTTGGCACTCAAGGGATGATAAATGTTCACACAGAATCAAACCAGCTTGAAAAAGACCTCTGAGATCATCAAGCCCAACCTCTGACCCAACACCACCTTGCACTGAGTGCCACTGAGTGACATTTACATAAAACAACAACAGATTGAACAAGCCAGAAGCTAAACACCCCCCAAAAAACCAAATTCTGTTGTTTTGTTACTTTCACTGGAGTGAAAGAGAAGCTTTTTTCAGATCTCTGCTGAATTATGAACCATCTAAGTCAGTACTTACTGATCTGTGGGGCTGGTAAAATCCGCGCGGCTCGGACCGGCCCGTGGCGGATGGAGAAGAGCTCCTGAGCTTCACCACTGATCTGCAAGACACAGGCATTGTGAACATACAGTGCAGGAAAAACATATATACTTTAATAAATTCATATATTCAGCAGGTAAAACAGGTAAATGGGGGGGATGGGTAGGTAGGGAAGCGGGCAGGAAGACTCTGCAACTTCCCCAAACGAGAACGGAGCTTGGAAGTCTTGAATTAACTATTCACGACTACACATGTTTGAAAAGAAGCAAGACTTGAAGTGGACTGCTGAGTAAAATTCCCAAAAACTTCCAGCAATCTGCAACACAAGCATTTATCCCACATCTCACCTGCTCCTGAGGAAAATGCCAACTCACCAGTGCCACGGGGTGGCAAACACGAGGGGTAAAAGACGGGAGACTCTGATGTGTTGGTTCATTTCACACCCACCAGGTGTGAAAATTATGTTTAAAAATAGGTGGTCAAACTGCTTAGGAATGTCACCAGTGGCAATCTTGAAAAGATTAAACCAGAAGTAGTTAGGATGAATTTCCAGACTTCCTGCAATGGTCAGTCAGAATGTGTTTTCATAACTGCCTGGTAATGGATCCGATACGGAACGTCAAACCCCAGGAAAATGGCAAACATTATGAAGCTCTTTTCCAAATAACCAACAACTTAAAACAGATGTAATGAGACTCAGAACACAGCCAAGGTTGGCATAAAGTTTTGCCAAACAAGCAGCTTACAATATCAGAGTAGAACATGATTTGGAATAAGGTTCTTAGGAGTCAAGAGACTATAAATTCAAGTGAACTTTTGGAAATGTCATTTTATGGCTGTTTCCATTCTTTCTGCACTCCGGCTCACACGTTCAGAGAGTTAAAATACTCGTACTGTTCGACCCACAAATCCCAAGTACAGAACTCCAGGCTCTCAGCTCACCTCCAGTCTTAACCTGGAGCCTTGTTATTTACTCTGCTCTGGATAACGTGGGAGAATGAAACCCACCCCAGAGAACCACAGGGCTTTAATAAAATTACTTTGAAAACACTACTTACTATAGAGGTAGCCCACCTTTCCACACACAATGTGCTTTTCCCTGATATGCCTGGAATAACATGATGTGGGGAAATCACATTCTGAACCCTCTCAGCTCTGCAGACAGGTAGCAGCTGATCAGCACACACTTATCAACCAACCCTGCTGTTAATGACACCATCAGAACTGTTCCTGACAAACACCAACAGTTTGAAAACTGTAACCAATATAATGAATCCCTTGGTTCACCCTGCTCTTGTTTTATTAGGCAGATGCTCTGATCACAGCAGATCCTCCTCTTCCCTTTAGCAGCATCATCTGAACACACAATGTTATGGCACTTGAGCTTTTGCAACACAAGTTTAATTGTCCCTCAGGGACAGCCAGAGGCCTCTGGTCTGAAGAGCTTCTCGAGCAGATTCTATGCAAGACACAGGAATGATGGTCAGAAATCAACTCAGCAAAGGTTTGCTGATTGGTTTGAACCGATCATGAGCTTGGGGTACAATGTGGGGGGAAAAAAAAGGCATCAGGACAAAAATCATCTGCATCCAGAAAAAAGAGCTTGGAAAAATGTGGAGCACAGCTAAGCAGAAAATGAGAAAAATTAAAGGGAGACAGAGGAATTAAGAGATGAAAAAACTGAAGGCAGCAGCACGTTCTCTACCCAGCAGCTCCATGAAAAGGGGAAGGAGGAAATGGGGAAGAAATAAAATACAGAGTTTTGGAGCTATTATTACTGGCAATTAAAACTTTCTTTCCCTCAAATCATGAAAATGCTGTTTCACACGTGTATGCACAACTCTGGCCATGAATGAAAACAAGAGGGAAAGGAACCAGCACAACCAAGGTACGGAAGAAGTGATT
This sequence comes from Scytalopus superciliaris, assembly GCA_013400415.1. Classification (NCBI taxonomy): domain Eukaryota; kingdom Metazoa; phylum Chordata; class Aves; order Passeriformes; family Rhinocryptidae; genus Scytalopus; species Scytalopus superciliaris. The sequence goes on from VXBX01001698.1 coordinate 636,900, forward strand.
CCTATAAAATATCCCAACCCAATCCAGACACCTCCTGCTCCTTTCTAACTCTGCCAGCACATCAGCCCTACTTCCAATCTACTTCAAATAAAGTTCCAGTCCCCAAAGTAAGATACACTAAAAAGGCCAAACCTTCTCAGCTCAGGTTCTGCTCTTAAATATCCTGAACTCCTGGAGTCTGTTTATTTAGACTGGGATGCCAAGACTTGGCAGACCTTAAAGCTGAGATTTTCAAAGAAAAGCCTAAACTGTCCAAATACAAATGAAGTTCATTTGTACTGAAGCACTTAACATGAAACTCCCAGCCCAGCTCTTCTCATGCATATATTGCTTTTACTTGTTAATAATTAATAACCACTAGTTGAAAGATAAATGATGATTTTATATTGAGGGAAAATGACAGAAAGAAAGGTTCAGTGGAGTAACCAAAACCACAGGATCTGACAGGGGCAAATATGAGATTTTAAGTATTTAGCTCCTGCTTTGAGACCACTGCAATGTTTAAATACTGCAGGGTAACAGGTTCTTTCCTCTCTGCCTATGTACAATTCTAAATCATGGTATGGTTTGGTTTCAAATAACTTCTCCAACTCTACAGCTCCTGGGAGCCAAAAAAAGGAACAAATTTTAAGACATACCCCCACTGGAGATTCGATAATGAAAATACAAGATGCCACCCAAGCACTGGCATCTCCTTTGTAGAGAAAATTCCAAGTCAGTAACAGGCACAAAAAAAAAGCTTACAAAAAATCCACACATGACACTACAACATGGAGCAAACTGAAACACTAATATTTAACCTACCATAGCTTCATAAAATAGCAGGGGTTTTAAGGGCTTGTTGTGTGCCCTGAATTGTTCTATCGAGACAGGAACTCATAGAAGGCATTGCACATTGTTGTGTGCCATGAATTAGTCAGAGCTTGGTTGTTCCTTGGTTTGCTTGGCACTGAAAAATGGATAAGAGCTTTGAGTTCAAGATTTCCTCTGACTTTAATTAACTATTTTTAAACACTCCCACCAGCAGAAAGTTCAGCTGTTTGCAAAATCCTGAGTCAACTGTGGTTAATGCTGATGCCCTCCAATTATCTCTGGGCAACACAAACTTTTATGACCACTGCTGAGGGCACAGGGATCAAACCTGAAAGCACCATCTTCAGGGGACAGGGATGGCATGGGCTGACCTTCCTGCCACTTCAGCCCTTATGTCACTCCTGAGAGATCTTTCCTGTGAAGGGACACTTATTCGTCCAGGGATTCCTCAAGTGGGACAAGGATCTACACGTAGCAGAGATCCAGCCCCATCCCTGCCAGTCTGGGGCACACATGGGCTGGGCAAGGCTCAGCCAAAGGCTCCACATCCCATTCCCAGTCCCTGGAGCTCCACAGTCTCACATGCTAGGACAAAACATAAATAGACTTCATGAATTGAAAGCAGAGCTCTAAATTCTTCAAAAAGCACCTGTGAAAGGCCAGGCTGTGGCTGCCATTTTGGATTTGGTCCAGCTAAGTAGCAAGTCCCCGTGGCAGCTCTCAGAGCTCTTAAAAGATTTTCTTTCCCCATTCCAAAAGCCAGGAGTATTTCCAAGCAGGTTTCAAGAATTGAATATTAAGCTATAAAAGCAGCTGCAGGTACTTGTTGTGTGGAAGAGTGAATCCAAAATGAGGGCTCCAAGCTGGTCTGATAGAACATCCTCAGCTTTCCCAGCATCGAACCACAACTCCCAGACCTACATGGAAGGCTGGAAGCAAAGAACACATGGATTCACATCCCAGCCCCCAGTGAAGTCTTCATCACTCTCCTCCAATGACAGATTGAAAGAGGAAGAACTCTCTCCTCCACTTAAGACATCTTGAGCTTAAATTATGACAGCCCAGAAACGCGGCGCGCTGGTTCATTTTCGATGACAGAGCTGCATTGTTGGGAACATACCAGTTTGCACCCATAAAAAACCCTGAACAAAGGAAGTTTTGTTCACACTAAGGATAACTAATAGTTTCCAACCATAGAAAATGGTTTTCACATGGTGAAAAAATAAAAAAATAAAATTAAANCCAAAGTGAAAGAAAGTTGAGCTCAGAACTCAATGCCTGAACTACTGTGCAACTAAAGAGGAGGAAGGTGGGGAATACAGGAAAGGGAATGTATCAGGATGTTATAATATGACAATAAGCAAGGGACAGATGCTACAAGAAAATATTGCTAGATATAATCACACTGAGTCAAAGACAACTCCCAGGAACTGCGCTACGGAGAGAGTGAGGAAGGACTGGAAGCAGGAGGACAAATTCTATCACTCTAGTTTAGAAATTCAAACAATTTGCTTTTTCATTCGAACCAAACCTTTGTAATTATGTCAAGATTATAAGAATGTCACCTGCCACAGGGACAGCGTCCCTATGGCACAGCCTTTTGAGTATTTTTGCTAAAGGTACATCTGTGCTTGTTACTGGAAGTTCCCTTTGGTGGTTCCTGCTTAATCTTTCTTTTTTAATTCTAACATAGCCCATTAAATTAAGATGATTTTTCTACTTTTGAAACTTTTGAAAATTATCTGCCACAAAAGCAGCCAACATGCATTTCTCTGAACAGGAACATCCAGAACAGATACTTGGAAACCACATTAGGCAGAAACCAGTTCCAGTCGTATTTGAAACATGAAACTGGGAGCAAGGGAAAAACAAATTCCAAACAAAACACAAAACTACGCCTCACCATTATCAAATAGGAACTTCTAGCCCTGCTTTGGTGTATTCCCAGATTTCTCCCCACTTAGCAAGGCGTATTTTAAGAACGGTTTTAACCTTCCCACCCCCATTTCCAAACAAAGATCAAAGCCAAGTCCTTTGGACGGACACCTTCCGCTTCTTATGCAAGGCAGACCCAGAGGCTGCACTTCCAACCCCGGCACTCCAAACACCATTCCAGGCCTTTGAAGCAGCCCTAATGGTATCTTCCATTTGCAAGTAACACTTCTGTAGTCAAAGATCTTACTCCAAGGAGATGTTAATGTGAAAGCACTCAGACTGCAAAGAGACACGCACTCCCGCAGAAAGGCTGCCGAGGTGTTGGGAAGTCAATGTAACACCATTATGGGGAGTGTGGGCTTAGGACCTGTCATAAACACTTCATAAGCACTCACACACAACTCCGCTGCCTGCAACACGTTATTAAGTGCTGAATAGAGCTGCAATTGTAAGAATAAAAAGCACAATGCTACAGATAATAGCCTTCCTGAGGAGATTTTCACATAAATGTCAAATTGTTGCTTTTTCAGATTAAAAGCTTTTTAAAGTGGAGAATGCAGAGTGTTTGGTTTTTTTCCTTAGCTGGAATAACGTTGCTTAATTACAAGCTAAACACTCAGCAAGGCCAAGTAGAAAGGTTTGTCTAATACCAAAGGACACAAAAAAGTGTTGCCAAATAAGCTCTCAAATATTAAGTCGATCACATAACTGCCAGATTTTGTTGTGCTCAGACTAAGTGAGTGAAAAAATGCAAAGGAGAAACAACAACAAGGAACAAACCCACCAGGCTACGTTCCCTCTCGTTATGTTGGATATACAAATCCTCTGAAAAGTTATTTAAAATTGATTTTAAAGACTATCACGCTGTGACAACCTCCAAGACCATCTTTCTGGCAAAGGAGCCACACCAAGATCAAATTTGTACTAACACAAATTGCACAGGTCCAAGCTGTCCCTCCCTGGATGTGGCCTCAGGACTGCACAGAGTACACAACTGAAATATCTCCACAGCTGACATTCTTGGGATGGATGGTAAAATATTTCCACACTTGGCATCTTCTCCATTTCACTGCACTTCTCCCCTACTCATTACAAACACTCCTGCAAAAAAACTGAACACCACTCAGAGAAACTCTCCTGCAGTTTCAGCTTTGGCACTTTTTAACGAAAATATTAAATTTAAATAGCAAAATCTAGGAATTAGGAAGAAGAGAAATACACTGGGGGGGGAAACCAAAAAAAAGACAACCTGGCTGTATAGTCCTACTGAAAAAGAAGGTAAAATCAGGTACTTCACGGCCTAAATTGTTGCTAATTGAGACACAAGGAGGGGTGGGGGGGAAAGAAAGAAAGCTAAAGAAAACCATAAACCTGAAAAAACCCTCCTCTCCTATCAGGAAATGTAAAAACCCTTGCACTGCCTGGCTGACAGTGCCACGAAGGACTCCAAGCCAGGATAAAGCAGTGTAAGTGGCCGTGTGTTCTCCACCTCCATGCCATTATTCCACGTTTACTGCCGTTTAGCCGCACACACGGCCAATGCACGGCGGGTCACAGCGAGGTCACTGTTCCCATCCCAAACAACTGAAAACTCCTTTGCTCCTCCTGCCCTCGCCCAGGGAAGATCCCACATGCCATGCCCAGGGCTGTGGCAGAGACAGGCCCGGGGCTGGGCACAGCGAGCCCCCTGGGGAGGGATGCCCGGAGCTCACCTGGGCCGGTCACACAGGTGGGCACAAGCACCGCTGGCACACACAGCGGGCAGCGCTCACAGCGCCAAGCCGGGGGGTCATTCGGGCAACAACACTTCAGCTGGGCAAAATCGGGTGTTTCGCAAGCGCCGACGGGGCACGGACGGTGCCTTAGTTAATTAGTTAATTGAGTGATGAGGTCGCGCCCCTACGGCGCTCGCTCGTAGCTCGGTGTCGCAGCGACACCGTGTGGGGGAGCTGTGTCATTACACCTGGGAACGAAACCCCCCTAAAATCCCCATTCCCTGGTTTTTCACAGAATTCCAGAGCGGGCTGGGCGCGAAAGGACCTTAAAGGTCATCTATTCCCCCCCCGGGGGTGGGCAGGGACATCTCCCACTAGGCCGGGTTGCTCCAAACTGGCTTTGGATGCTTCCAGGGATGGGGCACCCAGAGCTTCTCTGGGAATCCCAACCCAGCCCCTCCCCACCCTCACAGGGAAGAATTTCCTCCCAATATCTAATCTCAAACTCCTCTCTTTCACCAGTGTGAAGGCAGATTTAACAGGAAAAAAAAGTATCCAAGCATCTTCAGTGTCTCATACACATTTCAGCTCTAAAAAGACAAACTACAAACCCAATGCAAAGGTATGTTTTGGTCCTTTTGAAAATAAACCCATTACAAGTATTTTCCCCAGGACAATACAAGCAGTTCAAATCTCCTATATATTGGTTAAAGTTTTGGTTAAAGCTCCTAAAAACTGAAATTCAGAGATGTGTACTTGGTCTTACTCCATCTCTAGTAAACCTTCCATCAAATGGAAAAGCTTAAGCAGCGATTTTATTTCCTCATCTCCGGCCCACAAGATGCAATCAAGAGGAGAAAACCTCTCCCACACTTCCTGAAACTCAACTTTTGGTGTAGAAATTAGTATTATTTTCTACAGAGGTAACCAGAAAGCTGTAGAAATGTACACATTTCTTAAAAACCCAATGTATTTTGCAAAGAGAAGGAACTCCAGCCTCTCTCCTTTATTCTGAAGGGCAAGGTGCTATGAGCAATTTTGCTTTTTAAGTTAAGAACTTTATGATCTGCTGTATTAAACCTTATCCTGTCATTTGGTGAAATTTGGGGTAAATTCCCCAAATGAGGACCATGTGGCCATAAAACACTCTGCAACCCAGACTGCAGGGGGTGGCTCTGACAGCATGAAATCAAAGCCATGTGCACACAGAGGCTTTCATAAAATTAAAATTGCAAATCATGTACATGACAAATGTGATTGGAAAATACTATGAATTCTGTCATACTTGCATTGCTGGCACAAACAAATCCTGTTTGTATTTTTCCACCCTTATTGCTTTATGTTAAAAACCAAAAATCTGTCCTTTCTGGGCTACAAACCATTCCATAATGTCAAACACTGCTCCCAGTTTCAGTCTGCAAGTGTACTTGAACATAAATAATGTGTCAAAAGCCCTCAAAGCTGAAGGGACATGAATTCAAGTGTTTGATCTGTGCTCAGTAATACCTTCAGATAAGCATTATTACACACAAACCATATGACACTGATGGGAAATGGTGGCTCTTTCCATTTCAGCAGGAAAAATTCAAGGTAAAATACGAAACTACCAACCCAACATGACCAAGAAAAGCCCCTGGCAGAGCAGAGGGGTGAACTCTGTACTCACAGGGATGCTCCAGACTTGCATTCCATCACTGTATCCAATCATCAGCAGTAAGGGGGGTTCATTCCCAGTGCTGTGTATTTCATGGAACTCCATATTCCTGGATGTATCTAAATAGGGTTTAAATATCAAAGCCATTAGCAGCAGGCCAGGACCAAGCTCAGCTGCTCTCAGTAACACTAGATGGTGTTTCCTCAATGCACCTCCTCTCTGTTGTCAGAAGTAAAAGCAACCAAAGTGGTTTAAATTTTCATGCTGGAACAATACTGGAATATATTCTTTAGTGCAAACATTAAAGATTCACAGAGAAGTTAGAAAGCTTTAAAATTTAAACCAGCAGAGAAAAATTTTCTGGATGACAACATGAGTTGTTTCTTCCTCCCGCAATTAATAAAACATGGAAAACTTTCCAAACAGAGAAAAATTTGCACAGGACCAACAAAATAAACATTAACAAATACAGAAATTACAAATGCACAGACTGGACAAAACTATTTCTAGATGCTGTGGGGTTAATCTGTACATCAACCTTAGCAAAGGAAGAAAATCCCCAGGAAGAGAAGTGCTACATAATAATCAGAAATATTAAAATTTTCTTAAGTAAAGCCCCTTTAAAACTACATTTGCAACCATAACAGAATGAACAAAAGCTCGCTGCAAGCATGGAAGCATCACAGACAGAGAGGATGTATTTGGGATGGTGAAGGAGAATGTTTTCAGGCCCAAACAGATTTGGCTGCATAAAAGTCAATTTAAACACAATATGAACAATTCTGAAGAATATTCTAAAGAGGTTTTTCTTTTTCTACTCTAGAAAAGAGGGAAAACATGAGATTTCTTAAAAATAAACATAAGAGGAAAACAAAGCCACAAGCAAACAAACCTTAATAGCCCATATCTGGCCATAAGGCCATGTAGAGGTTATAGGACTTCTCTAGCTCTAATAACCCTGAATTTATGAACTGACAGGCATTTCAACAGCTGGAAAACATATAATTATCCCTCTGAACCCCTGGAAAGGCTGAGAATTCCCCATCACAGCTCTGGCTATAGCTGCTGTTACTGCACCTGAGACACAACCACAGGGCTCCAGGGAGCAAAGCAAGAGGGAGGACAAGAACAGCTCCAAGACTGAAACCCAGTGTTCCCCCTCAGCTCCAAGCACACAGACCACACACCCCAGGCAACTCCAAGGTGTTCAGTTAATTAGGAAGTAACTGCCTGATTGCAGCACCCAACCATCTCCCACTCAGTCCCTGCCCTTCCTTCCAAAAACCAGGGAACTGGCATAGACAGGTGGAGCAGCTGAAGTGGGAATCAACCATCTTCTCCTAAAAAGGCTGGAGATCTGTTTTCTGCACTAACTCAGCAGTGATGATTCACTGAAATACACTGGAAGTGATAAACAAGTTACATTTGAGGGATGTTTTGTGGCTTTGCTCTATTTCCCTCTAAGACCTCATGGAATCTCCTGCTCGTTTGACCCAACTGCTCTTCCTTTGCAGGTTACTCTGAACTCTGTCACACCACTGAAAATGTATCTGGGAGCTGGACTGGATTCAGCTACACAATGTGGCTTTGAAATCAGACTGTAGGTGAAATAAATTCAGTTCTAGGCTTTGTTTTCAACTACCTTAAGGAAAAGAAATGGATTTTTTTTTTAATTTGCATTTCTTCCTAAGCAAGAGTTTCCCTTTAGATGAATCACCAGGGATACCCTAGTCTGTTTGGTAGGACTGAGCAGAAGTGCAGCTATTCACTTAGAATTCAGGGAAATTAAATACTTTAAATTAGAGTCAGGATAAAACTGACTGTAATTATTGTACATAGACCCAAACCTCATACAGGTAGTGAGAGAAAATGAAGCCATACCATTTAAATCTGCATTTTCAAATCTGACCCAAACGATCTTCTCCTTTTCTTCTGGTGGGGTCCCACTGTAGGCCTGGGCAAAAAGCAAAAGGGTTGAAACAACGAAGTTTAACATCCTTTTTCCTCCCTCCATAAGAGGGGGATGTAAGTTTGAAGAGAAAAACATGATGGGTGTATCTCCTGGTCACCAGTGCTCCTGGGAGGTTTGGTTGCAGGGATGAATGTTTCCAGGAGCAGCACAGCCACATTAAACATCCCTTACTAACGTAGGAATGACAAAATGTATCTGACAATAAACCTTCTGGGGCAGGTTAAAAATGCCACATGACTCACAGCAAGTCAGCCAAGCTAAAATGTAGCAGCTTCCACAGTTTTTAACTTCAGCAGTTCTACACTGCTTCTAAAAGGGGGTCTTACATGAGGTGTTTTATTATTAAAACTCTCTTTAATTCAGTGGGAAGCTTTGTAAGCAAGGCTGAGGAAAGAAAGAGGCCTTTACTAGAGTTTATTTTACTGACACGTTTCAGTTATAGTTGTGACAACTTTAATACAGCCATTTAAAAGAGAATAAAGTGCAACTCCAGTGGAACAGATCCATGTTTCAGTTCTGTGTTCCACAGATCCCCATAAAAAGATGAGGTACAAAAAGAAACTCTGAGGGAGACTTGCAGTGTTTCCAAAGTGGAGGTTTTACAGTCCTCAGGAGGAGCTGTGGTAGTAACAACGTGAGCTCCAGTAGAAATACCATCACTTCCAAGTCAATTACAACAGAATACTGAGCAGTATTTTGGATTAAATATGAAAAGAGCCTGTATAATCACTTTATACATGCCAGAAAAGCAATAACTTGAACTAAAAATACAAATCCAAAAAATAAGTGTGGGGTTTTACTTTTCAAAACAAGTCACATTCCATCCTTGCAAGGCAAACTGATTTGCAAAATAAAACACAGCCTGTATCCTTTAGCTCAGAGGGGGAAAGGGGTGGGTGTGGAATGCAGCAACCTCTTCAGGGTTAAATTCAGCACAGTCCAGCTTTCACTGAGTCCAAGATGCATTTCACAAACTGGTATTAGCGAGGGCACTTTTTTACATTATTATGGAGGAAATGCACTGGGAATCCCTAAGAGGAGCTTCACGAGGAAACCAAGACACCAGCTAACCAAGATAATCCTTCAAATCACCATCAGGACCATTTCCTGAGGCCACAATTAGCTGCAGTGCTCCTCCACTATGGAATACAGCCTTCCCAAGGAGGAAAACACAATTACTGCCCCTCTGCTACTGAGAGGCCCCTGGGCAACACAGGAGGGACCATCCCAGTTCCGTATTTGCTATACGTAAATATCAATGTATTTATACACAAATGTATCTATTTATGAAATAGTAACTTTCCAAAGCAGAGTGAGGATTCCTGTTTGGCAAAACTCAGCAGGCTGGAGGACAAGGGGTCAAGGCAGAGCTCCACAGTGCCACAGCAGCCAGGACGTGCTGGGACAAGTTAAGGGAACAAGCCATAAAAGAAGGAGTAAGGGAGGCAAAAGAAACCACCTCCTTTTCAATGATAAAAGGTGACAAAGGGTTTCTGCCAAGTGGTTCTGCACCAATCCAGCCAGGGGGTGTACACAGGTTTGCAACCACCCCCCAGCAAATAACACATTTGTAAGAGGGAGAGCAGTATTATGGACAGTCCCTCCCCAGCTCTTCTACTGCTAAAATTATCTTAGGGAAAAGCTGCAATCTTCCTCCTGCTATTTATACTGCAGCTCTTCAGCTGTGTGGCTGTGATTTACATTTTCTTCTTACTCATCAGAGGAAATCTGCAGGCCCATCCTCAGCTGCTCTGCAGCCTGTGCCCAGAGACCCGGCCTCAAGAACCACATTCAAAGGGCCAAAACATTTGGCTTTTGTTTTTCTGCTTTTTCCACTTTCTCTTGGTCCACCTGACACACAATTCCACTGCTTTGTGCACTGAAAGAAACCAGTTTTGAAGATCTGCACATACCTGTGGCACAACATCTTGGAGGAACGTAACAACACTCTCCATGTACGACTGTTCCCTGGAAAACAGAAGGAGAATTTCAGCTACCACTAAATAAAAGTAATAAAAGGCTGTAAAAAAAGGCTAAGTGACACCTGCTGATGGAATAACTGCTTGGGGGCAAAGTATAAAACCTAACAATGAAGGAATAAGCATGTTCTCTTCATCAAAGTGGATGACTGAAGCAGCACAGGCACTTGGAAATTTTCCCTCAGTATTTTTCCACCTGATCTGGCTGTTACAACATGAAAATAAGGATCTAACCAAGGGCTGGAGCTCTTGTGGGACAAGTAAACTTCCAGGCCTCCTGTGCATTATGTACAGTGATGGAGTAAGTGGCAGCACGTGGGGGCAGGAGAGGGAACAACATCCTACCTAAGAATAGCAAGGAGAGGTATTTTCAGGCAAGATTTTATAGCTTGGGAAGCTTATTCCTTCTTGGGAGTTCATTAGCAGCCATGATTTAGGCTAGTATATAGTGCAAGACACAACTGTTGTGGTAGATTTAAACTAATTCTTTTATTAGCTTGGCCCTGCACAAGTGGTGAGTCTCTTGTGTAACTGCTGAGTAACACGATGTGGGCTGAGTGTATCAGACAGATGGTGTTGAAACTATGCAAGAAGTCTGTGTTTTATGTAATGAGTAACACTGCAACACTCTGGCTGCAAGAACTACCTTCATACAGTCTGAGACCACTTGAAAAAAACCCCAACAACTCTTGAGGCAACAGCTTAGGCAGCCCCCATATTAACTTTTACACTGTCATAGCTTTTCCTGTGCTAGCTCAACACTTCTAATAGCACCAAAGAAAACCTGTAAACTGGGAACTCCAGACTCTGGATGTCCCAAGGTGCTTTCTGAAGCTCTGCAAGACTGTTCTAATAGAAATGGGAGTGCTCAGCCCTGAAGAATGAACTACTCTGAAGAACCAAGTACTGCACACGCCAATACAGAAGATACTTGAAGTCAAATGGATTTGTTTTCCCTCTCTGAAAACGAAGATAAATCTCAACCCAAGTCTTAACTTTTAGAAAGCCTAGTTCAGCTCATGACCAAACCAGACTTTGTCCAGCAATCTAAGGATTCCTGCATCCCAGTTTGTCCCACTGCTTTAGGCTGAGGCCTTACAAATGAGCTGTGGTTTCTAGTGCTGATTCTTCTTTGGTTTATGTAGGTCACCCAAACTGCCCTTGCACACCTTCAGAGCCCTTTATTATAATGTTTGGCTAAAGGTGGAGTATTAAACATGGTGTCTGGAGTTCTGGGAATGCCTACCAGCAAGAGTCATCCTGTCTTCATGGTTCAGCTCATGGAATGCACCTTTTTTTTCCTCCCCCAACTACATGTTGGAACAAAGTTGGTATCTGGGCAATGTTTTACACAGTGTATGTACTCTAAATCTCTCCTGAAGCTGAAAAACTTCACAGAAAAGGTCTTTAAACAACACAAGCCACAAAAACCCTCCAAACTTCCTCCAATAAGGATGTAGAAACTTAAGAGAATGCTGCTGTGGGCTGTTCAGTACACACAGACCCAAAACCACTGACATCTGTGAGGTGAAAACAGGTGTCTCAAGAACAAGACACCATATTGAAACAAAAAAATAAAATAGATAATCATCATAATCATCTTCTTACACTGCCTTTCTATTATTGTATTTTTTAAGCCTATTTTCAAGAAAAAGTCATTACAAACACATATTTGTTGAGAAATTTTGCAAGGTAAGAAAAAGTGTTGCCTCTATCACAGGGCTGCAAGACAAGCCTCTAACACAACTTTCTGTGCTACAACAATCAGTTTCTTGTGCTCTCCAGCAAAAATAAAGTGAATCTTGATGGTTAAACGCACAGTTATCTCCAGGGGCAAAAGCTGAAGTGAGTATTTCAATACAGTGCTATCCTGCAGCAGCAGAAGCATCCCAAGGAAGGAAGAAAAACTGCTACACAAATCCTTTAACACACAGAGACAAGACCATAAATCTTCTAGACTGTCTTACAGACAAAAACCTCTTTTGCCATGAAAGTATTTCCATGTGAACATGATGAAAATCAGGATGCCCAAGGACAAAAATGGTCTCTTGGGAGCTCTGACCAAAGAGATGGAGCTTCTTTCTTTCTTCTTGGCTTTGTTCTTTCAAGTAAAATAAGAATCCACAATTCTATTTACTGAAGGACTTTAATGACAAGTGTTATATATTCTAACATACCCACTCCATGGACAAGGTGTTATTAAAAAAGAACAGCAAGAAAGCAACACATGCAGCACGTCCCTCTGGTGTAAGGAAGTTTGCACCACTGACCTACAGCCAGTGCAGCCTTTGTACAACAAAATGGCACAAACAGCATCAAAACTATGCAAGACGTGAGTTTTTCAAATGTGCAGCCTGGCTTTGGTGTGCAAGGGCAAAGCACCCCAGGCAGGGAGAGAGATCCCTGCACCCCAGAGACGGGAGCGCGACGCGGTTTGGGGAACACTCAACCAACAAACCCGCAGCACAAGCTGGCTGGGAACAGACACAAAGCTCAGGCAAGGCTCTTCTACAGTTAAAAAAAAAAGAGCATTTCAGTAAGGGCTGTTCTTCTAGAAGGTTCTTACGTGGCAGCCTGTGGGCGAACCACCACCCCTCCAGTACATCGGCTCGGGCGGCGCGGGGACTCTGTCGCCATCGTTTCTGTGCACACCTGCAACAAACACATCCCTTTTTAACACCACTGGCACGGGATTATTTATTGCAGTGCTTCCTGACATACCCTTTCAGCTGACGAGAGAGAAACTTCAGTTGGGCAAACCCCTAGGTGACTTTACAGCACTTTTTCTTTTAATAAAAAAAGCACACGCCAAACTAATGGCTTCTTTTTTGCAGTATCTCAGTCGCTCCAGCTCCTGGAATGTTTGTGAAAGCAAATAAACCCCACAGACCTGCATGATAAGGTGGAAAAGTACCTTTAAGTTCCCTTTCAACCCAAAGCATTCTGTGATTAAAGATAGTGGGACAGGTACAGAGTTGTCATCACCATTACACAAAACCACTATTTACTAATGGGCCGTTGTCCTGGAAAATAATTACATAAAAATTATGTACAATCACAGTTGCAGTGGGTTGTACTCTGGGGGAAAAAAAAACGGGTTACATTGAGGCTCACGCAAAAAGTGTAGTGGAACACATTCTGCTGCTACACGTCAGCTTTTTGTGTCATCTGCAAGCTTTTCTTCACACTTTGGCTGTCTGTGTGAACGCTCTGGGGAACACTCCCAAAGGCAAAGAGCACTTGAGGAGCATCACAGATCCCTCCAGTCCACTCCGCCCCCCCCTTTGTGCCCCCACACCCCAAACCCAGAGCCTGCACACCAACTGGAGGAAAAAGCCAAACCCCCCAAACGTGGTATCTGTAAATCAGCATCATTTCCTGCCGGCGCAGCCTCTGTCAGGGCAGGACAACCGCTCAGAAGCTCGGAACAAAACAGTAATTAATAACAACACCCCCAGCAACGCAACTTCAGCCTGACAGCGATAAAGCGGCCCGGGAAGGATGAGAGGGGCTGCGGGACACCCGTGCAGGGAGCCCTACCCGCAGGGGCCGGGAGCACTGGACGCGGTTTAGCCCCACGCCCTGGGGGCTCCCCCGCACCGGCGGGACCCTCCGGCCCTCCCGCGCCCGGCCCGGCCCGGCCACCCTCACCCAACGCTATTGAGCAACTCCACACCCAAACGCTGCGACCCGGCCGGCCTGTCCCCTCAGCTGCCGCCCACAGAGCGGCTCCCGCGGCCTCCCGGCCAGCGCCTCAGCCCCGCCGCTCCCCTCACGCCGCTCCCCTCACGCCCCGCGCCCCCCGGGGGTCCCTCAGGCCGCACGGCCGGGCCTGCCCTGCCCGCCGCCCCCCGGCCCGCCCTCGCATCCCGGGCTCTCGGAGCCGCCTCGGAGCCGCCTCGGAGCCCCCTGGGAGCCCCCTGGGAGCCGGCTGGCCGCGGCCCCGCCCG
>VXBX01001698.1:651101-673973 GCA_013400415.1 Scytalopus superciliaris
GGTACGTGAGGGGAGGGTGCGGAGCGAGCAGAAAGAGGGTCCCGGCGGGCTGAGGCCGCCCCTCCCTGGAGCGTGTCCCGGCGGTGGGTGAGGGGCAGGACCGGCGGGCTCCGAGAGAGCTTTGGGAAGGACTGGAGTGACACGGCACTGGGAACGGGGTCGCGCTGGCACAGCGTGGATTTGGATTGGATGCTGGGAAGGAATCCCTCCCGGTGAGGGTGGGCAGGCCCTGGCACGGGTGCCCAGAGAAGCTGTGGCTGCCCCAGCCCTGGGAGTGTCCCAGGCCAGGCTGGACGGGCCTTGGAGCACCCTGGGCTGTGGGAGGTGTCCCTGCCATGGCAGGGGTGGCACTGGGTGAGCTTTGAGTTCCCTTCCGGCCCGTGCCAGGCTGTGATTCGTGCTTGGCGGTGCCCAGAGCCCGCAGGGCGAGGCGCACACGGTCAGGTTTCCAGCACCAGCCCCAAACCCCACCCGGCACCGCCACACCGCAGGGGTGAGCGAATCAGCCGCTGAGGAGTAACCCAGCAAACACTCACACAGCACCCCTCGGCAGGTTGGCACACACCGGGGCTTTGTTTCTCCAGAGACACAAAGGAGGTGCAACTCAGCTCTGATTTTAGCAGAGGAGCCTGGGTTCACGTTAGGTGTAAATCCCCACACCTCCCTGTCTCAGCTTTGAACGTTAATTTCAGAGAAGACAAATGATAAATAGGCGGGCAAAATGTACACAGGAGTGAACTCCTGCCACTTTACACGAGCAGGTGATTTTGTGTACAGTGCAGGGGAGCTTTGGATGTTTACTGCTGACCATCATCCATCACCTTTCCCAGAAAAACTTCAGGTCTTACTCAGTTTATTTAAAGTTAAGAAAACCCCTCAAAGCTGGAGAAGCCCAAGTCTAGAACTGGTGTGAGGAAATGTCAGAAAATGAGGCACACGTTTCTGAATTTGATGAACACTTAAACTTTGCTTCTCTATAGAGCAAAAAAACCTGGGAAACTTGCTACAGCCTTTTTTCTTTTGTGTATTTCCCTTCATGAGCAGCAGTACTGAGAGTCATCTAAGCAAGGTGTCACACTCACTGCTTAAAAGGTTCAGTGTCAGGAGGTTAAAAGGAAAAGAGACAATTATTACCTTGGTTTGTTGCAAAGGCTGTTGCCAGGTGAGCACACACCGTTCCGGTGGCCTCCACATCCTTCCCCCAATCTGGTGCAGAATTTCAACACCCTGCAAAACTTTATTAACCAAGTTACATCCCACAGAAATAAATTCTTGCAGGATCCCACTTGGACAGGCTGTTACTTTCATCTCCTCAAACACTGCTGTGCTCCCAGCATGGATGAAAGAGAATTAACATTTTCAGGAATAAAATCCCCTGGGAATTCTGTAACCATGGTAACATATATAGATGGCAGGCCTGGTTCCAACCCGTGTTTTATTGTTCCAGCAGTAAAGAATTGGATTCTATAAATAACCATCCTGGCCCTTGGAATAAAGTACTGGCCTTTTACTTCCCCATTAAAACAAAATTTTAAAAAGTTAAATATTGCTCCAGTTAAACATTAAGTATAAAGTGCCAAGAACAGTTCCATAATAAACCCATGTGGGATGTCTTGTTCCCTAAGCCACAGTGGAAAGGGATTTTTAATGAATACAAAAATAGATAGGAATTTATTTTATAATAATGAATTCGTATTTTACTGTGTAACAGAACTGACTCTTGAAATAAATTAAAAAAAATGAAAAGCATCCCCATCAACTTTTCATGTGTTTTATTGAGGTGAACATACACATGGTCCACATAGTCAATGAAAACTGTCATAAAATAATTTAAGAACTTGTGTTGAAAGGTATTAGCAGCACCATCAGTATTGGAATACCAGAAAACACATCTCCATAGGGCAGTTATGCCTGGATAAAATGCCATCATCTGGAACAGGGGATGGGAATGGCTTGGTTGGATGCTCTGGGGAGTTGGGAGTTTTAAAACACACTTTTTTTGCTAAATACTTTGACGATTATTGTTACAAAAAATACAACTAAATAAGATACTGCATAGTATTTTAATTAACATAAAATCGACATGGAGGTGTGTAAAGCAAGACTCAAATCTCTGCTTCCACATACTTTTCATTTCTGAGTAGAGAAATCTAAAATTTAAAACCAAAATATAGACCTAGTGTATTCTCTAAAAGACACACCTTAGGTGGAACATATTGGACTACGAAAATACATATCTTCCATTCTGTTTAATAATTTACTTTAGTTAAAAAGTTGTGAAATTCTCCTCACAAGAAGCGTATACAAATTGATGACTTTAGTAAATTAACAAAAAGGATTATTTTACTTTTTGTGTTTTGTTTTTTTTAAAACAAGGTTTAGCCCCGCTGTAACAATTATACAAGGAAGAAAAGAGACTACATTTATATGAAGG
Organism: Scytalopus superciliaris; assembly: GCA_013400415.1. Classification (NCBI taxonomy): domain Eukaryota; kingdom Metazoa; phylum Chordata; class Aves; order Passeriformes; family Rhinocryptidae; genus Scytalopus; species Scytalopus superciliaris. Next base: position 653,536 of record VXBX01001698.1, read on the forward strand.
AATACAAATTTACACACATTTTACAGTGACTTATACCCTACACATCTACAAAATTCACAGTTATAATACAAGCAAGTACAAGGCTGGGATAAAGCTGTCGGATACCAAAAAAAGTTTCTACTTTAAAAAAAGATAAAACGGGAAGAGCTTCAAACTTCCTGCACCCCCCCCTGCCCGTGTGCGGGCCCCCCTCAGCAGACACACACGGCCTTCCTGGGCGGGTGGAAGAGGCTGGTGCTGAGCTTCTTCTGGCCGCGCAGGCTGCGCCGCATGGCCAGCCGGGCCGGGGTCCTGCGCGCCGCCGCCTCGCCCTGCGCGCCCAGCGCCCGCGCCAGCCCCCGCCGCGGCTTCTTCACCGCCGGGCCACAGTTGGACTCCTCCAGTGTCCTCTTAAAGTTCGCCCCCGGCGCCCTCTCCGCCTCCTGGGCTTTGGTGGGGCCGGGAGGAGGGGACGCCTTGAAGGCTTTTTGGTCCGTGCCGGAGTTGGAAGGGGAGAGGCTGACGGGCAGGCCGTTGCTGTAGGAGTCGTGTATCCGCAGGGCCAGCGCTGCTTTGCTGCACTTCTCCTCCTGGGGGCCCGAATCCTTCGCGGCTCCTCCCGAGGGAGGCACGTTGCTTTTGGCAATCTCGTTTGGCAGCTCTGGGTACTTCTCTGCGAGCATGTTGCTGTGCAGCAGGGGAGGAACGGGTTCGGTGGAGCTCAGGCGTGGCCACGGGTCATCTTCTGAAAGCTGAGGGGAAAGACAAAGAAGTATTTAGGCATAAATATAGTCATAGAATCATGGAATGGTTTGAGTTGGAGGGGACCTTAAAGATCATCTTGTACCACCCCCTGCCATGGGCAGGGCCACCTTCCAATAGACCAGGTTGCTCCATGCCCTGTCCAAGCTGGCTTTGGACACTTCCAGGGACAGGCACTGTCCTTTGGAGTGGAGATTGTATGTCACAGAACCTCTCTAAACCTTATCAGAGGCAGAAAAATCCCAGTCTAGCACTTCTCTCCCTGCTGAGGTGGGAGATCAGACTGGGGATCTGAGCTGCTCTGTAAGACACCAAGGGATCTCCAGGCTCCTGCTGTGAATCTGGGGAGCCGTGCACAAAGCAGTGCCTGCAACCTCTGCCCTGTGATTTGCAGCAGCATTTTCCAACATGCAGACGTGCCTTCCCTCCCTCAGACACTCACACAGGCACCTGCACTGCCCTCTGAAGGTTTCATACTCCATCAGGTGGCCACACAGCAGGAAGGGGCTTCTGACCTTTGTTACAGTCTGAGTTCTCAGTTACTGCATAACCAGGTTATCAGGAGCTGGACAGACCGTTCAGGGCATGTGTCCCCACTGCCCACAGAAAGGTGCAGTGTCAGAGCTGTTCTAAAAATAGCTGCTGTTTGCTCTGCAAAATCACACATTTTACTGCCTCTGCTCTACTCCAGCTCCGTCCCTCCCAGCACATCCAGCCCCTCCCCAGGAAGCACAGTCACTGCTGGGCAGAAGCTGTTTAATGATGCCCTGAGAACCACAGACTTCCTCAGCTCTGACCCTCCCTTCAGCAACTCATCTCTTCTGCACCCTCTGAGAAGTGTTCTTGCCTCATTCCCAGTCCTACCAAGAGGAAAATGGGGACAACACTTGCTCTCCCCATCCACGGGGGAATTATGAAAATTAGTGTTTATGCAGCGCCCTGAAGATATGAATTATGACCTTATTAAAGATTTAATTGTAGAGAAATCCCTGGTTACTCAGCAAGTCCTTCAAAAGCAAATTTCAAGGCCACTTTACTCTGCACACCATCAGTGTAAGGCAAGTGACAGTTCTTCTTTAAAAAACTAATGTGTTGAAAACTCAGATGCACACGCAGCTCCCTCAGTCAGTGCAACATCTCAGGTGAATAGGAGATGCTTTTCAAGTCACAACCCAGAACAATTCCAGTTCACCCTCAAGATGAGTTCCAGGACTGCTCAACACTTGGCAAAAATCTAATACTAAGGATTAGTAAAATGCACACCAAAAGAGAAGATAATCAGAATTGTTTCCAGCATCCACAATGTTTTTCCCACTCCACTCCTCTGCTGCTCCCCCCGTGTAGACAAAAACAACCAGGTAATTCTGTTTTACTAAATTTACCCACACGAGAGGGAAGACCTTTATGGAGGGTGTTTTAAAGGTTATTCTTCAACTCAGTTCCTACAGAATCCATGAGGTAATTGGTTGGCACACACAGGGCAGCCCTGGCAATGCTGCTGCAGCTGCTCAGTTAATTTTTGACAGTGTGTCTCTACCAACAACTTAGTTTTACATTTTTTATAGTGCAAGATATTTAACACTGTGGCTCTTCTCTCCAACATCTCCTGCCCGGTGCAAACAGCTGAGACTGGAGAAGGCTTTAGGAAGCCAAAGGAAGGCAGAGGATGGACTGCTGGAGAGTGATGTAACAAAACAGGAAAAACAAACCATGAATCACCATTGAATTTCTCAACAATCCAATCAATCTTTATCACTGGCCTCAGGAATACTGGAATTAATTTGGTATTAGTAATTGCTGTCAGAAGGATAAGCAATTAAGAAATACTTTTGTTTAATTGAGAAAGTTTGGGCTCCATCTATTTCCAGATTAATTCTTTTGGCAGGTAGCAGCTGTCAGGAGTCAAGGCCATCTCTGCTTCCTTCACAGGAACTGGGATGATCCCTTTGCAGTACAACTCAACAGTAATTTTGCGGGAAGATTAATTAATTACCGACCTAAATTAGATCATGTATTTACCTGCAGCTTTATGTAGCCAAGTATTTATGTATTGTTTTGCAGGTGGATGCTGTCACCTAATGCCATATTTTCTGTGACCAACAAATGGGGCTTTTCCCTCCTTAGGATGTTGCCCATGTCACTGAGATCCCAAAGGATCATGGAATAAAGGCATTTCTCTCAACACCTGCTTCCATTTATGTATATTCACAGTTCACTGAATGTGGACAGGGGGAATAAAAAAATTAAGACTTTCTCCAAGTCCTCATCCAGAACTGCTGTTTTTTGGATATTTTGCAGTCAGCACAGCTCAACATGTACTAAATAGTCACTGACAACAGTTCACACACAAACCATATGGGCCAACTGAAAATGTTAGGAGCACTCAAAATCAAATATTTTTTCCTCAACATTTTGCTGGGTTTTAAGCTCTTTTCATGGATTTTGCTGGATGGAAAGGGGAGGAGACAAAGTTGGAGCTTGCTGTTTTATTAGCAGCTTGTTTCTCCCAAGGGAATGTTCAAAACTCCCTTCCTAATTTCTCATTTCTTTTGCTTTGCCCAAAGGAGAGTTATCTAAAGATACTGCAGAACATCAAAGGACAGTGACTTAAATCAGGAGCTGCTGGTAATTACTGAAACAAACATCCACTCATAACTAAAATCCAGTTCCTAGAGGGGGGGGGGGAAGAAAAAACCACAAAACAACAAAACAAAACCCCTTCTGAACAGCTCTGCTTTATGTTAATGGTTAAACCTTCAGCCTCAAGACAGACCTTATGTTGTAATGTCCCTTCCTCCAAGAGAGAATATTAAACAAAGGAAGAGAATAAGATCTCCCAATACAGAAATAAAGGTTCTTTACAACATGCATTGGAATAAATTAACCCATGGGATGCCTGAGAGAGGAAAATTAAAGGGCCACCACCACAGCCAAGCAAACCCAAACGCCAAGGTCAGAACACACCCGCAAGCACCACTGCAATTCCCAGCTGTGCTGCATCAGTACCTGGCAAGGCAGAAGGGAAACTGGAGCCCAAACTTTGTTCTCTAAGGGGATGGGTTGGGTTTTTTTCTTTTTTAAGCCTCTGATCCCCAGTCTGATTCCTCTCTTTCCACAGGCTACCTTGGAGTTTGGGGAGGACGTTGGAAAACTTAAGTTTTACGAAAAAGCGCATTTCAGGCTGTGGGAACCACGTGCATAAAGTTACAGTAATCATTTCTTCCACCCTAAAGAGGGAACTGAGATCCCAGCCCCTAATAAACAATCAGCAATTCTGACAAGTTCATACTTTCATACTCTGCCTTTGGGGTTCCAAAGTCTTTTAAGACACTGGTAAAGGCTGGTGCACTTCTGCAAAGCTTTGCACGTGGAAACACTGAGGATGTGCCCGGGTCATTGCTGTTAATTCCAGAACTGACATACATTATCAAGACACATACAGGGCCTGCTCTACTGAGTGAGAAAAACATTAAAACCACCGAAGAGAGAAAAAAGCAACACTAAATAGAGACTCAAACTGACAAGTCAGTAGTTCCTGTGAGGTATAACTTTATCCCTAGCAATGCTCTGACTACAGCACTGCCTCAACCCTCGCCATCCCAGGACTAAACCAGAACTCCTGCTCAGGGAGGAATGAACTCGGGGACCATTTAAAGCGGGATACCTTGACAGGGGGGGTGCAGCAGCGGGAGGGGGTCATGCTGTTGATGTCGGGGCTGCTGTAGCAGGGCCCCTCGGCCAGGTTGAGGTACAGCTCCTCCTCGTGCTCCCAGCCAGCCTGGCCGTCGCGCAGGGGCGCGATGCAGATGACGATGGCGCTCGTGTTGTCCGCGCGCAGCATCCGCTGCCGCCAGCGGCCCAGGGCGCGGCTCACCAGCATCTTGGCACACGACTGCCGGTGCTCGCCCTGTGGGGACACACAGGGACACGGTGGGGACACACACGGACACTGCAGAGACACCAGGGCTGCTCAGGCACCACAGCCTGAGGTTTGCGCCCCTATAAATCACATGCTGAAGTAGCTCCGTTCGGAGATGTTAATTGGAACGTCTCCCTTCTTCCCTTTAAAAGCAGGTTACAGTTGAGTCTGTGTATGTACAAGTGCTTTAAGCCATAAAACCACAACCAACCCCAACAGGGGTTTATAGACTATTTACTATCTGATGCTCCGCTGTATAAAATCTTAACTGTTTCATAAAATAAACCAAAGAACTTAATTCAGTCTAAATAAGTGTCTGCGTTGTGGTGACATAAATTTAATTTTCAGACAGTATTTTGTACAATTTCCTTAGGGAAGGAACACATTTTATGTCCTTTATTACTCAAGGGATACCATCCTGGTAGTCACATCTCCCCAAAATGACAACCAAATAATAAATACTAACAATAACAGACTCAGCAATGTTAACATACATGGTATTTGACATCAGCCATGTTCTCACAACTTTATGGTGGTGCAGAACTATGAATATGCCTAAATAACAACCCCTTTATCAGATAGTTCTCATCTACACCAGCCTGAGCAGTTTTTAAAAGTAAAAAAGATTAAATTTGCCCAGTGCCTTACAGGCACTGCTCTCACCATGAAGTACTTTTTCTCCTCGTGATCCTGGCACATGGAGATGGCATCCTGAGGCGGGATCATGTTCCACAGCCCGTCACTGCCCAGGATGATGTACTTGTGCTTCTGGGGATCGATGGTGTGCACGCTCGTGTCGGGCTCAGGGGACACCACAAATTCACCACTGTAGAAGTCGTAGCTCCAGAGATCCCCTGGCAAAGCACAGAATGGGGTGGAATTGTTACACTCGACGTGAAAAATCTCCATCTTGGACAATACACAAAAATGTTCCCAGGAAAATCATCAGCATCAGCAAAACAGAGTAATTCCAGCACAGTTATTGTTCTGCTGCTGGCACCTTCCAACCATATTTAATGTAATAATTTAAATTAAACCACATTCAAACCTATGTTTATAGGAGATCTTCTGTTCTCTTAAAACTAGTTTATGGGCAAAGGGGAAAAATAACAGATGAATACCTTGCAAAGAGTGAAACCTCCATCACTACCCAAAGTAAAGCCTACCTGAATTAATACAGCTCTCCTCAGGCAGAAGCAAGGCCTTACTTTGCTGGTCCCGCACCAAACTTGCAAATATCTGTGTGTGCAGGTGCCACAGGGAGGGAACAAAGGCAGAGGGGAAAGGAGGAGACTGAGCTTTTCCCCTGTTCAGTTCTCCCTCCCAGTCCTCTTCCCTCTGCAGCAGGAGCATCACTTGCAGAGCCACGCAGGGCTGCGCTGGAGCCTCCCTCCAGCTGAACCCCCCGTGCCAGACTGCAGAGCTGGAGAGAAGCCACAGGAACAGGAGGAGTGCCGAGTTCCAGCAGGACAGCAGGGAATGAGAGCTCAAGCCTCTCCCCAGGATGGCCTCACACAGAGAACCTCTCTATTTTTAAACCTCCCTCGCTGTGTGAATGGGTTTGGGGTCACCTCACCAGCAATGAAGCTGAACAACAGAATCAAAACATCCCCTGGCTCCAGTGCTCCCTCCAAACCATCCACAAGTAAAGCCCACTCCATCAGAAAACTGCTTTTCCATATCAATTTATTTCTATTTCATTTGTCCAGTATACTTGAAAATAATAAAAACCTTTTCTAAAGCTGGGCCTTTAAACCAAGAATGGCCATCATTTGTGCTGGCACCTCCTCTTACTTATATCCATGTTCATACACAACTTCCTGTAGTAATAAGCAACAAAAAGTAACATTATTAACTGCAAGCACTGGCCATGTTTTTCTCTGCAGAGCACACAGCCCTAAAAGCAGAAATTAATTCAAATGTCAGAGTCGAGTAGCAAACAGAAGCTCAATGACTCCAACTCAAGAGTAAGGTTTTGCCAGGCTCTTTGCTTTCTGCTGGCCTCACAAAGCCAGTAGCTTCTTCCACATCCATCACCACCCTTTTAAAGATAATAAATAAGCTTTTTGTCTCCCTACTTCCCTCCATTAGCTTTGCCTTAAGCTATCAACCGGTTGAAAAGACTCTTGCAGAACGAGGAAAGGGAATACTTCAACTCAATTACTGCACTCCACTGCAGCAAGCAGGGCCGGTGCTGCTCATTAAAGCCCCAACTCTCCCGGCTGCAGCAGAGCCCCACCAGCACATGCTGCTAATGAGTGCTAATTAAAAGCCAAGCCTGCTCGTACAGAGGTGCACTCGGCCTCCACAGACCCCAATAAAGCCAGCTGGCAACAAGATCAAAATAAATACTGTAACTCAAGAGCTGAGCTCCAGCACTGCGATTACTGGATGTGAACAGCCCCCAAAAGTCCCGGTGCACTCTGAGTTCCTCACATCAACCTGTCATGGACACAGCAGGGAAAACAAACAGCAGCTTGGGAATCACACAGCCACCTCTTGGAATTGTGGCAGCATCCATTTCCAAACGTGCACAGTATTTCTGTGCTTTTATTTGCTTGTTTGTTCACACATTTAGAAGAAATGACAAATGTTATTAGCTGAATCAGTGTTTTAATTAGAAATATTGGGCTGGATGATAAAAATAACCCGATGGTATTTAATTTGGGTTCATATATGAACATGTCATCATGCCCATCTGCTGCTCTTCCTGAGCAAACTGCCAAGTAATCACACTGATTTCAGGGGATCTTCTCCAAGAGGAAGAAGGCTCCTCACAGGGATAACTGGGAATATCACAGTGGGTGTAACAAGGAAAAGCACAGTAACTTATGCCCAACATTGCAGGATGGAAGAGCATTAAAGCCCAATCAGGAATTAACTGACCAACCAGACTGGTCAGGAGCTACTGGAAACTCAGAAGAGCTCCAGGAGTCACAAACTGAAAGAAAATAAAGCTTTTGTTCTTTAACCCAGCAAAAATCCCACAAAGAATATTTGAACCCTGAGGCACACAGGGAAACCCAGATTCTTCCTTCCTCGGCCTAGAAGGAAACAACCAGTACTTGTGACTGTCCTGAAGAACAGGGAAAATTGGTTTGGGTGTTAATTCATCATCAGGCTGCTCCAGAAACCTACGGAATCCTTGGCAGAATGGAGGTGCCTTCAGGAGGGTTTCACTGAGGGAGGGTTTCTACGGAGCCCTCAAAGGCCAGCCCTTGTCACAGGGCAAGGGACAGTCATTTGTTATTTATTTTTTCCCCTAAAGGGCAGAGCAGCACAGGCTGAGCCAAAGCTTTCTGGAGCTGCTGCACAGATGGAATGCCAACGTCAGCTGTGCCTCCTCCCTGCCCAGCTGGAGGGCTCGGCACCCACAGCGGGCCGGGAATGGCAAACCTGGAGCCGCTCCCCATGGCAGGCTCTGTCCCAGCTCCGAGCGGGGAAAAGGGAGAGGGAAACAAGCCAGAAAGCACAGTGCACTTTTCCCCAAGCATTTCAAAGTGCTCTGAAATCTTTAATTCTGTTCCAAGGCAAGTAGACAGACGAGTGACCCTTTGGCAGCCAGGGAAGCAGAGATCCCGTGATGCTGGGATGTGCCAAAGGCTACTGTTACAGCACTGGAATGCCAGGCTCTGAGTCCCACTTGGGAGCCAGACTATTTTTGTTCTCAATTAAAACCCAAACATTTAGAGAACTCTTAACAATCCTGTTCTTTAAAAACTTACACGCTGGGAATATTTCTTTCAGTGTGAGGTTTGCATATTTCTTTTCCAAAGGAAAAAATGTTATTAATTTATTAATGTTATTAATTCCATATCCTCTGGAAAAAAATCATACCTGTTCCTTAGTGCTGACTCAAACCAGAATAACATACTACACTAAAATTATATTGCATCTTACAAAGTGAAACATGTTTGAAATCAGATACTAAAGGAGCAGGACTCTCATTTAGTGTCTGTATCAAACTATGCAGTCTCTCTTATGTGCTGTTACCTTTTAAAATACAACAAAAAACCTACTTGTAACTCAGCTGCTGCCAGGGAAGTAATTGAAGCTCCAATCAAAAACACCCACCATGTAAGTGGACTGGACTGGATTAAGCCCAAAGCCTTCTTATAGCAAAAGCATGTCCAGAAGTCACTGAAATCAAGTCTTTCCTTTCTGTTTCAGGAGATGCTGTTTTGCATACAAAAACAGCTTTTGGTTTTAATAGAGGAAAGAAAAGTGAACTTTTCTAAGTCTGTCCAGAACAAAAACCCAATTTGATTAATCCCAGAGCTTTTTAAATCAGAGTTTTATCTAAAAGGTCTGTTAGTACAAAGAGAAGAATTGCAGCACTTGCTTTTTTTCCAGTGCCAGTGAAGCAGTGCTGAGAGAAGGGAGGCAAATCCCTGCAAGGATACAGACAGGAACCACTGGAAACCATTCAGGCTGAGCTGGGGTGGATTTTCACTACACTCCTGACAAGCCAGTCCTGGAGCTATGAGTGCCCAGCAGCCTGAGGAGGAATGGGATCACTGTCCCATCATCCAGCCCAGGATTAAGGACAGTTCAGGCTGAGGGACAGGGACAAAACTGAAGGAAGGCAAACAGAGAAGTGCCACAGAAGCACCTGAGGCTTTAAAACTTCCTGTGCTCCTTGAGCAGTATGTTTTTAGGAACTTGTTTTACACTCTATTGCAGTCAAACCTGTAGAAAGGATGCAACCCTCAGCACTGTGGAGAAAAGAAAAGCACAGCTAAGAGAACAGGACTTCAACAGCAAGATAAACAAATAATTGCATTTTAAACAAAGGGTGAATCAAAAGCTGCTCCTGAAGCAGTATTCATCCCTGGAAGTGCTCAAGAACAGGTTGGCCAGGGCTTGGAGCAACCTGGTCTAGTGGACAGTGTCCCTGTCCATGGCAGGGGGTTGGAACGAGATGGCCTTTCCAACCCAAACCACTCTGTGACTGCTCATCTCTGCCTGTATGTGCTCAAAATGACAGGCAAGAGAGAAAAGGTCTGTCTGGGGCTACACAGTGAGAAAACCTGCAAGAACTCCTACGTAAAAGCAGAGGCAAAGAGCTAAAATAACCTGCAGAAAGCTCCTCAGTGTCTGGCCTTGAACTGAATCCTCCAAATGAACACTGTGGTGGAATTTCAGGCTTCCCAAGCCAGTCCTGGACAGCAACTGCTCAGCTGAAGGGGTAAAACTAAAGAATGCACTGACTAAACCTGGGTAAAGTTCTACCTTCAGGAGAAATGTTTTATGATTGCTTTTCTACATTGTCAAGAGACAGACCTCAGAAAAACCAACAATTAAATGCATATATAAAACCCTAAACCATTATACAGGAGTCTATTTAGATCACCTGAGGTCAGCAATATCCCCTCTTCTCCAGGGTTTCATGGTATGCACATTCAGAGAGCTTCACAAAATTCTGGCATCCAGCAAGTTGCTCTGGAAAACAGTTTCCCTGTGCCTGTCAGAGCCAACATTCCTGTAACTATACACTGAGTCCCTGTTCTAGTACACAACTCCTTTCAGGGGGCAGCAGGAAACTCCTGTTCTTAGGAAAAATTAAACCTGTATGGTGGAGGCTGTTCCACTTAAAACACAGGGGTGAGTTTATTATAGTTCTGCCTAAAAACCAGGGAAAGGATAGTTCACGTTCCCACATGACTGAGTGGTTTAACTAAGGGGTTCTTGGGTCAGGTTTTAACATTCATTAAACACCTCCCAAACAGCTCCACAACACTTCAAGGCAATCCCTCCCCACAGAACCCGCTCACAGTTGCAGGTGTTGGCTCTACATTAGTTCCCAAGAAAAGGGGAGGAGGAGGGAAAAAGAGGTCCATAAAATATTTACTAGATTTAGAGCTGAACTAATTTACCAACAAGAGAGATCCCACATGATTTCAAAAGCCCTTTAAAAGCCCCATTTCTGCCATCACGCTGTGACCTGGGAAGTGGGGGACAGCTGGGGATAGAACTTAAACACCAGCTTAGGAAAACCACAATGAGTTTAAGCTGCACTTGCAGGAACCTCCAAAGCCCAGCCATTAATCACCCTGGTTGTCTACATTTGGTTCTTGTTTCAAGTTATACCATAAGATCCTCAGAGCTCAGCCTGGAGCTTCTCTCTACTTCCCCTACTCAGTACAGCATCTTCCAAAATGACACACAGAGCCAGATTTCGCTTCAAAATTGGCTTCCAAAGAATCAAAAGTCTTTGTTCTGTTTTTCCACAGCAGGTTCAACACCTGGGAACAAAACACATCCCCCTTGTGCTTACCAGCCCAAAACAGCACCCAGCACACTCCCAACCTTCACTAACACAAGGAAATTCAACTAATTTGAGTTACTTCACACCTGTTTGAGGGACAGGCATAAAAAAATAGACAGTTATCATGACATTATGTGTGTCAGCAAACTCAGATACATGATTCCACCCTAAGGAAACAAAATGCCCTTCTGACCAAGGAGCAAATCCTGAAGTGAACAGTTCTGGGACAGCAGAGGATTCAGAAGTATCTATTAGGAGGAAAACTGGGATATAAAGAGACGTTTTCACAGCCAGGTCAGCAGAAGTAGATATGAAAATGCAGAATACTCTGCAACAGCTGAAATATTTATTAGAAGACACAGAAACCTGCTGCATCAAGCAAAAGCAGCTCCAGGATACTTCACAGAGGCAGTATACAGCCCAAATATTTCTGACTTGTTACGGGGCTACAAATAAATTAAACATTATTTAAATACTTCAATACAGCCACTGTGCATACCACAAATGCTTATTTAGGGCAGAAGGGCACTTCTGACAATCAGAACAGCAAAGGGGATGCCAACAGAATTTCTCTGGCCAGAAGGATTTCTTTTACACCAGGATTCTTTCTGTGGCTGAATACTTGATCACTGCAATACTTTCCCCATAGTGTTTTTTTTCCTGCTATTTCCAACACTTTTGCACCGTATTCCTTACCACGAATGTTAAACTTAAGGACTGCAGGGATGAGACCACATCAGAATATTTTAAAAGCATTTTAAGAGAAAGACACTGAAAACACCATCTATGATCTAAATTTTAGGGGAATTAATGAGATGATCTTCCACTTCAAAAACAGTAAATTCCCAGTTCTAGGATTCTCTCCGCAGGGCAGAATGTTGGGAGACTCCTGACAAAAAAAATTATTGTCCAGCCTGGGATCTGTGGGGGATTTTTATCAAGAACAGAATTTGGAATTTAGCAGCAAGAACCACGGAGCAGATCCCAGCGGGACTGACAAGTCCTGGTACCCAGCACATGTCAGCCCTGACAGTTATGACTCGCCTGGGAGAGGCTCCAGGGATTGGTGACCAACTGGGAGGCAGCCAAGGGGGCGGGCAGGGCCCGGGAACACAGGCAGCTCCGGGGTGGTGGGGGTGTCTGGGAGCAGAGCAGGGACACGCTGACCCGGGAGGGAGCGAAATGCTGGCCCCCAAGTGAGTGTCTGTGCACCATCTGGGCCCCACAGAGCACGGCAGCTGCACTCCCTGCTCCAGGAGCTCTGTCATTCCTCCTCAGGAGGGGGGGGAAGAGGCAGAGGAGGCTCCTCGAGCCAGCACAAAACACCCTCACACTGCAAACTTCAGTGACGTGGAGGTGCCAAAGCCCTCTTTTAAGCTTTTGAAACCAAGAATTGCTAAAACATAGGTGTTCTCATTCCTGGCACCTGAAACTCTCCTTCCTTCTCCCAAATCCTCTCTTCATCCACTGAATGGGAAAGAATGCAACGGGGGCTAACAAATGCATCATTCCTTGAATTCCCACCTGCACACAACACAGCCAAATGCTTTTGTTCAGCTTGCTGAGAGGAATCAGATCAAAAGTCAGCCAGCTCTTTAGACAAACAAAAAACTTGCAATCATAGGAATAAAAGATTAATCAGAATTAAGTGTACCCTTTTTGCAATCCCTGAGGAACACCTGCCCTGTCCTGCAGGAGGGATATCCTGCTCAGTGGATGAAGATCTGTTTGCAACTCATCTATTAACTCCCAGGATATACTCAAACTCTCAAGTCAGTTCTATTAACCACAAAATAAACTCTATCCTACCTAAAATATGGCACATGAAGACTTTAAGCTATTGAAAAAACATCCGTAAAATTCACCTTGATACATATCTGGCTTTTATATGTTCATTATCACTGCAAAATTCTCCTTAAGCCTGGACAAATCCCTGAGGAACAGACACCCTGCCTCTGAAATAAGACACAGCAAGGCCATGGCATTGTCAGGGGAGCACAGTCCCAGAACAGCCCGTGCCCAGCCCACTGCCAGCTGATCCGGGAGCACTGCCAGCACTGCCACGGGGCTGCCAAGCTTGACAACAAGAAACAAAGTCACAGGACAGCTTTTACAGGTAAAAACATGATAATACCGCATTTCCACAAAATCAAACCTATACTGGGCATATCTGCATAGAAGATTCTTCACTGAGGCAAAGCGAGGAAGGAAACAGAATGAACTGTCAATGAATGAATGGCATTCTGTGATTAAATTTAAGGGAAAAAATAACCAGAAAACACTGACACTTACGGGTAAGAGCCATCCAGTGATTCATTTACTAAGTACTTCCCCAAAACCATTCATTGCTAGTTTTCTAGTACTGCAATATGCGTTTTGTCCTTGGAGTAAGGTGCTCCTTAAAGACAGTTTTCCATTACTAGTGCTCCCACAAAGGAAAGTTACAGATAAAACACACCCTTGACCTTCATCCCATTCTATGCTATGTCTTCACCACAGAAGGAAGACCAAAACTACCTGTATGCAATGCAGCAAAACTTACTCTTGCCATCAACTAGTCAAAAATTACAGTCCTACTACCTGAGTAAGAAAGAGACAAATGTGCTCTCCCCCTGGAGACACGTATGGCTTGGATATTTTCATCTGCACCAGAAATTAAGTCCCATCCTTGCACGACTGACACTCAAAATCCTGCAAGTTGTAAGGCACGTTTCTTCTCTCACCAATGCCACCTTCTGCAGTTTTATTTAAAAAAAATAAGTTCAGGTTGTATTACAGAGGGCCAGACCTTCAGAAGGCTTTGGCAAAGCAGGGTATAACTCCAGTTCAGGTGGCCTGTGGCAGTGTGTCCCAGCACAGAACTTACCCAGGGCTCTGGCCACGGCCAGGAAGGGGATCTGGTCGATGACGGTGCTGCGGCGCACGGGGCCGTTGTGGGTCAGCCGAGGTCTCTTCCACACCACCCGGTTCACACCAGACTTGTTGATGACACTAAAAGCATCAGGAAGAGGCAGAGGTTAAACAGGAATGGGAATGAGAGCAGGGAAGTTGGTTTCAGTGAGACAAAACCAGTTAAATATGCAGACATGGAGGCAATAATGGCAATGCCCTCAGGGCAGGCCACAGCACAATTAAGTATTTCAAAACACACAGTACGTACAGCTTAGAGAGTTTCACTGCATATTTAGCCAAAGGCACAAGTGAGAGATGAAGGGCAGAAGAAAATAAAAAGCAGGGGAATGAAGAACTGGAAGAAATTCTGGCTGGTTGCAACAGATGCAAGAGTATCTTTAATCTGTCAGGGAAAGAACAGAACTGACTTCACTTCCCTCACATGAGGGCCATCAACATCAACTCACTGGGGTGGAAATCCCATGTAGTGCCTCCTCCAGTTTTCTCCACCTCCCACAGTCCAGCAGTGAAGAGCAGCACAGCAGAGTTGAAACAAGAGCAGAGAAAGGAGCAGCCTGCTGTAGGGACTCCCTTACTGGGGCACCAAGGCAGACACAAAGAGGAACTGTTCCTCCGTGCTGTCTGCTGGAAGCAGGACATGGGAGGAAACAGCTCTGCATTTGCATGTGAACAACTGCTCCAAGGCACTGAGCACTGCTTTGGCTCTCACAGATGGCACTGAAGGGTCAAAGAAGCTACAGAGCAAATAGCTGGGGCAGATGTATCAGGCAGGGAAGAAAGAAGAGTGTATGAACCATCAAGGAATAAGAGCTAATGAAACCAGGAACTAGCAAAGCTTGGTCCCAAACAAGTTTGTTTCTTAACTATATATTTTCAAGTTCCTTTTATGCAAGGAACAGCCATTGGTAATTAGAAACTGAGCAGCTCTGGAACAGCCTCAAGATTCCTCATACTGAAGCTATTCAAGATGCACTTCCTGAGACTTCAAAGGCCTTAACAACAAGGGCATGTTGAGCTCCATCCACAGCACGGCAAAGTCAAACACCACATCCTAAAAATTGATCTCATCCACTTGTACAACTAATGACCACACAAAGCTCACTTCAGTCATTATTGGAAAGAAAACCTCATCCCGCACTCAGACTGTTACTAGGAAAATATCATTTTAATGGAAGACTCAATTATGTTCTCCCCTTGACTGTTCCCAGTCTGCTCTCATGAAAGAGAAGACATTACCAAGCACAGCTGCACAGTTCCACCTCACTCCTACCATATGCCTCACAGCCAGCCTGGGAAAACAAGGAGCACCAGTAAAAATAAAAGAGTAAAAAAAACCCCCAAAACTAAATTAACCTTTCCTGTAAACACAAAGTTTCAGGGAAAGTTTCTTTGAAGCTTCAGACGCTTTCAGCCTCTTGAGATACATACCTTGGAAACCTATACAGGTACTAACCCAGCAAAACTGCAGGTTCCCCCCTCTGCAGAGCCACCTGATCAACTCCCAGCTGCCAGAGACACAAATGTCTGAAGGTTAATGGGCTGACAGGGTTCTCAGATGAATGATGTCAACAGGAAGACCTTCAGTGAGCCCTGCTCAGAGAAGGAAACCGTGCCCATCCATCTGGTGCGGCACCGCAGGCCGAGAGAACACAGAGCTCCTGTGAAGCTCCGCCAAACACGAGCCCTGAGGTTTGTCTCCAAACATTTGTGCCACCTGACAGCCCTGCCTGTTTCCCCCTCACTCACAGGGAACACACATCCCCCCCCAGCTTGGATATTCCAACCCCTGCCAGCTCCTACCAGGAAAGAAATGACTTGTGTACAGGCATAGGCTAAACCACAGCGTTCTAACATTTACAGAGTGTATCTGAACACAGCAAATGCAGGATTTTGTTTCAAATCTAATGTTTTCTTTTATGTTCCCTAACCAGAAGCTTTGAGGAGTCTACTCAACAGCTGCCATTGTCATCCCAGGAACAATGCAGAATGCCTGAGAAGCTCTGTTCAGTCAAAGCAGACACACTTACCTGCCCCCGAGGCCTTCAATTCTCTCCCTTTCTTTGGGCAGTTCCGGCTTGTGGTCCTGTGTCACCTCCACAGCTCTCACAAAGTCATCCTTGGGGTCATCCTGGACCCCCAGCACCACTCCTGAGTCCCCAACGTGAGCCACGTACATCTTGGAGCCGCGGATGATCACCACGCTGGCCGTTGTCCCCGACGTGCTCGGCAGACCCGTCATGGTCTTGGGCCACTCTGCTGCAGTGAGAAAAAAGGCCCCAAAAAAAGCACGTTTTCAATTCTGTGGCACTGGGAATGTCTTGAAGGTCAGGATGAGGGGTGTGTCAGAAGCTTGTGTAACGTTACAACACAGCCAGAGCTTCACTACAGCACGGCCAGGCCCACTGGTGCCCCCAGGTCACCCCTGCTCTCTTAACATCACTTTCAGCTGCAGCTTAAATTGACACATCTATATAGATAAAGCCAGCACCAAAACAGGATTCAAAAAACTGTCTCCTCTGGCTTAGTACTGCAAGCATCACCAGAAGAACACAGGGGAAGATGGACTCCTTGAATACAATCAATCTGAGTGTTTCATTAAGATCTACTGTTCATTTTCCTGTCTGAAAAAGTAGAAATGTTATAAATTCAGTTGTTTTGTCTGGGTATTTGACTGGCAAACAGGATTTCTGGACATTCTTAATTCCCTTAGAAGGAAAAAAAATGTTTTACTTTTATAGCTGAACAACATTTTAGGCTGAGTAACATCTCAGCTGTTTTACCCACATTTCCTTTGAGAGGACTGAATAATGCAGACTGTTTAGAGATGCTCTCCTTAACCCAACATCCAAGTTCTGCAGGAGATACCCCTGGAACCCAGAGCAATAACATCCCTACACTGGTGTCAGCTACACATGGTTAGGGAAACCTCCTTCCTTCTCAACGGCTTTGCCCTCAAACCACTTACATTAACTTCCTATTACACATTTATGTTCAATCCGAAGTTCCCCTTCATGCCTTTTCTATTTTTACATCTACTAAAGCTCATCTTCTTCCATAACTCCACGGAGAAAACCTCCCCATTCAGACAGATCAACCAAACCACTCTCCTCCCCACTTCAGCACCCGCCGAAAATGAAACTCCAGTTATCAGTTGATTTCAACTGTCAACAGCAACCTCCTGTTTCTTCTTCACTGCACCCACTCATGTCTCCAGACAAACTCTGCAGGGAGACTCATCTCCCTGTCACATTCTATCTCCTGCACTTCACAAGTCAGGCTCACACAGCACAACACAAGAATTCCACGGCGACACAAGCTGTCTGCAGGAAATACCCAAGCCAGGCTGCCAGAGCTCTGTATCCTTGACTTTCCTGGGGCACAACAAACACACAAGAAATAAACACACAAGAAATGAAAAAGAAAACACAATTACGCCTTCCCCTCTGTGAAAATAGGTATTTTAACCTTTTACAGTTTTAAGCAGGACCATAAAAATAGGAACTTCAGTTCCAGTGCCACTGAATGATGCTCAGATACCTGAGGGCAAAGTGCTGAAGGAGAAGCAGAATTTATAGACAGTATGAAGACAAAAGCTGCATTTTCTCAGTGTGAGCTACCAAGACATCCAGCATCATTTAAACATTTAAGTTCTAACAGAGTTCTAGCTTTGTGTACTAAATACTAAACCACACTTTCTCCCTAGGAGTAGCTTTATTTCAGGAACAC
This sequence comes from Scytalopus superciliaris, assembly GCA_013400415.1. Taxonomy (NCBI): domain Eukaryota; kingdom Metazoa; phylum Chordata; class Aves; order Passeriformes; family Rhinocryptidae; genus Scytalopus; species Scytalopus superciliaris. The sequence goes on from VXBX01001698.1 coordinate 671,103, forward strand.
AAACATTCAATCAAGCTTATTGGAAGTACTTTGTCTGGCAATTTCAACTGTGGATATTAAATCTAACACATTCCAAATGGAAAGCAAACAAGGGAGGAAGCCAAGTGGTAATGAGGACTTCAACCATGCACTTAACAGAAAACAAGCTGCAACTAATGAGTTTCTGTCAGTGTAACAACCCCTCAATAGCAATAAAATATATTAGAGAGTCATATCAGCCTTTATGGGGCTGAGGAGCACAGAGAGGGAAATCACCCACTTGTGAGAAAAAGAATTGATACAGCAGCCTCAGATTTTAGGCTCAACAGAACCAGATATGATCTGCTTATCATCAATGGACTGCAGTGCATGCCTTGCTCCTGTTGAGACATAACTATCAGATCCAGCACAGCAGTTTCCTCTTTAGACATTGTGTCCCATCAGAAATCAGTAAAAGCATCAAAACAGCTGAGTTTTCTTCTGAGCTCAACTATTAAAATTGAAGCCACTCACCCAACTCCTCCAAGTATCAGGAGCATGTCTTCAGCAATCTTGTAACCTGAGCAAGAATGTCTTTTTAAAACAACTTCCCCCTCTTCTTGAGAACAATTATCCTTCACTCACCTTTGTAACTTTGTGCTCATAAACTCAACTGGATTTTTACCTTCCAATATGAACCTTTACTCCAGAAGCTCTTTAGTACAGAGAATTTTATTACTATGTAATTAATGCCAAAACAATTATCAGCAATGACAAAGGGCTATTTTCCTGTTTTATTATTCTGTTCATTTTTCTGCTCTCTTTTTTTCCTGGTGCTCTCATAAATGTTTTGTGTCTAGCCCAGGAGATACAGGGGATGATCCCAGAACTTCCAACAACCAAGAGAGCAACTGAGTGCAAGCCTCTCTTCCAACAGCCAACTGGAAGCAGCAAAGCCTCTATCCTCCACACCAAAATTCCAAACCATTCTCCCACCCACTTTCCACGATACCAAAATACCCAGTTTGCATTTCATGCCCATAGTGTCACCTACACACAGTTAAGGACCTGCTCTGCATGTGATAATACGGAAAGCTATTTACTCTAAGTAAAATTCACACTGGGATCTCTCTAACACAGTATAGAGCCATAAACCAGAGAAAGTATTTTCGTCCCACAAAACTCAGGCTGTTGCCCACGTGCAGCAGAAATCAGTAAGACCAAACATACTCTGGAGTTTACTAAACACCTCAAACTGTCATCAAACACTCACAGCCAGAGCTATGTTGTTTCTCACAATAATCTAAATTGCTTCCACAGCCCGGTGGTAATCGCTAAACACTCATTACTAAAACAGTGTTTCCTGCACTCTGGCACTTCACCTCTGCCTTTGGTGCTCAGAGTTCCAGTGACAAGTAACACAGCAAGGCTACAACAGCTACGAAACTGAGCTCCTTATCTTCCCTCCCATACCATCCTCCCCTATTCACACATCTTCCCCCTTATCACCCAGCTCTGCAGCCCAGGAGGGTGCCCACCCAACATCAGGGCTGTGGGCAAGTTCTGGTGCTTCTAAAATTCACACCCTTTCCCTTCTGCACCGTTTTCAGTGGGCCCCCGACCTTGCTATTTCTTCCCTCGTATCTTCTCAAGTGTCTGACATTTGCACAACTTCTCCATTTTGCTATTGAAGAAAAAGGAAAACGAAACTGTTTTGACACTATAATCCCCCCCCCCCCCCCCCCCCNTTGCTGAAATCCCCGGGGTGCTCAGTGTAGTTCTTGCTTTTCAGGTTTCCCTCCCAAGCCCAACTGTCATTATGTCACTGTGCTTTGGATCCAATTTTACTGTGTCCCACACCTTTCTATCTTGGTATCACTGCAGTGCTCTTGCGTTTTTTCTTTCTGAGGCTTTTGAATACATAAATCCATACACAGTACACACACACGCTACACATTATATATAAATAACTATCCTCTAAGCCAACCTTCACCTTACCAAGAAAAAAATACCTTTCATAAACTCAATTCTTCATCTCCCCAGACTCAAGGAGAGGGAAAACTACAAGGAATGGTGACTGTCACCTGTGTGGTCATTCTCCTCTCCTTTACCCTTTATTTAGGACCCCAGCTTCTATCCTCCTGCAGTTAAGCAAACAATATATAGAATTCTCAGGATACCGAGTGTGTTTTCTATTTCGGCAGGGGCACTGCAAATCCCCTGATGCTCACACAACAACATGAGCGAGTTATACACCAGCCACATTTCAATCCTTCCATCAGGACTCACAAAGACAACTGGAAGCACACTTAGGGGGAAAAACGCCGTCCCAGCCTATTTCTGTTTGTTAAAATTACCTTTTTTTTTTCCTTTTCGCGATAAAAGGGAAATCTAAGGGGAGGTTCAGCGCAACAAGATGAAGCCTTTCAAATAAACGCAGTTCGGAGCTCCGACTAGTAACACGCTGAAAACACAACCCGCAGCTCTGCCATTGCCAGCGACGCGACACAACAGCGCGTCCTCACCCTGTGTTTACATCTTTCCTCTCCCAGTCCGCTCTCCAGTTTGTCTCGTCTCACCGAACCACTTGACTCAACACCCCGAATGCTGCCCAGGGAGGGCAGCGATGGAAGGGGGGGACAGCGGGGGCAGATAGAGGGGCAGCAGCGGGGGGACAGCTCCCGGCGGTGCCGGGGCGGGGGATGAGAAGGCGGCTGGCTGGGGGCGATGAGCCCGCGGGAGGGAGCGGAGGGCGCCGGGACTTACGCAGCTTTTTCCACATGGCGCGGTGGCAGGCGATGAAACCCTTGCGCAGGGCCGCGCACACCTCGGCCGGCTCGGCCGAGCAGAAGCCCTTCTGCTTCTTGATGAAGCCCCACAGGTTCTCCCGGGCGAACTGGGCCGCCTCCCGCC
>VXBX01001698.1:681900-723925 GCA_013400415.1 Scytalopus superciliaris
GGGCAAGGCCGGGGCCCCGCGGCTGCCCCCGGGACCCGCCCCGGGGCCGCGCTGAGGGGCCGGGGAGCCCCCCGGGACACGGAGACCGGGCCTGGCCTTGGGGGCCGGGGGAAGGGGCCGCCTCGTCGTTGGAGGGCGGTTGGGGCAGGATGAGGCCGAGCTGGATGTCTTGGAATACGTGTTTTTGTTTTTTTCTTTCCACCGTTTTTTTTCCTTTTTTAAAAAAATATACTAGAGGTGGAGATGTCAGTGGTTGAAGGAGCAGTTTGCCGTGCTGTAGTATTAATGGTCTGGTAGGAACCAGATGAGATGAACTGAGGGTCGTTTATTGCTGTGGTTTATTAGCGTTAAATCATTGCTTGGTGAAAGGGCTGTTTCTCATTCAGATGCCCCTGAAATACAGTGAGTTGGTGTAAAAGGAGCACTGAGATGGTCCAGTAATTTCTATTGTCTACTAAACAGGCAGGAACATCCATGTGCAGGAACTGCTGGAAGTGAGCATTCATCAGGAGAGAAATAACGTGTATAAAATCCCTCCAGAAACCTAAGATGGGGGATAAACCACCGTTCCTCTGTCAGTGAATTGCTAAAAATTCAGGATTTTTTGAGTGAAGTAATTCTTTGGGTGAATTTTTATGAACCAGAGGTAGTGATCCATTATATACATGGAGAGTAATAGCATTGATAAGGAATGTCTTCATTGGACACGGGGAAATTGCTTCTGTAGCACTGAAACAGTCACGAATGTTTTCTGTGTGCTGGTTATTATTTGTCTGTCTTGGGTGTTGATGAGGATGGAAACCCCTTTTTACCACACGTGAGCATGCTCATGGGTAATGATGTGATTGACATGTGGTAATCATCAGATAAAGGCTAAAGGTATGGAAATGGCCACGTGAAGATGATTTTGGGGGTCACTTTTAACTGTTAGTAGGTATGACTATGGACAAATAAACTTCCTGGTGTTGTCTGTCCTCATGTTCGTTCAGGTGAGAGAATGGTGCTCTGTGGCTTTTAAAAGCATAAAAACAAAACCTTCTTCTAATGATAGAAACATGCAAGGAGGTATTACCAGGTTGTTTAAAAACTCATCTGGAGGTGAGCTTTGTACATCATTGACTTCTGATGCTTTTATTAGCAGTGTTCAGTGAATCAGATTGATGTGGAGTTGTTCCATGATGAAAAGAGATCCAGCAGCATGTCTGAGTTTTGAGGAGATTTTTCTAACCTGTTTGTTTTGGTTGTGTATGTTGGTTTTATGTCTTGTTGGGCAGATGGTAATAAATGTGCTAAGTACCTGTCCCCAAAATAATGTTTGTTGTTAGTGGCAATAATTTCATAAACTCACAGAATGGTTTGGGTTGGAAGAGGCCTTAAAGATCATCTCATCCCACTCCCTGCCATGGGCAGGGACATCTTCCACTAGCCCAGGTTGCTCCAAGCCCTGTCCAACCTGGCCTTGAACACTCCCAGGGAGCCACAGCTTCTCTGGGCAACCCATGCCAGGGCCTTATCACCTGAGGTATTTTTCCTTATATCCAATCTAAACCTCCCCTCTGTCAGTTTGAAGCTGTTCCCTTTTGCTTTTTCTGTTATTTCTGTTTTACAGCAGGATAGTTTTTGGTAATCTGAAGTGTGTGAGTTGCACCAATATTCCTCTTGCCACTCTGCATCTGTGGGATGTCCACATCCAGAACAAACAGAACTGGGCCACGTGTGCAGTGAGTGCTCCATGGCTGCCCAGGGGAGGCTGGGCTTCTCTTCCTCACTGTTACCTTTTCTGTGTAGGAGAACCAGCTTAGGCCAGGGTGCATGGCCCTGACCTACCTGGGGTAGTGAGTGGCATCCCTGCCTGTGGCAGCAGGTTGGAATGACATGGGGTTCAGAGTTGCTTTCCACCTAAACCATCCTATGATTCCTTGGAACTGTCTTCCTTAATAGTCACATTCAAATGAGTTTATCCATAAGTGTCCCTAAACCCTGCATGGGATGCTGAATGCAGTGCTTGGCCCTTACTAAACAGTGTGTTGCTAAGCAAGTGCCTCAGAGCCCAGCCCAGATGACAGATCCTCTGAAACACTGTTTGCATTTTCCTGTGCACCCATGAACTCTTGGTAACTGGTTCTTGGTCGCTGGGTTTGGGTGGTGTAGCTGGATTAGGTTAGGCTGAGGACGGGAAGCTTCTCCTGGCGTGTGGTGCTTGTTTTGCTGTTTGGTTCTGGATACAGTTACTTTGAAAATCAGGTGGATGTTAAATGCCATTTCAGTGTGGTGAGCCATATTCCCTTCATCCTGACCATTGAGTTCTTTAAAATAGAAGTAGAATTTCCAAAGCCACTGCCAGTCTTCAGATTTAGACAGACTAGAAGATTATTAAATCCTTTTTTGACTACACAGTGTTTGTTGCTACTGTGTTGGTTGGGGTTGGTGTCAGTTAGTTCTTAGTGTCCTACGGAACAGTACTTGTTCTTCAAATACAGTTGGGAGAAAGTGTTGTGTGATTGAGGGTTTGCACAAATACACCTGCATTTGGACACTAAAAGAAAAAGATAATCACTTTCATTCTGTGATTATTGAAAGAAAGATGTTTCCAGTCTTTCACATAGGAGTATAATTTGGAAGTAATGGTTTGTTGTCCAGCTCTTAGTCATGGTTTGTGGTACTGGAGAAGCTTCCACTGACTCTTGCAAAAAATAAATGGTGGTATCAGTTAGATTTTATTTTGATATACAGATGTTAATTGGCTGTGGCTATGCAAACCTTTTTTTATCATATTCATCATATTGATATGAACACTTTTTGTTTGCCAGGTTTGCACAGGTTTATTGAGGTGTTCAAGTTGATTCTAGTCCAGTATTTGACTCTACTGTCATAATATATTGCCTTTATTTCCCATTCCTTAACAAATCCAATTAGTTTTAACTTTACATCTTCCAGAATTGTTAAATTTTGGGACTTGCCTTGTAAACCTGGGTGAGGAATCGACCCTGGGCCTGCTGCAGCGGGTTTGTGTTGTGGATTTGGTAAGAAATGGGCTCTGCTGCAAGGTGACAGGAGCAGGCAGGCTTCTCATGCTGAGCATATTTATCTTTCTGGAGCATTCTCAAACAGTGACTAAAGCTCTAAACAGGGCAATATCAAATAATCATGATTGTGGTAAAACAACAAACCTGTACTGGTTCAGCAGGGTGTCACTGGATATGTTTTTATCAGGCAGTGTTTGACTTTTCCTTGCAACCCTCAGAGGCAGAGCAGGACACTTGGGAGGATATCCTGGAAATTTCCAAGCCTGCAATTGAGCTAAAAGATATTTAAATGTCTTTATTAATCACAGCTGTGTTTTGATGACCTTAATAACTAGTATTGTTACAAGTAACACCTGCCTCTGGGGGGGGTAAAATAAAAATGTGCTCACATATTATGTTTTGTTTCCTTTGGGTGTTTGCAGGTGTGTATATATCCTGGTTGGGTTGTTTCCTAGTTAAGCTAGTTAGATTCTCTTTCTTGGTTTTTTTTTTTTGGTGGGGGGCGAAAAGAGAGGGGGGTGTAGTTTTTAGAAGCTAAAGAAAAAAATATGCTGGATCTCATTTAGTAGAGATCCAGCATATGAGCAAAATGCCAAAATTCTGTATTAAAAAGTAGTGACAGCTGGAATAAATGGTAAGTCCTCCAAAAAAGAGGAAAAAAGCCAAAATAACTGAGAAAATCAAATTACTGTATTGTGTTGTTTGTTGGGGTGAGGATAGTGTTCTGAGGGAGGGTGTTACTGTGAAGAATCTAGTTTATGTTGACAGAAATCAGATACTGAACTCTCTAATCAGTGTCTTACATAGAAATCAGTTCTTTCCCCCTGTGCCTCAGCTTTATATTCTATTTTTTGCAATTACCTCATTACTTTGTTTCTCAAGGTGCTTCACTGCTTTGGCATTCTCTGCCACGGGTATTTGTTGCAGTTAAACACTGACAGGCTCATCTTGGACTTCTGTTGGTTAACAAGGAGTATCATCCCCTGTTTGTTTTCCTTTTGGAATGTCTTTTCTGGATTGTGTGTTTTTCTTTATTTACAATTGGTTTTTCTTGAAAATAATTTGGTTCCAATGTTCTTGGAATGTTTTCTGATGAGATCATTAACCACAGGAACAGTTGGAGATGATATTAATTTGGTTTCTATCACGTCTAGGTATTTTTTTTGAAGCAAAGAAAGTGAATAAACAGGAATTTGCTGACTGTTTACAGCAAGCAGCAGAACATCCATTCTCTGCATTGCAGCAGATACTGAGTTTACTGATGAAGAATCACTATAAGCAACATTTCTGTAAATTAGATGCAAACTAGCTTGTCCCAGGGCTTCAGTCTCCTGGGTATGAGATGGGAGTGAGGAGGATAAAGTGGAATGAAGTGTGGCTGTGCTTCAGCTCTGAGGCACCGTGTCCAGGGAAGTCTGAACAAGGTCACGAGCTCAGGGAGGCAGAACATCCCAGAGCCTCGTGGTGTGGGACTTCTGCTGTGACCCACCAGTGTGACTTTGCAGAGACTTAATTACACTTGTGCTGCTGTATTTCTGGGGCTTAGAAATGGAATGTGGGAAGCAGTGAAGATTTCTGCATGTGCACACACACACACACACAGAGCCTTTGTGGGCACCCGGCTGGAGCAGAGTGTGCAGCACGACTGCACTGAGTGCTCCTGCATTCAAATCTGTCCTTCTGTCACCTCTTCAAATTAAAGCCTCACAGTGAAGGAGAATCATCACCTCATGAATTTTTTCCAATTATTAACACATGCCTTATTTCTATAGTCTAAATTTAGATGTGAACTGAACCATCTTTCCTTGTTATGTCTATCCTGGTTTGAAACTTCTAGCTTGTATTACTCAGATTGCTTTTTCTTTTTGAACTTCTAACTGTGGGGCATATTTTTTCACCCCCATATCCTGTAGCTTCTCCATTTTTTCAGTACCATTGTTGAGTCTGAGACACTACAGCTCATCATAATTGAGATAATGAGGTCACACCATGAACAGAGGTGTTCAGCTCCTGCTGAACAATAATTCCTATTTCCACTTCATTTCCTTTGGGCTGGTTTAACTTCAAAGCAGGCTGGGTTTTCCCAGTTGCTGCTGAGGGGAATCTCACACCACTGTGTGCCACTGTGAGGCTCAGACTTGTATCCCTTGTGCTGGACACTGTGAAATACAAACTTTGCTGCTGTGACACAGAGAGCAGAGCGGGTGGGCAGGTGTGGAGTGCTTGGGGTGTGCAACCAAAAGTTGTCTCTGAAGTCAGGCTTGTTCAATAACATTGTTGGTTTTCTTCTTGGTTATTTATTTGGTGGAGATTTGTAAAGATTGAGGGACATTCAATGCTTTCAAATATCCAAAGTCCCTAAATTTCTGATTATTTTCCAAGGCTGTGCCCCCCTGCCCCATCTGTAGTGAGTCATTTGTCAACAGATTAATTCAGTGCACTGTTGACTCAGGAAACTTTTTCCTTCCTTGTCAAGTGGGGAAGGAAGGTAGTGGTTTCAGCCAAACTTTTTTCCCAAATCCTGCTGTTTGTTAAGTGCAGAGTCCTTCCCCAGTCTGGCATGATACTCCATGTTACGTTATTAGGCATTACAAAACATGCTGGGGAGCTTCTTGGATTTCCTCTGTAATACTTACTGAAACATCCCTGTTTTTCACTCCTCTTCCAAAGTGGAGCAATAGGAGCATGTTTTTCAAGTTGCGTGTTCTTCAGTTCCTCTTCTAGAGGGTCCTTGTACAACTGGTTGGAATTAACATCCAGCTGCTTTAAAAAATGATTTGTAAAATTATGTTTTAATAGGTTTAGAAAAAGTTGGGGTTTTTTTCCTTGACTTAATCTGTTCAGGGAGAGAAATCCAGCAAGAACTTTAATATAATCATGATATAATAGGTAAGTTATGAGTTACTGTTATAAATCTGTTTAACTGGGGACACTGAAGTGCAGCTTTTGCATGTTTAGGTAGGTGTGTTACAAGTTCAATACTCAGCCTTAGATGCTGAAGGAGGGTTATGGTTTCTCATGGCTGTGCACAACAGCTGGGTTGGGCATGTGTGTGATAACACAGCTGTATACTGAGTTTATACCTGTTTCCACTGCCAGAATTAGTGTCAGTGTGAGCTGAGGGAGCTGGGAGTCATGTTGTGCCTTTTAGTAATTTTTCCATACTTAAAGAGAAATAAAGGCCTGATAAGGTCCAAATAGGGCAAGCTGATGTCTAAAAGACATTTCTTTCTTCAGAAAAGAATAGTTCTTTAGAAGTCCACACTCTACTGTTTGTGTCACGACATGTTTTTCTTGAATCACTATTTTGTTTTGTGTTATGTAGCAAGACTGTGGTCAGGAATTCTCTCTCTGGAGCTTTGACAAGAGAACCATTTCTTCAGTCCTCTAACTGCTTCTCAATGAACAATTGATTGTTACTGAGTCTCCTGGAGTTACTTCACAGTTTGACGTTGACTCACTATTTCCATGTCAAATTTTGTTTGAAAATATTGCTGTAACAGCTACAACAGTTCCAAGAGGCTTTGAGCTGAGTTAGTTCCTCAAAAACGTCTGCCAGTGTGTGGAGGGAAGGGGTGACTGATGTGGTAAATGTCCCAAGGATATTGTGTTTCTGCTTAGAGCACTGAAAAACAGCAGCTTGGACCTCGGGGCCCTGAGCCAGCCTTCAGGTGTGCCCGAAACAAGGGGTGTGTCAAAACTGAGGGCAGCTCGAGACCTTCCCCCTCCCTCCTGCCCCACCAGGGCTCTGATTCCTTGGCAGTTTAGGAGTCACATGTAACAGTGGGCACTACGAGATGTGCTTATGTAACATCATAAATATTAATATTAAAAAGTCGTACTACAGTTAATTTTTGGCGAACCAGGAATCTCTGGGGTTTTGAGTTATCGCTGCAGAGTGATAGGAGGGAATGATGCTGTACTTGAGAATTGTGCAACATGTGATGGAGCTTTGACTGCCTTAAATCCTGCTGAAATAGCTTGGGTGTGCACCCTGGCCTCTTCCAGAAATGATGCCATCATTTATTGATAGGATATCCACCTTCAGTTTGGGCATGGAATACCAAGCAATTTAAACTTTTTTTTTTTCTTTTCCTTTTTAATGCAGAAAGTACATTTTAGGTTTTATAGAGTATTTCCATGAGACAGCTGTGCTGAAGAAATGAGACCATTTAACCATGACTGTAGCTTTTAAATACACCAGACTGGCTGTTCCTTCAGTGCCAGAGAGAATCCAGCTTCAGCCAGAGCTCTGATCCCTTTGAAGTGCAGGGACACATCACTGCTTTATCTGAGCAGTAACTTTGCATGCAAACTTGCTCTGGTTTTTAAAAGACTTCCTTTTTTATTATCCCCCAGAAAAATAGATAACTAAAAGGAAAACATTCATTTCTGGCAATTGACATTATTAGGTCAAAGTATTTTTGAAGTTTTTTTTTGTAGGTGCTGTTGTTAAAATAACAAACTTGGCTGTGCTGTAGAGTCAGTGTCATGTGCTTTTATAAAGAAGAGTTGACTAAAACTAAATTTCTGGCTTGAGGAGATGTTCTCACATGCTGTGTTTGGAATACTAATTCATCAGCTTCCAGTGTTTGTTGAGAAAAAGGTGAACCAGGCACAAGATGCTTTTCACTGGAAGTATTTTAAGACCTTTATTAGAACTGAGAGGAATATTAATGCTTTCATTAAAGCACTGATGGTACCTGTGGCAGGTGTGTAAGTGGTGCTTTCTTAGGTCACCCTGTTCTGCTCACCTGGGGGCCCTGGGCTTCAAGATAATGGGAATTAATAGCTCACCATGGATTTTTCTGACATGTATTTGCAGTCCCTGTTGTACCTGTGTAAATCCACAGTATTTATAGCCTAATGTGGCAGGACTTCACCTGCGCTGCATGGACAAGTCTCTTGTGGTTTGTTATGAACCACTCCACTGATAAATTTGTTTATCTGAAGGCACAAATCACTTTGGGCATAACAGGCCATGGCTTTAAAGAAATGCCTGAACAGCTTTGCTCCAGTTTTCCCATTTACTGATGGAGGAATTCCCTGTGTGAGCTCAGGTCTTGATGGGGACAGGGCTCATGCCTGTCTAGTGCTGGGTATTGGTGAGTCACCTCTTGCAGAACTTGTGGGTTTGGGTTTATTTATATATATATATTATATATTTGCATTGCTGTCTCTAGATTATGTGCCATCTAAACACGTTTTGAAAGCACTTTGTATCCAAGCTGTTAATTGTATTTTGGTCTTGGGTTTGGAGCTTGTGTGGCAGTGTTTTGGTGATGGTGGTGGCCAGACACTTGAAAATACATCCATAGGTAAAAAGCCCCTGAAACCCCCTCTGTAGCTCTTGTAGCTGCTGTGCTCAGTCTTTAAACACCAAAGTTGTGTTCCTGTGGTGATACCTTGTTGTGATACTGGAACTGTTACTTTTTTGCCTGCTGTATTTGAATGCTTTGAAGTCTTGACTTGATCATAAGTCCTCTTTACTATTAAGCTGAAAACTCAGTCTTAAATTTTAAGGTTAACTGAGATGTTTTTTTCCAGCTTTATCAACAGGGCCGCCTGTGCCAGCTGGGTAGTGAATTTTGTGAACTAGAAGTTTTTGCAAAGGTGCTACGAGCTTTAGATAAAAGGTGAGTATCTTAATGAATAGTTCTCATTTCAGCTCTTAACCTTTTGATCTTGGAAGAGAGGGGGGGAAAAAAGGGTACAAACGAGAAAAAACACTCAGTTTCTCAACCCCAGGTGGTCGATGCACAGCCAGTCCCTGAGCAGGGGCAGTCACAGCACCCTCTTCCTGCTGGTTGAACAAATCCTGAGGGAAGGCTGATAGGATTGCCCCAGTTTCACGAGTTTTCCTGTCATTAAATATTCCAATTTGTGCTGCTACACTCAACTTGACTGTTTTAGATCAGATTCTTTGTAACCAGAGCGAGCTTTGAGTCCTCAGACATTGCATGTGTGTGATGTTAATGGAGTCATCATTGCTCATTTGTCTGTGATTGCTGGGGGAGGGTGGATTTGGGGCTTCCTCCCTCCTGAGTTTTGGCTGAAAGCGATGTTTGCCGGTTTAAATGTTGCGTGGGCCGTTTGTGTTTGGCTTCCACCGGAGGGTGTCCTTGTAAAGAACTTTGTGTACACTCACTTCGCGTTGGCTCATCCTACAACTGTAATGCATTAGCTTGGAGACTCCCAGCGATGCTTGTCCTCATCTGGTTTGGGTTTGAGGCAGGGTTGGGGTTTATTTTTCTCATGTGAATTCGTGGCACTGAAGAGCAAAGGGACTGCAGTGCTTTAAAAACTTCATGTGGAATCAAGTTGTGTTTTCTTTTGTTCCAGACATCTGCTCCATCACTGTTTCCAGGCTTTGATGGACCATGGAGTCAAAGTGGCTTCTGTCCTGGCCTATTCCTTCAGCAGACGGTGCTCCTACATTGCAGAGTCAGATGCTGCTGTAAAAGAAAAAGCAATCCAGATTGGGTTTGTTTTAGGTAACTGGGGCTGGGGGGCTGGGTGGTGCTTTCTCTCCTGCAACCTTCAGTTAATTCAACTTGATTTTTTTTTTTTTTTCATGTTAATGTGTGTGACATCTTTTTAAATAACGTGTGTGTTTTAGAATGTAGTTGTTAGAAAACTACTTGGTGTCTTAAGAAAAGTATGTTGGATTTTGATATCTAAGAATGTACAGACTTTTTCAAATGGCTTAGAGTTGAAATTGGTTTGCAGATGTGATGTGTAACACAAGGAATTTGCATGTTTTTATTATTGCTAAGTTCTTCTTGACAGAAAACTGTGTAATACCAGAGTCATCCTAAACCAAAGGATCATTTCCTTCAGTTGTAAGAGAATTCTACTCTTATATTTCATGTTATTTAGTTCAGGACTAGAGGGTTTGACCTTGACAGGATTCCCATATCCAATTAAGGAGTTGGCTTGCAGAACTTGAGCAAACCCCTTTTTCTTTTGAAAATGTGTTTTGCTGTTCACATTTGTGTCTGTTCTTGCTTTTCTGCAGGGGGGTTCCTGTCAGATGCAGGCTGGTACAGTGATGCTGAGAAGGTGTTCCTTTCCTGCCTTCAGCTGTGCACCCTTCATGATGAAATCCTCCACTGGTTCCGTGCAGTGGAATGTTGTGTGAGGTGAGCTCACCTTTCATTCCCGTGGAACACACATCAGGACCAGCTGCCCTGGAGCCATCCAGCTCCAGATGCTCCCTTACTGTTCTGCTGCACCAAAACACTTTCCTGGCTAGAGCTGAAGATCAGGAGGTGCTTGTTTTACACTAATCCCTGGGTTTTCAACTTGTAAGCTGGCAGCAGAGTACAGTGGATTAAAAAAAGCCACTGTTTTGCTGTCCTTCTCAGTATCTCATGGGTAACGTGGCTGGACAATGAGAGTGGTCCAGCACTTTGCTTTCTCAAGGGTTTTTGCACATGAAGGAATGTTCAGTGTTGGGCTTTGCTGGAGTTCTGTTTGCTGCAAGAAGAATTTGCCAAAGCCAAGCAAAATTATATAGATGCAATTGAGCAGAAGTAAATGGAAAACTTACCTTTTCTCTTTCCAGATCCACTGAACTCTCTTGCTTCATGCTGAGCTACTTAGCTCTGGGCTTAGGTAAAGATCTGGATGTCCAACTCTCATGGCCATCTTTGGCCACACCTGAAAACATTTGGAAAAGAGTTTTTTTGCTGTTAGGAGGCATTTGGGTTTTGAACCTGCCTTTTTTCCCAGAACCTGTAGTGGCGCCCATTGAGACTCATATTCCATTGACAGAAGTCTCAGATTATTATTATTATTGAAGTTTTTAGTTCTTACACCTCTGTATCAAGGTGTGATGAACTGTAGCCAGTGGCCAGGTGGGTTTTGTTGGTCACATAGGACTGACAGATGTGCACATGAGTAGCTGGGCCCTGGTGAGCAGAGCTAGAACAGGATGGAATTTTTTTTTAGCTGCTGTAAAAAAGAACAAATCATGTGCTGTATTGAATATAGAGCAAAACTTGTTTTGGAAAGCTGCTCCAAAAAAAGCCCTGCATCTTGTTTATGGTTGTGCAAACACAAAGAGTAAAGAGGCTTTGCCAGGAGCTGCTGATGTGCTGTGCCAGCCCCAGGGCCATGGCAACGCTGCTCTGCCTGGTTCTGCTGGCTGCCATTCCAGAAATAAACTGATGCCAGGAGACTGGGCACACATATCCACCTTCCTAGAACCGAGGAGTGATGGATACAGAACCACAGTTAGTACTTGGTCCTGTGCCTTCTAATTAATCTAAAAAAAGGATCCTGGTTGTATCAGGCAGTTTGGCAGGCTGGAGAAGTTGCTTTAAATAAACTCTGTTGCCTTCTCTGAATAGGAAAAAAAGGAAGGAAGGTAAAGAAAGAGGAAAAATTGAACTCTCTGTTGGACGGTGTTTGTGGAAAGGAGATTGTCATTTTGTGCTGGGAAAAAGCATCCAGTGTTGGAGTGAGCCCTTCTGAGCTGGAGGTGGTGACTCTGGTAGGGACAGTCATTGTTCTGTAAGGAACATCATCCCTCTGGGCAGCAGTGGGAGTGGGAAGATGTTCTGGCATCTCCCAAACACACAGCCTCGTTTATTTGGAATTGTGTCTAACTGAAAGGATTTAAAGCCCTTTGAGAAGGGGGAAGTGTTCAAAATCCATGCACCTTTTCATGGGAGGGAGCAGTAATTACTCTCAGCTCACTGCCTCAGGACTTCAAAGATAAGCTTTGTCTGGCTCCCACCTGATCCCTGCTGTAGGGTATCTTGTTCTTACCACTGGGTTTGCACTGGAGTTGGGGAGAGTTTTAAGGAAGCAAAATATAAGTCCAGCTTTTGAAAATATGACACTTTAAAGTGGCAGCTCTTGCTCTAAGTGCTGGTAAGTCTAATCTGTAGGAGCTGAATTAATACATTGCATTATTAATAGAGTGTGAAGTTTTGTGTTATTTAAGCATAACTTACTGTTTCCTTTTACCAGCAGTAGTAAGTTTTGTGGGGAAGCTGGGAAAATGGGAAGTTTCTGTGAGCTTGTGTACTGCTTTCCTGCATGTGTGGTGCTCCGTTTGGTTTGCTTTCTCCCATTATTATGAGTTAAACAATAAGGTACAAATTCGTGGGTCTCCCACTTCATTGTTTCACGTTTTGCTGATTCTTGGATTGGTTTTTCTCTGTTGGTTTCAGACTTCCTAAGCTGCTGTGTAACACTGTTGGCTCTTGGAGACTGATTTTATTGGGGGGGGTTAGTCCCCAAAAGCTGTTGTTGCAGACATCAAAGGAGGTTCAGAACCATTAGCATAAACGTCCTGAGGCCTTTTCTCTTCCTCTTGGCTTTATCTTCTAGAATTCCTTTGGATTAGTAAAGGATTTTTTGTTACTCAGAACTGGATCACATAAACTCTGCTTATCCTATAGGATTGGCTTAGGCTTAGCTTGGTTTTGGGGGAGATTTCTTTGTTTTTAGACACTATCACTGAAGCATCCAGACACTGGATATGATCTTTCCCAGGAGCTTATCTAAATTGCAGTGCTATCCCCACTGGCTTATGCCATTACATGGGATTTGGGCTCAGTGGTTTTCATGTTGCAGAGCAGCTCCCAACTGAATGGTGTAGGCAGAATGGGTTTTCCTCTTTAGGGAAACTGTTTGCTTAATTTTTCTCTAGTTTCTTTGTAATTCCTGTCTCTCGTTGCTTCAGTGTTCTGTGACCAAGCACACAATGCACTTGTATATCATGTTTAGTTCTCTGACCAGATTTAAGGGAAAATGTGGGTGTTGCCTTTTGCTGTCTATTCTTGAGGCTCGTTGCTGTTTCCCACTGGAAGGCTGGTGTTTGTGTAGCTGGTTGCAGGGTTTTGGTGGTCTTTTCTTTGATGTCCTTTTTGTGCAGCAAATGCACGTCTGTCATGTGCTTGCCTCCACTCTCTGCTTGGGAAAATGGGAACTTTATTTCCTTTCTTGTTAGTCTTTGAGAGGGATGATACATTGGATAGGAAACAGAGGAAGAGGCTGTGTTGGACAGCCTGAATTTTCAGGGTGAACTGAGCTGTATTACTGTTCTCCAGCACATAGCTACAGTAACTTAAGTCTTTGGAGTTAGTGGAAACAGGTTTAGAGAAGAAAAAAATTTGAGCAAAACCTTCACTGTTCACTCCTTCCCCCTTAACAATTTACTGGAAGTTTTATCTTCGTGTATCATAACAGGAATAAAATGCTTTCCCTACACATGAACTCCCATTGTCAGAGTTTCAGCCTGTTTGCAATGCAGCACCACGTCCTGCTTCCCTTCTCTCTCTGCAGTTCTCTCCCTGTGTTATGTTGTCCTGATTTCCAAAGCCTTGCCTGGTGTTTTTCAATCCCTGTTACCCACTGTCTAATAACACATTTCCAGGAGGGCCTGTGGAGGTTAATTCACCAGAATTTCATGTGTGCTCAATGCAGGCATTTGCCATGGAGCAGGAACAGCTGCCCTGGCTGGGAATCCAGCTCTGCCCTTTGGGCTTGGAATATGATAACACACCCATTCCAAATGTATCTCATTAAAGTAAATAACCATCAGCCTACACTAATGAAAAAATTCTTTACTTTTGTTTTAACGAAGTGCCAGAAGCTGAGACTGTTAGTTCTCTAGAGAAGCAGAGTAGGTTTCACTAATGCTGCGTGTTACGGGCTGGATTTGGCTGTTTCTTGAAGCTTTCCTTAATCCTTGAGATAGAAAGGCAGCAGGATAGGAGAGGGTGGTTGGGTTGTTATGAACTGGGTCCATGAAATAGTCTCCTCTGGTGGTGCTGGAAATCATGTTGAATGGATGTGACTGAATCTTTTGTGAAGAAACCCCAAACCAGAAAAATGCCCTTTTGGAGGCCTGGGCTAGTCAGAGTTTGAGAGAACAGTGCAGAGATGCAGGAAAACAAGCTGTCTGTACTCAGTGGCTGTTTGAAGTTACCACCCTTTGGGAAGGAGGTGGAAGGGATTTCATGGGACAGGGCTTTGGGAATGGTGTTTCATCAGCATTGAGAAGAATGGGTTTTATGAAAAATAATCCACAAAGCCACCAGACCAGGGTGGTTCAAGCATTGGCTACACAAAACTGCATCAATATGTAAAATCATTTGACACCTCCCACAGGAACAATTCCTGCCACGGTGTGCAGCACTGAAACTGCTCTGGGAATGTTCCCAGTCCCAGGCAGGGCAGTTGTGCGAGTGCCCACCAGCCTAACTCCACAGTCCTGCTGTGTGTGGGGATGGTTCCTCCAGCCTCCCTGAGCACAGCTCTCTGTCCCCCCAGGTTGCTGCACGTTCGGAACGGGAACTGTAAATACCACCTGGGGGAGGAGACGTTCAAGCTGGCGCAGTCCTACATGGACAAGCTGGCCAAGCACGGGCAGCAGGCCAACAAGGCGGCGCTGTACGGAGAGCTCTGCGCCCTGCTCTTCGCCAAGAGCCACTACGACGAGGTGAGGGCCTGGGGGGGCTCCCCTGCACACCCCTGGCCTCTGCAACCTGCCAGGTGCCCCATCAGCAGCCTCGTGGTGTCCCCGATCTCCTGGTGCCTGTGGCACTGCCACAGGAATGCTTGATTTATTGCCTTGCTGTGGGGTGTTCTGAGTCAGGCTGTGAGCTCTTGGTGCTGCTTTTACCAATGTTAAGGTACATGTGGCACCTTGGAGGTGTGTGTGGGTCATCTGGGAGTAAAAAATGCACAGAGCACAGGTAACAAGGCCTTACACCTGCTTTGTAAAAACTGTGTCTTCAGTGCAACTACTGTACAAACTGTGGTTTTTCTTTGGCTCCTGAGTCCACTGACAAGGATGTTGTCCTGCACAATGGGAATTAAGATTATTACTTAAAGATTATTAAACACCCTGCTTTTTCTGTAAAAGTAATTGTGATAATGCATGGCTTAGGGTAGTATAAAATACATGCTCAGTATTAACCTTAAAAGTGGCTTTTAACTCTGTCTTTTAAGACATAGCTGGACAAGTTCCAGTCCATGTAGGCAAAGCTTATATTTTAAGTTTTGCAATGTCAATGCCCAGCTTTTCAGACCCAAGCAGTGTTTTTCTCAGTGCTGCAAGGTTGTGAGGTCCCAGCCTCACTGTGTTGGTGACTGTTTTTCCAACAGGCCTACAAGTGGTGCATAGAAGCCATGAAGGAGATCACGGTGGGCCTGCCCGTTAAGGTGGTGGTGGATGTGTTACGACAAGCATCAAAGGTGAATTGAACATCTCCCATGTTGCTTTGGTAACTGAACTGCAGCCTAGAGTGGGTGAGGGTAGTTTGCACCTCCAGAGTTCTTGGTGACCAGCTCCATTTCAGGAGCCTTAAGGCTTGTTGTTTGTGTTTAATTGGTTCACCTCAGCCTCAGATCTGTTTCTCGAACTGAGCTTCAGCTGCACAAATGACCATCATGACAACATTAGCCTGTGAGCTGCCTGAAAAGGTGCTCTGTTCCCTCTTTGATCTAGACTAGGTACAGTGCAAACCCTTCAGTCAGGCATTTCTGGCAGAATAAAGCCTAAGTTTATTAATGTTATGACCCTTTTCTTAAATAACTGAAGTCCTTTAATAACCACAATGATGCTTTGAAATTACAAGTAGTAGTAACTGCAGCAGTGTGTGGAGGAGGTGAGTTGAGTGCCTGCCTTTCCCCCTGCCCAGGCTTGTGTGGTGAAACGGGAGTTCAAGAAGGCTGAGCAGCTGATAAAACACGCCGTGTACCTTGCCAGGTAAGCAGCATTCCAAAATAAGCCCTCCTAAAAGTATGCTTAACCTGCCTTGATTTATAATGGAAGTGTGTTTCTCCAGGGAGCATTTTGGAGCCAAGCACCCCAAATACTCTGACACGCTACTAGACTATGGGTTTTACTTGCTCAACGTAGACAATATCTGCCAATCTGTTGCCATCTATCAGGTAGGCAGCAGGACTGTGTCTGACTTCAGCTCCTCTTGATACTTTTCATCTCTCAAATGTTGTACTTGGTTCATGGAAACAGATAACAGGTGGTTTAATTACTACAATGCCTGTTCTTTTAAACCACCCTGAACACTGCCAACTGTGGGGTTTTTCTTTCTTTATTCTTCACTGACTTGTGTCTTTTGTACAGTTAGTATCTCAAGGATGTAGAGGATTTCAGAGCCAGTAGATTTTTTACCAGTGCTAGAGGTTTTTCTGTATGAACTGATGGAATTGTATTCTTGTCACTCTTGCAGACAGCGCTCGATATCCGGCAGTCAGTATTTGGAGGGAAAAACATCCATGTAGCTACAGCTCACGAAGACTTGGCTTATTCCTCCTATGTTCACCAGTACAGCTCTGGGAAATTCGACAATGCACTGTGAGTGCAGCTCTTTGGGGTTCTGGCAGCACCTTGAGTGCTGTAAATGGAGGAAAATGCTCCTCAGTGAGCCAGGCTCTGCAGTTAGAATGAAGTGCATTGCATTATTCTAATGTTGTATCAGTCAGCTGCTGACTTTGAGATGCACCTTGAATTTATTTTCACTTGATTTCAGATTCCATGCTGAACGTGCTATTGGCATTATAACTCACATTCTCCCAGAAGACCATCTTCTCTTGGCCTCCTCCAAGAGAGTGAAAGGTAATTCCCTTCACTGTGTTACTGGGAGTTTGAAATCCTTCATATGGATTTGTTTGTCCTGTGCTCTGACACACAACGTAACATGGGTTGTTTTTTTCAACAGAGGTGTCTCTAGGTGTTTGTAATCCTTGATGTTCTCTGTCAAACTCTCCAAAACTTAGCTGGAAGGCTTTGAGGGGGATGTGGGGGTATAAAAATACAGACTGTAGAGATATATACTGGGAGCTGGATAGCTGGTGAGCCCTGTTTGGAAGCAGTGTGTGACATGCAGAGCCTGGCCATGTGTCCCAGGGGTGTGGGTCGATGGCTCTGTGTGTGGAGCACAGTAACAGCCCCTCTGTCCTGCCCCCAGCACTCATCCTGGAGGAGATTGCCATAGACTGTCACAACAAGGAGACTGAGCAGAGGCTGCTCCAGGAAGCTCATGACCTGCACCTCTCCTCGCTCCAGCTGGCCAAAAAAGCCTTTGGGGAGTTCAACGTGCAAACAGCCAAACACTACGGCAACCTGGGCAGGCTCTACCAGTCCATGAGGAAGTTCAAGGTGAGGCTGTCTTGGTGTAAAGGGCCCTCTAAAGTCTGTCCCCACAAATGGGGGGGTTTCAGTGCCCACGTTCCATAACCTCAGTTGGTAGTTTTGTGATTGGAAAGCTTGTGCTTTATCAGTCATCTCAAGAGCTTTGTACAAAAATAACCCGTGGAGATGCTTGATGTCCTCAGAGGGTGACAGTGAGTTTGGGGATACCACTTGCTGATCCATTTAACTGAGAGTTTCGGTTTTGGCTTTGTTGCTTTTTGCCTTTTATAAAATACTACAGACTGTTTAGCCACTACATAGTTAGGCTTCTTTAAACTTTTTTCCCTCTTTGTGGGGTGGTGAGTGGTGTCTTGACTGACCTGTGTGACTTTGCCCCTCACAGGAAGCAGAGGAAATGCACATCAAGGCAATTCAGATCAAGGAGCAGCTTCTAGGTCAGGAGGATTATGAAGTTGCCCTCTCCGTGGGCCATCTCGCCTCCCTCTATAACTATGACATGAACCAGTATGAAAATGCTGAAAAGCTTTATTTGAGATCCATAGCAATTGGTAAGTGACTGCAGAGCACTTTGATACTCGGGGAACTTGTGTATTAAAGTCTTAGTAAAGAACTTAATGAAATACAGGGTATTTTATTTCATGTGGGCTTTCGATGTAAATGTGTTTTATTCTTTAATGTTCTCCCTGGGGACTGAATTCTGAAATTGTGTTATTTTCAGTGCTGCTTCAGAATTCATGGAAAACAGACTCATTAAGTATATTCTGGAGCTGTGGCTGGAACTTAAGTGCAGAATGTAGTCAGATTTTGAAAGAAATGGACATTGTGTCCGTCAGCATAACTGCTCTCATTAAATCTCTTTCTTGCCTGTTATCCTTGGCACTGAACTTTTAATTCCAAATCAAATGCATCCTTGGGCCATGCTCTAGCCCAGCTTTGAGGCACAGTCTTGGTATCATACAGTTATGTACAGTGGTTACAGAAACAAATACGGTTTTAAGGTAGAAAACAAAAACAACTTCACTGTTTCAGTTGAATTTGGGGTGCAATTAGGGCACAAAATGGATCTCCTGTATAGGACTGTAGATTCTACACATGCAAAGCTGTGGTGCAGTTAACGATGTGGTTGTAGGGTCCCCGAGGAGCAGTTACAGCAGCCTTGGAGCAGGAGGTAGATGGAATTCAAACCATCATGCAGGAAGCTTGTTGATAACATGGTGTGTTGTTTGTGTTCTTGATCTGCCCTGACCTAAAGAATTCATGGTTTTGGTAAAAACGACCTGAGAAATGAGACACAGCGTGTGGGTGTTCTACCTCTGAATGCAGTTTTCTTTTGGATTCCTTTAGGAAAGAAGCTTTTTGGTGAAGGATACAGTGGACTTGAATACGATTACAGAGGTCTCATTAAACTGTACAATTCCATTGGCAATTACGAGAAGGTTTTTGAATACCACAATATCTTGGCCAATTGGAACCGGTTGCGGGACCGGCAGTTCTCGGTCACGGATGCCCTGGAGGACGTGAGCACCAGCCCCCAGTCCACGGAGGAAGTGGTCCAGTCTTTTCTGATGTCTCAGAGCCTCGACGGACAGAGCAGCTAAGAACTTGGTCACTTAACCAGTTAAGGTTTTCTCCCCCGGGTTCCAGGGGGAAAAGTCATACTGTGAAATCTAAACCATGTAGTTCTCTGGGGGCTGGAATTTGCATTGAAACACTGGTCCAGTCTACTGAAGAGTGCCCATACGGATGAATGTGTGTTAAATTCCTCTCAGCATGTGTATGGCATGTTTAGTTCGGCTCACATTTTTAACTTGGTATTCCTAAAAACCCCCTTCTTTCTCTCTTCTTTCAAAAGAAGCTACTTTGCAGAAAGTCTGCAAGAAAACATTAAATAAAACTGTTTGAGTTCAAAAGAGTTGCATTCTTATTACGGATGGAAGGTTTCATCACGAGCTTTCTGCTGATTAGAGAGAGAATAAAAGCTGTACTATAAGGAGCTGTAGGAGAAAGGTCTTTCTGCTGTATCATTGTAGCAAAGCTGATGGTAAATAGCGAGCCAAGGGAGGATGCCCTGGCCTGGGCTGCTGCCTTACCAAGAAAAGTGGCAGAGAACCACTTTGGAGCAACGTTGGCTTGTGAACCGTGCTCGGCCGTGGAGTGACCCCCGTGTGCTGTTGTGGATGCCCTGAACTGGACCAGTGCTCACCTGTGAGTGGGACAGATCCCCCAGACCAGCCATCACAGTGTCCTTGGTGCCACCACCAGTGCTCAGCCCTGAGCAGGACCAGGAGAACCCACAGTGGACCAGCCTGCTAGAAACCGGTTTTGGACCAGTGGCTTTAATATTTCTGCCCCTGCATTCACTTTTACAGTAGAAATCTTTCATTTAGGTGTATGATCAGTGCAAATGATATTCCTGTAATAGATCCAGAGCTAGGAAGTGACCATTCTTTAGCCATGGCATGTCTGTACCCAGTGAGCTTCTACAGCTACTCCTGTCAATGCCACAGGCCAAACCAGCCACGCTCGACTCTGCTGCAGCTGCCTCTTCCTTCCTCTCTGATGGGCTTTCACCTGCTAACGGAGGCCATACCTTCTTTGTACCAGAGGAGTTTTGTATAACAGTCCAGTTCCCTTCTCTGTCTCTGACAACACACCTTACTGTACAGTTCACAGGGGTCAGTGGAAAATGCCAAAAAGCACAACAGGTCTTTTTTTTTTTTTTTTTTTTTGTGATGCTTCATTTCTACATTAAACAACAGTACAACCAGAAACTGATTCCTTCACGTTAATTCCTGAAGCAGAGCTCAGCTGTACAGACCTTTGACAATGCCTCTCTCACTAGCTTGTCTTAATTCCTCTGTTGGGGCTGCTTGGTTGTGTGGGTTTGGGTCGGGGTGTTGTTCTGGGGTTTGTTTTATTTCTCAGTGTTGAGGTAATATCTGAAAGTCTGTGCAACACCAGCTGCTCACTCACTCACTGCTGTTACCTCAGTTCTTCCAGTGGCACTGGCAGTGCCCCTGGAGTTGGGATCCTGTCAGTGGGGGGGTTTCTCTTCCCCCTCTTTTCAGGGGTTTGTAACTTGGCCAGTCCAAGCCCACAGGACTGGGACTGGATGTTTTGTTTGGGATCTGGTGTTTAACTGATTTGTGAGGTTTGTGGCAGGGAAAGGTGCTGGATGATCTTCAGGAAAGAGTGCAGGGAAGAAAGAGATTTTGGGCATGACCTGGAGCTTAATGGGTCTTTTATGAAGTGAAATTTTACAGGCCAATAGTTCATATACTGGTGCCTTCAAGTGTATTTGGGGGGGAAAGGCTGAGCAATATCAAATTTAAAATGCAGTTATGTAATTAGTGAATTAATGATGGCATACTTGGAATATCTTCACTGAGGTGAAAAGAAATGTTTGTGTAGAACCCCCTGTGGTATTAGGGCTTAGCTGCAGTATGTCCTCAACAGCTGCTCAGTGAAAATCCAACTTTGTGTGGACTTGAAATCTAATTTGTTTATAGCAATTTCTGTTTATGGCTGTGTAGAAACTACAGACAAATTCAGCTGTGCAAGGCAAAACCTTTTTGTCCCTGAACGCCCAAGGCATTGATAAGTTATAAGGTTCTTATGAGTTCTTAAATCCTATTAAAACTTAGTAGAAGTCAAACCAAGTCGATAATAGGGTGTCAGAACTTGGGCAGGGGAGTGGCTTAAAGTTGTCCTAAAGGGGCTGAGTGGTTCTGTGTTGCAGAAGTGTTCAAATGTTCCAGCTGGGTATGTGGATTTACACTGACCTGCTCTGGAGATGCTTTATCTGCTTGAGGTGTCCAGCCTTGGGTCTCCATTTCCAGCGTTTGCCTAAGGAATCTCAGAGATCCCGAGGCTGTGTTTGGGATGAGCAGCATTGTTTGTCTGACACCAGGGAGTGCCCTGCAGGAACTGCTGCTCTTGTGTCAGCCCTGTTTGTGTCCCTCTTTCGTGGTTTGCCTTCAGCTGGGGCAGCCAGGGCAGGTTCATGGGACAACCAAACGTGTCCCTTCAGTTTGTTCCATCAGTGGCTTTAGTCTCAAATCTGGTGGATGTCACTCCTTGTCCTTTCCTAGAGCTACTCCAGCGTGTTGCCTACTTGGTGCTTTGGCTTTGGAAGGAATTAAGGTCCTAAAACTCACTGAGAATTCTCATTGGTAGCGGAGGTTGGCCAGAAACGTGCCTTGGCCAAGAGCTGTTGTGGTGGTCCCTGAGGGCTCTGGTGTGCCCTTCTGTGACTGCAGGGACTCCTGACCCTCGGGCTGAGCCCCTCCTGAGTCCCTGTGGCTCCAGCCGTGCCGGGGCAGGGTGGCTGTGGCCAATGGCTGACGCTGTGGGGAGGTTGGCAGGATGACGCTGCGGCTGCCTCTGGGGTGGCACAGAGCGAGCTCTGGAAGGTGCCTTTGTTGGCACCTGGAGCTGGTAGGGAATGCTGTGCTGCTGTTGCTGTCTCTGCTGTCACAGTTTGGTGTTGGTGAGAAGGCTGGAGCCCGGTGGGATGGTGCCAGGGGCAGGGAAAGGACTTGTCTGTCTGTGCCAGTGTGGTTGGGGGTGATCTTGTAGAGGGACTCCAGCATTGCCTGACCGCCCTGGGCAGAGCTGAAGGAGCAGAGGGTGCATTCTCCATGCTGTGTGGGGTTTTCCAGGAGCAGGGGGCTTAATTCCCTGTGTTCTCTGTACTGTGGGGTTTTCCAGTGCCCTGCCAGGTGCCCTCTCCAGCCGTACCCCAGAGCAGTTTTGCATACACAGCTGGATGTGAGCCCTGGGGCAGGGGCTGGCAGGATAGAATATCGTTCCAGTGAATTAATTATTGGCATTTATAGACACACAGTGCACCCACTGGCAGCTGCACAGGGCTCGTTGGTGCTGGCAGCGACAGGGGAGACCTGGGAGAGGAAATCTTGTGAAATACATCTTTTGCTTGAAGGTGAGTAAATTAATCATCCCAGAGTCACTGGGTGCAGTGGTGAGGACTGGTGTCACCTTAAGGTAAATTATTTTCACTGTTAAGTTAAACCCTGAGCATTTCTCTTGCAGCAGAGAATGTTGTTTGGATCAGTGATGGGTTTCCCGTGACCACTGCGGTCTGGAGGGAGGGAGGGAGGTGCTGTCAGATTCCCCCACTGCTCCTGGGGCTGCTCTGGGTCAGTGTTCCAGCAGAGGGAAAGTACACCAAGAGCTGACAGAAGGGGAAGGGACACGTGTTTGCAAATGTCTCTCTCAGCTACTTGAAGTAAACGAGCCCAGTGAGTGTTTGGCCCCAAACAGTTGTTTGGTCACTTTTGTAGCACGATATTAATTCCAGCCAGGGAGTGTCTGTGTCTGCCTCAGTGTCTGGCTCTTCAGATGCACTCCCTGCTCTGGAGCCAGACCTTTGGTTTAAGGCTATTTTTGTTTTGCACATAGTTTTTGTTAAATAATTTTGAAGGGTTTTGTTGAATTCTAACTTATTAGCACAGTGATGTTTTTTGTGACTCTCAAACTGAAGTTTTGCTGTAAATGTGCTGCAGTCTGGAATTTGCTCAAGGTGCCATTGCTGCTTCTCATGGTACAAAATGCACATTGAAGCCAATTCCCTTCTCCCAGTCCTACACGTGGTAGAGTATGAAAAGGAAAATGCATTGTGCCTCAAACAGGGTGGAGAGTGCTGAAAACCCTCCCCGTGGGTGCTGTGGTTGGGCTGGGACTCAGGCTGGCAGCAGGTAACACAGTGCAGTGTTGCTGTTACCAACCTCTGCTGCCCCTGCAGGATCTGGTTTTATCCCTTTCTCCCGTGTTTTAGAAGAGAATTCCTGGGCAAATGTCAGTGGCAGACCTGGCTCTGCACTGGGGGTGTTGGACACGCCGCTGGGCCCTGCGAGGGCATTGGGGTTTCCTTCAGCCAGAAATAAACTGAAATACCTACACAAAACTTGGCAGCACTGGGAATGCTTTTGTCCCTAAATCTCAGGAACGTTTTGGGCAGTGACACAGGTGTCCCTGGGTGATGTAAAGGTGTGTGTGCTCTCGGGTCTCGTATAACACTACTCCTTGCAATCCTCGGTATCTATAGCATGAGTGGCCTTAGTGAGTTTGTTGAAGTGCACATTTTCTTTTCTTTTCAGAAGTAAATTTTAAGATGAAAAAGATATATACTATATAAATATATAGAGCTATTTAGAAACTCGGTTTGTGGTGCACAAGTTCAGTGTTGGATCGCTAAATAATTGTCGCAGGTACCATATGTGTAACTCTTCTTTTCTGTATATTCCTTTCTGGGAAGCAATGTTGCCATGGTAACTACAACTTTACAATTTCTTTACTACTTAATGATGTGAATGAACTCTACATTTTATTGAATATTACCAGGTTCAGTACTATTTTTATACTTTATTGAACTACAGGGGATTTTAATTTAATAGCATTTTAAGAAAAAAGAGAAAAAAAAAAGATGTTGCTTGAACTGTATAACTGTATAAATGGAAATACTTACACAAACCCACCTCTAAACCAGAATCTCTACCTGTAGTGCCACGTTCATTTCTCTACAAGTATCTTGACCATTCCTAGACCTTGCAGACCACCCTCCTTGTCGTGTCAGGACGGGCGTTTGGTGTCCCACGTCCCCAGACTGCAGAGCCCGGCATTGTTTGTACCCACGGAGCCATCCTATGTTTGTAACCAGCATTGTGATCTTCTGTAACTGTATTGCTGAAATGAGATATTGGCCTAATAAATAGAGTGTTCCCGCAGCCTGAAGTATCTGCACTGACTCCGGCACGTTCCTGCCTCTTCCCGGGCGGTGTTAATTCCAACCTTTGTGGGCGAATCCTTACGGATGGGGCTGTGGGATGAGCCTGGTGGGTACCTGTGAAGTGTTACCTGCCAGGTGTGGGTCCTTCCCAGATCCTTCCCTGCATGTTGGTCTGTTTTTCCCCCACAAAGCAGCTGTGGAAACACAGATTTTTGTTCAAGTGAGCAGCAGAGCGTCTTGTGTGGCTGCCTGAGCACGGGATGGGTTGAAAATCAGCATTTCTGGAGGGGGTTGGTTTTAAACCATCAGGTTTGAGTCATTTGAGTGGCCTGTGATCCCCCAGCTGTGCCTGGGGCTCGGGCAGAGGCCCCCCCTCCTCTTCCCCAGGGCTGACTGCAGTTTTCAAAGGCAAAATGCCCTCCGAGGCTCCCCCAGCTGTGAGGAGGGACAGTGCAGGCTCCAGGTGAGATCCGTGGTGACTTCCAGGAGTCCTGGGATGCTTTGTGGCAATGAAAAGAGCAAACAGCCCAGGGAATGCACATCCCACTTATGCAGGTCTGGTGGCACCACTGCCCACCAGCCTCCAAAATTCAGCAGCAGAAGAAGGCAATCCCTGTGAGGGGCACTGGTGCATCCTGTGGTTTATTCCAAAGGTTTTCTGATCATACCTGGAGCAGGAACCTTCGAAGCTGAATTTTTCCTCTTTGCTCATGTCATCTGGTCAGGAAACTGAGGTTATTTCTGGCAGAGCTCAGTTTTCCTTGAGAGCTCTCCTGTCATTTCTAAGTCACCTCAAGTCCTACTGGAAAAATTGTAGGATAATCCAAGTCTTGAGCAGCCATTAATCTTGCTCAGTTCTGTCTTAAACAACTGTGACACTTTGAGGGCAGACAGGATTTTTCTGATGCAGCCACGTGGGCTCTTACATTGGGTTTACCTTTAGATGGAAGCATGAAGCCCAGCCATAACCCAGCCCTGCCCAGACCCTGAAGAGGCCTTTTGCCACAGCAAGGAAAGGATCAGCTGCTGCTGCCTCCAGACACTGCTCTTCCATGAAAGGAATGATGTACTGAAGGTAGGTCTGGTACTTCCACAGCCTTAGTCCAGTCTCGGTGCTGGTGCACAACTGTTGGGAATCTCCAGGATAATAATAAGATCACAGGGCTCCAAACAACAGAATTTTCATGTTGCTGGGTTGAAGCTTGTTGCTATGAGGCTGCAAGTATTGCAGGAGTTTGTGGTTTTGGGAAACCATGGAGACTGTCTTCATTCCCTGCTTTCTCTTCAGGTGGTGATACTGCATTAATCAACTTCTGTCTTTCTGTTGATCTCTGATGTCTGGGGATCTTAAAAACAAAACCCCACAAAGTAAAGGGAAGGCAGAGGGGACACAGGTGAGCCTAGTCTATTCTCTGGGGCTTGGCTGGGTCGGCTCTGCATTGGCTTCCATCCCACAAACACACTGTGCCCAGGAATACACAGGACAGCAGCTGCTCCTGCTGGCCTACACCAGGCTCTCAGGCAGGGAGCAATCCTGACCCCTTGTGATGTTCATTCCTTTCCAATTGCACCAGTTTTTGTGTCTCTGGTGCATTTATCTGTGTCGGAATTGGCTGGGTGGTGTTTCCCCCATTCCTTCAGGGAAGCAGCCAAGCGGAGGAGGATCCCTGGGGCCACAGCCAGCACAGCACTGTGGGACTCCTACTCAGCCTCCCGGATCACACTGTCTGGCAGCTCTTGGGGTTTGACTTTTAGTTTACCAATTTGGATTTGAAGTGCTCCCTCAGAGCTGTTACAGCCCAGATTGGACTTTTTTAGAGGTAAAGAGAGAGACTGGGGAGAGAGCAGACGAAAAGCAAGATGGTTCTGAGTGCATGAGAACTCCCACGGGACATGTGATTGTATTTTAGCAGCTTAAAAATAGGCTTATGTGGGACAAATCCTCCTTCCCTGGGCAGCCTGTGGCACCTGACCCCACCAGCAATGGCTTCTAACCTCCCTGCTCGTTGCCCCTTTGAGGTTTGCTGGAGTAACCAGGTTCCCAGGGACTGGGTGCCAAACACACCTGCTACAGGTCGGGCTGCATTTTTGCTGTGGAACACGAGCCGTGGCCCGGCTGGGGTGGCCCCACAGGCAAACCACAACTATGCTCTGAGCATCCACCTTGCTGTGCAGAGACACCCTAATTATCGCTGGCTGACTGACGTGGGCCAGCACAGCGCTGCCTTAGTGCTCCCTCCTTCCTGGTGCTCTGGCAAGCCCCCGAAGCGGTGTTTTAAAGCCAAACCCCGTCCCGGCACACTGAGGGGACTGGCTTTTTCCGGGCGCTTCGTGGAGCCGGTCGGTGGCTGCGTTTGCCGCGGAGCCGGGGCGTGGGTGGCTGTGTCGGGGTGTCGCTGCCGCTGGATGTCACTGTCGCCGTGTGGCACTGGGAGGGCGGCGATGGATCCCAGCGCGGAGCGCCCGAAGGAGGGAGGGAGGGGGGGAAGCCCCGCACAGCTGGATGGGCACCCCTGGCTGCGCATCCCTCGGGAGATCCCGGGGGGAAATAGCATTTCTTTCGTCAGTGATTACGTTGTTTGGCTTTTTTTTCTTTCTTTTTTTAAAGGAACGCCTGCAGAGCCTCAGAGAACCCAGAGCCTTATTTCTTCCCCAGACCAGGACGTGGGGCTGATTTCTGCAGATTCGGTCGCGTCCAGGAGCCAGCAGGTTGCAGAGGGAAAGGATGCTCCGTCCCAGCTCCGAGCTGACAAGTGGGTCCGGGATTTTCACCAAGTCTAAAACGAGGAGTTGGGACCAATGTTTAAATTCAGATGTGTGGAGCCTTTTGTTTTGTTACTTTTGTTAATTAAATTATATTAATAGTAATTTAAATTTTCAATTTTAAAAAAGCCTAAAAGCCCAAATGCTGAGCCAAGGGGAGGCAGATCGCTAATTTTAGCTGACCAGTGAGCAGAGCTGGTGGATGGCCGCCCTCTAGCCTCTCTCCCCAACAAAACCCACAGAATTACCACGTTACCGCGCTGACAGCCTCAATCACTTAGTAATTCAATATCGATTCTGTGTTTTCATGCTGGCTCATCCCGATAGCGAGGCGTTTCCCAAGGCTCTATTCCTGTCGTGCCGAGCGTGCCGGTGCCCGCCGGACCCGCAGCCTGTTGTTTGTGCTCCAGCTGGGAGCCGCCTGCTCTCCCCTTCCCTTCCCTTCCCTGCTCTCCCCTTCCCTTCCCTTCCCACAAAGGGCAAAGATGCTTCTTTTTCTCCCACTTGTCTTGCATAACAAAAGGCATTTGTCAACTGTTACATAACGGCGGGGTTTGTCACTTTTTCTGGCGGCCTTTCTGGAGGCAGCTCGTCCCCAGCGCAGCCGGAGCCGCTCCTCAGCATCCCGCTGCATCCGTGACTAATTCCTCACCCACCGCTCGGGCTTTGCCTTTTCTTCCCGTCCTTGGAAAGGAAGTGTAGGGTTGTTCGCTTTGGTCCTGTTTTTTTTTTTTTTTTTTCTTTTGGAAGCAAAAGGATGGGAAGGTGTTTTGGGGAGTTGTTTGCTTTTTAATACTTGTTTTGAGGCGGCAGTGGGAAGGAGCAGGGCTTGTGTCGTGTCCGAAGCCTCTGGAAAGGGCCGTGCTGGAAATGGAGCTCAATCCCCGAAGTCTGAGGGAGCAGGAACACCTGTCACCACCTGCCTCCCCCAGCTGCCAGTTGCTTTTTTAATACCTCTCCATTAATCTCGAGTGTCTCGCACTACCCACAGGAATTTGTGTTTGGGTTTTTCTCTTTACAGGACCTTTGATTTCCTCCTTGGTGGAATATCTGTTCGCAGCCTTAAAAGTAAATAAATGGTTTTGTTTCCCCATAAACTGAGAGCAAAACCTGTGGCTGGTTTCCCCCTGTCTCTGACTGGAGGCGAGAGCTGTTTACCTGTGGCCAAACTGATTTGTGGCCTTCCCACTGCCAGCTATCAAGTGACAGCTCCCTTGTAACGTGAAGCAGGCAGTGCCCCAGTAACCCACTGAGGTTGTCCCTGTTTCCTAATTGACTCAAAACAGTGTCTTAGTTGACTTATTTTTTTTTTTTTTCTGGTAGATCTGATTCTAATTATTTTTTAATAAACTCCTTCAAGTATGTATTTCGTGTGGACCTTTGAACTTCCTGGTGTAGCCAGCCTTTGCTCAGGAGATATGTTTATGGTTGGCTATGAGTGTGCTTGAGTGTGTTAACCCTTTGGAGTCTGTGTTCCCAGGGAACTGTTGCAGTTTCCTTCCCTTCTATAGATGATGCTCAGGCACAGAAATCATTGTTGGCAAACAAAGGCCTTACCTGAACCTGTCACTAGTTTCATGGTTTAATTTAAAGTTTAAGGTTTAATTTACAGTTTCAAAGTTTAATTCCTATAGATTCAGATAAAGCTCTGGATCAGATTGATTTGTAAAGCATAGCTGGAAGCACGGGGTGAGCAAACAGCTCCCAAGACTGTAACCACAGTGCTGGGCACAGCAGCTCAGCTGCCCAGAGCACCAGGGAAAGTACTTTTGTTAAACAGGTTTCTCAGTAACAGGTGTCTGCTTTGACATGGATCAACCCATGGAAGCTGCTGGGTATACTCACCCTTAAAGTTAGCAGAGCAGGAACAACTTTTGGGTATTAACCTTTCTGTTCTCTCACCAGACACCCCTTTTGTTGTTTTTGATGTGCTTTTACAAATTCTGCCATTGCTTTGCATCCATCCTGAGAAGAGTGGGACAAACTGCTGCAGCATCCTCGGGAAAAGAAAGAGGTGGATTGTGCATGTGAGTACAAACTTCCTGCTCTTCCTCATTCTGCTCCATAAGTCTGGGTTGGGAGTGTAACCACTGACATACCCTTTGCACAGCCCTTGCCAGGAAGAAATCTGGAAAGGCTTGGAGTTAAAGGGACTTGGTTTTGGAAATTTACTTCCAGGCAAAATGCTTTCACAAAGGAAAACACGTTGGGCTCTGTCATGCCCTGACCAGTCAGACAAGTGCAATTGTTGTGTCCCTTGGACAATTAGTGTAATTGCTGCAGCTGTGATTCAGCTGGGCTCCTGTGCCAGGTCGCTTCTGGCACCCAGAGTCCTGGCAAGGGCTGTACAAAGGCCACTCTCTCTGAGGTCTCCCTGGGCCCAGCACTGCTCTTGGCTGAAGTTTGGATGATTTTGGCCAGGAGTTCCTCCAAGTTGGGCTCAGGCTGAGCCAAATGCCTGGTGCAGGTAGTCACCTTGGGAAGGCACCTACTGATGGGTCTTGAGACAGACACAGGACTTGGTTTCAGTCTGGCCTTTACCCATGATTGAATTCAATAATGACAAACATCCATTAAGACAAGCCCTCCCCTTAAGATGTCTGTGGCCTTTTCCCTCCTGTGTCTGCTTTCTTCCTCCCCCACGTCTGAAATTTTGCTGTCAGTTCCGGATGCAGGAGCCTTTCACAGACTGGTGCTGAGCAGAAGCAAAGACAATTCCCTGCTAACACCTTGCAGCTGGGCTTGCTTGGACCCTCTGAGGTACGTTACAGCTTGTCTAACCCATGCTAGGATTTCACAGTGTGTTATGTGCTGCTTTACACAAGGTAAGCTCTGCAGAGTGAAGCAGTAGGGATATAGCACAGATGAGTGTAGTGTGCTGCCTCAGCCTGGTAGTTGGGAGGACACTTAGAGGTGGTTTGGCTGAAGGGGATGTTGAAAATGCAGCTGGTTTCTCAATGCCTGTTACCAACCGCCCTCTTGCTGTGCCTGCAGTCGTGACATCTGTTCCCTCTGTGGCAAGGCAGCTTCTCTCCTTTGCACCTTCAAAAAGATTTAAGCCAAAAAGCTGCCAGCTTATGTCCTCACCTCTCAAGTCAGGGTATGGAAGGGTAGCAGGTTCCTGGCTAATGGGAGCACAAGAGAAATGAAGCTTCTCCAGCACAAGCTTTCCCCAGCATTAGCAGCCAGATTAAAAGCCATTTAGGAGCTCTAGGGACCTGAGCTGGTTGTTAGCATAGGCATAACCCATATTTGCATGGCCATATCTGTGTCCTTGGGAGATTACAGCTTCCACATAGCATGTGACCGCAGCATGGAATGGCTCTCTTGGCTTATCATGTGTACACTTTGCTTTTCAGAGGATTGAGAAGGCCTTGAGCTCCCCTTGAAAATCCAAGTCTTTGTTCTACCTTTCAGTGTAAGCGGCACTCGGAGCTCAGCCAAAGCCAGGAATATACAAGTAGGAGGCACAGATGGACTTCTCTGGCCAGGCTTCATCTGAGGATCTCACTGTATTTAGAAGCTGTCCATCAGCCTGGCTCACTCCTGCGGGATCAGACGTGAGCTGTGTCTTTGAGCCCTCACAAGCCCGTGGCTGTTCCGCTTCCCCCTCTCCTCTGGAACACGACATGGCTTTCTGCTTTGAAGCCTCTCATGTTGGAAAGTGGCATAACACAGACCACATCTATGTAAATCTGTGGGTTTCTATTGCCTGCTTATGGCAGGAATCCTTTGAATGGATGTTCTAATTGGATGGGGGAAAGTCAGTACAAACAGATTATGCATCTCCTATTTCTCTCTGTGAAGGAAAGGAGCCCAAGTGCCAGTCAAATACACTGTACTGTAACACTGCACCTTAGGGAAAACTCTTCCCTTTCCCCTGACAGCTCTCCTGTGAATATTAATTTCTGTATTTGAGTGTCTTCGTCTTCCAGGAGCTGTGCAAGTGCAAACATTACCCAACTCCTGTAGTGCAGCAGCTCTTGCAGTGCAGAGTAGGCACAGAGCCAGAAAGGAAGATGCTCTGTGTCTGCTGCTGTTTGTAATTTGCTGGTCTGGGCAGATTTAGCATGATTACCACGTGTGATGTGATGGATCTGGTTGCATAGGATATATGCAGGCATCTGGTATGGTATTTATTTACTGATAGATCACAGGAAGGAGAGCTGATAAAGGCAGATAAATATACAGGTATTTCACATTATACTTAAACCAACTGCCTGTACATGTGGTTTAGTTAAACATAAACCCCAAACATAGCTGCCAGATGTATTGCAATGTAATGCCAAATAGGAATTGTAATGAGGAATGTTTTCCAGTAACCTGTTCTTACAGGGAGGGTGGTGAATGCTGCATTTGATGGAGTGATTAATGAGACTCAGCAACTGCTTGGACTGTAGGGGTGGAGGCTTTGCTAATTCCACCTGGAAATTCCTTTCCTGGTGCTTAAGGGTGATGAAAACTTTCACAGCCGACCAAAGACCCATCTTCTCCCTGCAGGTGGATGCCAGTAAATACAGCTCAAGTTAATAACTCATATCAGGGAAAGAGATCTGAAAAAGAATTTAGGCCAGTTGTTGTTTCTATGTGGCATTATTAGAGACATCTTAACATGCCACAGGAGTTGCTTTTTGGTAAGTGCTGGGAGTTGTTAATTTAACCATGTGCTATAAACACTGTCATGATTGGTGCCCAGTGGTGTGTGCTAACCATCAGTACACCTGCATCTCTTTTATCTACTTCTTGCAAAATCCAAATCAGGTGCATTCCAAGTATTCCCATACTGGAAGACACAGGCCCAAGCCTACCACTGACTCACCTCAGGTGCTGGATATCTCCTCTTCCTCCTCCTCAATAGATGTGTCTTCAGGTGTTCCTTCATTATTCTATGCTTCAACAGGTTTGTGGATGTTTGTCCTTGGCTTCTCAGCCAGCTGTTCATGAGCTTATTGATGGTGTTTGCCAATGTCATAAAACTTTTTAAAGCTGCTTGAAGTCCTCAGGAACTGAAAGAGCATTATCAGCTTCCTCCATATTTTGCAACTCGCACCCTGTGAGAAACAAGATAGTTAAAGGCTCTTCTTCTTATTGTACTTCATAAGGTTTTATGCAAATCGAAATAGGCACTATTAATGAGATGTTAATAAGCCCATCCCTTTGGTGCCACTTGTAAAATGAAATCTGTAACAAGCTGGGTATCTCTTCATATCAAAAATAATTTGACTTCTTTTATTAACTTTTTAGATCCCATAATATGAACTCCCTAGGTGATTTCTGCCTTGCTCACTTCCCTCCCTAACAAATTTAACCCACCATCTTAGCAATGAGTCAGAGAATCCTGGAAAATTATGAGACTGGTTCACATGTGCCTAGCCAGCTCTGCCTTGGGAGTGGGGCAGGGATGGCATGGAATTAGGGAGATGTGCACAGAGGCCCTGAATGTGTAAGTCAAACTGGAGCCCACATAGGGAGCAACAAAAAGAAATGAGGGAGAGATAATGCAAAAATAATAGAAGCTGTGGAAAAATATAAAGGGGTTTTCCTCTCTTTGCAATACAGAGAAATCAAATGTCAGGCCACCAGAAGGGGCTGTCCTGTTCTGTCCTGTTTTTCGTTCTCAGTCTTGAGGCTTTTCTCTGAACTGGGGAAAAACTTTGAGCTCAGAGCCAGCAGACTGCCTGTGTCAGGTGTCTCCCCTCTCTGAGTCATGGCACCCTCAATTTCAAAGCCTCCCTTTATGGCAGAGGCTCTCAAATCTGTACCTCCTTTCCCTGCTCCTTTAGAAGATTCTGATACCTGGCTGCAGTGATCTTGTTCCTGGCACAGTGTCAGGACTGTCAGTCTGGTGACAATTCCCAGGGCAGTCTGTGCCACCAGGCTGGGATGAGGCTTCCGGGCACGTGCTGTCCCTGGGGTTGCACAAGGTGAAGTTGAGGCTCCTGGCAGGGTTCAAGTCCTGTCCCTGTTATCACTGCTGCCCCTTCTCCTGCTCTGTACCTGTGCCTCCCAACCCACTGCCCTGGGCCTGACCCTGAGTGCAGGAAGCATTGGAGTGCTTTTAAATTTCCACTTGACACTTACTTCAGCTTATGGATTTTCCATGAGGAAGTCAGGTTTTGGTTTCCTTTTTTCCTTTGGTTTTATTGAAAGAAAAAAGCAAGGAAATTCCCTTCCAGCCTGCAGAACATTGCTGTCAGAAGAAGTGGATTCGTTTCTCTTTCTTAAAGCCTTCAACACCCTGTTATGCTTAAAATAATAAGCCCAAAAAAGGCCAGTCTTCTTTACGTGATGGTTTTCAATCTCTTGCATGATGGTGCAGGGGGGAGGCTGTAATGAAACGTGGGCTCTGCTGAGATTGGCAGAGGGGGGGAAAAAATGCAGTGCGTGCCATTTAATTTCTGTGATGTTCTGATTCCCTCCTACCAGCCTGGAAATGCTGAACGTGATCCTTTGTCTGGCATATGGGGATTTGGAGAACTGTTGCTAATTACAGCAGTTGTGCTATCTTGCTTAAATGGCTTAAATAATGTATTAAGTGCTTTTATGGTCTCCCCCAACACGCTGGAATGCAAAGAAGTGCATTTTATGCTGTTTATAGTTTATGGCTGGCGTAACTTATGTAACATTAATCTGCAGGAAAAAATGGGTTTTGATGATTTATTGTTTGTGCAGTTCCCAGCTGGGGCTCTAGATGCTCAGATCCCCTTGTGCTGGGTGTTATCCAGAGGCAGGGCATGCATTTCCATCTTGGAAGGTGGAGCCTAATCCAAGGGAAAGAGGCTGTGGGTGGCTGCAGGGAATGGTGGGGCTGAACGACTTGGGATGCCAGGGAAGGGTCGTGGGACGCCACTGGACCAAGCACTGTGGAGTTAAGGTAAGTCTGATGGCAAAGGCAGAAAGTGTGGAACCTGGAAGAGGATCACAGGAAGTCACATTCTAACTTACTTAGGGGGAGTATTCCCATTATTTTAATTAAAATTTAACTGGAAATTAGGAACAGGTTACTAAGCATCATATCTAGAAGAGGGAGTATTCTATGGCCTAGATTAGTGCTTATCCAGAAAAAGAAAGGCATTGTGTCCTCAAGAATCTTTTTTCACCCCTTTATGTGTTTTGTTTTTTGTGAAAAAATTCTTCTAGTCATCTCTTTCCACCCAGATTTCCCATGTCTCTTGCCTCAAAATCTCAAATTTCTATTTCTGTTATTGTACCTAATGTTTACAGAAAATGTGAGAAGAGTGTGCTGTGAATGTCTTGTTGCTCGATCTGGTGTGAGGAATAATTATGGAGCAGCTGAGCAGTGCTAGGCAGGGGCTCCAAGAACCTGGGAAGACACATGTTGGGGAGGGACACAAGCCACAAAGGGAATTAGTGATAATGATGAAAAGACTGGCACAATCTCACCTATAATTTGGTTTAGTTTGACATAGCTCTCTGTAAAATCACAAGTTTTGCTAGAATATGCTAGTAATTGGCAGTATTTCACCTGTTTGAAATTAAAGCACTGTGCAGGCTCTGCAGAGTAGGGGGGAAAAAAAGGCATTTTGTCTGGTTTTGTTTGCTACTAGCTTGAAAATAAGGAGGTGAGAAACTTGTGTCAAACCTTGAAGTACAATTTTGCAATTAAAAGACAGGAGAAAGTGTGATCTGAAGACCTTTCATTTTCTCACTGTGACATAAAATTAACAGCTATCTTCATTCTCATTCTGTTTTAATATTCCTGCAGAGAAGGAAGCAAAAAGAACTCCCTCGGCTGGCTTCAGTGGGATGGAGGGGCTGTTACTTAGGCAGTAGCAGGATACAGGCTGGGAGAGGAGGGGGTTGGGTTGGCATTAGCTGGCTAACATCTGCACAATGCTTTGGATGCTATAAAGTGATATATATCTAATGCTAAAAATGGAGAGGTGCTCTCTGGGAGATAGGAAATACTGTTTAAAGGAATTTCCTGATTGGCCACCCAGAACATTTCAAGGTCGCCCATGCACCAGGTTGCAGGGATGCACAGCTGGCACCTCATCACCAAACCCAGCAGAATCTCAGCTCCAAGGCTGTTAGCAAACTGTGTGGGTAAAAATAGAAGGATAAATTGCGACTACCTGAAAGTGGAAGAAACAGCTGGGAAGTGATAAGAGAAAGCAAAATGAGTGGAGAAACTCTTACCCATCATCGTGGTGTCCAAGTGCTTTATAAGAACTTCAAATTGCTCCTTCCTTGAATGTAACAATTTTCATTTTCAAACTGTGACAATTTGGCAACCTCTACCTATGCTGAACTTGCCTTCTATTGCTAAGAATCTGTTCAAGAGTCTACTCCATACTCCAGGCCTAATTTTTATTACAGTAGCTGAAAGCAGCTGCTATGCCAAAAGCTCTTGGAGGAGTGGCTGGACTTCTACCCAAAGGATTTTATGGATCATTTAACAGTATATTTTATAAAATACATACACCTGCAAATTCCTAATATAGTAGGCAAAATTTTGATTAACCCCTCGTGCTTTCCCTTGCTGCATTGGCACAACCAATCCACAAAAGTGGCATGACAAAATGTTTTTGGAGCTACTTGTCTAGCAGCAATGTATGTTTTGTTTTGGGAGTCCACTGGAACACATCAACAGCCACTGCATGTTCAGCTGAAATGACAGCAAACCAACCTGTTCATCTGTGTCCTGTTGTGCCTTACTGCTGTATTCAGGGAGTGAGCTGGGATGTGGTGGCTGGAGCAGATGGAGAGTTGTCGGGCTATTTTTGTTGCCTTCTTGGCTTGATCAGGCAATTCTTCGCTGACTGATTACAGGCATGATGGTATCTTAGATAATGCCCCCTGATAAGGGCCTTTTAAATCCTTAATTACTATCATTAGCCATTTGACACCATAAAACAGAGCCCTGTTATTTCAATGTCTTTCTGTTTTGCCCCTGTCAGTAGTGTGTCTGCAGTATCCTCAACAAAAACAGGGAGGTGGAACTTTTGGATCCTGATCAGAGGTTGTGTGTGTGCCAGCACAACAATGTGTGTGTGCACACATTTGTATTTGCCACTGTCCAGAGCTCTTTCACTCTGTGTTGTGAGAGCACCGAACTGAGACATCAGCCTGTTGGCTGGATCAGGAAGGCTGGCAGGTTTCTCTGTTTGGGGATGTCCTTTGTTCAGTGTTTGAATCGGGTGAAACCTTAATTAGCAAATACGAAGCTTTGGCCTTCCCTTCCAAGATCCGAAGCAGAATTAAGGGAAGTGCAAGGATGTGCCAAATGACAAGACAATACTGGCTCCATGGCTTTTGTTTTACTCTGCTGCCCTGCTGTTTTGAGATGCACTTCCCACTGCAGCGGCTGCTGGCAAAAGATTCCTGAGGTTGTTCCATGTTTGATGCTTTGGTGCTGCTTTCTGTGTACACAACAGTCACAGTGCTGCGATGCTGGGGAGCCCGTGTGCAGCAGCTGGTGAGCTGAGAAGAAAGAAGCCCTTTCTTTGAAAGGGAGAGCTGCCCTGTGGTGCCACAGTGGCGAGTCGGTGCCCGCTGTGCACCACAGTCTGGGGGCCACGCAAGCTCCTCTTTCCACAGTGCAATCTGGACTTCTCTGGAACAGAGTCAACATTAGTCACTTCTTGCAAAGCCACTCCTTTCGTTTGATCTTCTGTTATTAATTATTTGCACTTCCCCTTGTCACAACACCTTTTTTTTTTTTTGCTGCTGAGGATGGAACAGCAGAGAAATCCTTTACTTCCATTCCAACGACACAGTGGGTTCTGTCTTCAAGAGAGCACAGAATTGCTTTTATCAAACATATTTCTTTTCCCATTGTTTCCTGATGACAGATACTACTCTTAATCTACACAGAGACAACACTTTGAAATGGGAGATCTATGCTCCCATCAATTGTTGTTACGTTGATAAATCATAGCATGTCTCACTTTGTGAATGACACACGTCTGGATTGCAGTCTGCCTCCTTTTTGTCACAGTTTTTCAATGCTAACAACAGCCTTGCCAAAGCTCGTCTGTTCCCTTAGTGTGCACCCCAGCAGGCTCATTAATTCTGTCACACTTTCCCTGTATATGGCATAATCAAACAGGTTGATAGAAAATCGTGAAGGACGTGATGTTTATAAAAATATCTAATAACACTTACCTTGTGACTGTCACTAGCTGTGGCACTTGGTTACTTCTGGGTTGGAGGAACGTCAGCAAAGTCTGGCAGGGGAAAAAAAGGGATTTTTTTTACTGTTCTTCGGGGGCCTCAAGTGTGATCGTGCCACCCTTCCACACACAGGGAAGCTCTACTTAAGAGAACAGCGAGAGTGGAGCGTGCCTTATGGTGTTTTCTTCTGTGCCTTTCAAAGGCAACTGCGGGAAAAGTGGGGGATCGCTTACCCACAAACCTTTAAATAGCTCTGGACACATGTGACGTACCTCACTTTCCTTGCTTGTGCAGATACCACTATTAATAACATGAGCTGAAATTATGGATTGAGTAGTAATGTGAGAAGCAGTTCTGAGTGGCTTCAAACCCGTCACGGGCTCACTGAGCAAAAACAACCAAGGAGAAGCAGCTCACCAGAAATAGTAATTAATTCTCTTACAAAGGGGTGGCAGAGGTAGCCCACAGCTCAAAGGAGGCCTGTGGGATGGTCCCACTTCCCTTGCTGTCTTTTCCTGGGCACTGCTGCACAAACACCCTTCCCGTATCTGCTACAACCTGCTATACAGGTCTGGGGTTTGGCAGCGTGGGTGTGCAGAGCAGGGCTGTCACTCCTGCCTGTCACCCCCACGCTGTGCTGTCACTACAGCTCAGCCCTTTGGGACAGAGGGACAGGCTGTTCTCTCCTGCCTCCCCGCCCTGCCTGTAACTCATCAGGAAAAAGGAGGGGATGAGGTGTCTGCTGATGCCAGGAAGTAGCAGGGGATGGTGCCAGGTGAAGGCCTGGTTGTTGGGGCAGAGGCAGCTGTGTCAGGGTGGGTGGGGATGAGCAACTGCTTGAGTTGTGAGAGATCTTTAGGGCAGGTGTGAAAAGTGTCCTCCTACTGAAAATAAGGGAAAAAATCCCAATCATCTCACTCCCAGAGTTTGCTGGCTACATCACACTACAGCCCTGGTGAGCACTGCCTTCAGCACATCCCTTAAAACACATCCCGTCAGGGGGGATGATTGCTGAGTTTGCAGAAATACTGTTTGAGTATTTGTGGCTAAAAAGTTAACACAAATTCTATTAAAAATAGGGTGGGGCTTCCTGAGAAAGAAGATGTTAAGACTTCATTTTCTGATCTGCTGCTAGTTATAACGAGCTTATCAAAACTGGATTCTCGATTTATTACCCTTTTCTTCTTTCTTTTTTAATTTTTTAAAAGTCAATGTAATTAAATTAAATTTTTAATTTTTTTCCTGCAGTATTCCACTACAAAGTCCATGTTGGCAATAGTGTTGGAGTACAGCTTATATGACAACAATCGGAGGGTCCTGGTAAGAATCTACACCCTTTTTTCTTTCCCCCCTCTAGTTTATATAAATCTGTAAAAAATGTCACCCTCTGCTACACTCTAAACCACTTGTTTCCTAGAAAATGTGGAATGTGATAGAAGTTTCAGTTTGCAAATGTAGTTCCATTGTTCTTAGAGGAAGCCTTTGTGTTCCCCTCTCCCTCTGAAAACATCAGAATCAGATTGTCAGATAATGATTTGGGATATTTTTCTCATTCATCAGTTCATTGTAATTAAAGAGATAAAACCATTAGCTCTGAACACTGCAGGCCTGCAGTGACTGAATGCTCTTATTGCACCTTGCTATCTCTCCCACCTTCTGCTCTTCTCAAACACTTGGGGTGTGCTCTGCTGCACTTCTGTCAGGGCTGTCTGTGAAAAGGTAACAGTTATCCCATGTTTGTCCAGTTCCAAGCACAGTCCTTAAAAAATTAATAATATCCTGGGGTGGAAGACAGATACTGAGGAAAGAGAGGCACAGATTTAGAGGGGCCAATAAGAGAGCAGAGCCTCCTCAAAGTTGCCTTTTTGGCTTCTGTTTTTAGTAGATTTGAATCAGGAGATCCCAGAGCCTTACACTGCTCTTCCCAGAACTGTCTGAGTCACTGCAGCAGTTCCACTCATCTCTTTTGAGCTCAGGCTGTGACTCCAAACACTTTCTCCTTGGCAGGTGCCTGTTCCAGCCTCAGCTGGACTTTTCTCTGTTCCTGGTGGTCCTGTGGACTTGTAGCCCCCTCCCAGTGACCAACAGCTGCTGTGCCAAGAAGGCTCCTGCAGCTCCTGTGCAGCAGGAAATATCTGCTTTGCCACAGATACCTGACAGTGCTGCAAAGACACTTAAAGATATTTGCTAAGTGCTCATGAATTATTTTGTGA
This sequence comes from Scytalopus superciliaris, assembly GCA_013400415.1. Taxonomy (NCBI): domain Eukaryota; kingdom Metazoa; phylum Chordata; class Aves; order Passeriformes; family Rhinocryptidae; genus Scytalopus; species Scytalopus superciliaris. The sequence continues at coordinate 720,925 of VXBX01001698.1, forward strand.
TTAGGAGATAATTAAATAAATCCCAGCAATCCAAAGCATATGTGGCCAGTTTGATTTGCATATATAGCACTTCTCTATCACAAGAGGAGCTCAGTTCATCTAACACAGGTCTAAACTCAGCGTATCCTAATTTGATTTACCTTTGACGTGGCATTTAAATAGCAACAACATCTATAATCTTGTGCTCCCCAATAAAGCTTCATTAAAAAGTTACTGCCAGATCTAATCCATGGTTAGCACACGCAGCCTTATCTCTGGGTTCCTGCTTCAGTGCCTTTGAGAACATGCTTAATTTAATCTGAACAAAGACACTGCCATCGGGAGCCTCCAGCCTGGCTTTCCACTCTAGAATATCCTCGTTATTAAATTTGGTGCAAGCCACGGTGCATACAATGGATCACGTAAATTATTTTAAAGTACTCTTCAAACAGAAATCTACTGGTTGTTAGACATTGTTTGTAACTCTGGGACATGAGAGATGTCACTTTAGTTGGGATTTATAAAAATGTCCTACAAAAATGCAGAGTAAGTCTCAGAAACTGTGAAAAGCAGCAAGCTTTAAGATAATACATATTTTTAAGCATTTTGGAAAGAGCTTTGTTTTCTTTTTTTTTTTTTTAATATGAAGTGTTAACCATAATTATGAACCATCAATCCCTTTTCTGTCCTCTAGAGGAAGGAACTCCTCACTCTAGAGGGTTCTGCTTCCTCATTTGTACCAAGTCACCTGCTTGTGACTTTAAGCTGGTGGCAGGATCTCATTTGTAATTATAATTTCAGACATTCATGTTTTTCATGATTTAGCAAGTGAACCAGTTGTCATTAAAACCCCAGTACTGCCTAATAATCTCTGCTGCCTGAGAGCAAGGTTTGTTCATGCTACAAATAGATGTTCCGTCACAACATAACAGTAAAAAATGGAATACTTTTGCAAAGTGTTGGTGAGGCCTCAGCTGAAAATGGAATAAAATTCTGGTTATCCATATTTGAAGAGGGAGCTGAAACTGGACTAAAGGGAATTTGCTAAGAAATTGGAGGAGTGATGCACTTTAGAGAAGATCAACTAGAAAAGGTGAGTTTGTTGAGGTTTGTTGAAAGCTGAAAAGAGATGGATGGGTTTCAGTACATGCCCAGAAAGGGGTGTTGGTTGTTACCCACGTTGCACCATGGAAGGGAGCAGAGGCAGGACAGTTTAACTGCAGTGGCTGCAGAAGCCTCGGCCAGACTTGCCCTGGCAGGTTCTCTCACTGCTGTGTCTGCATCAAACAGGCCTGGGAGTGTTCCAAGCCAAATGGGACTCTCCATCGTTATCCTTGTAACTCAGGAGAAACCCCAAAACATTAAAAGATCATTACTAGATGTAAGGGCACACAGGAATGCCACAGTGCAGTCAGGGATCAAACCATGTCTCCTCAGCTGCAAGGTAATACTTTTAGAAAGTGATCCATCACAAATGGAGCATGGCACAAGGAATGCCATCGTTAGGGGTTGGAATACTTCACTTAATCACCAGACAAAACAGACTTCTCCAGCTGTTTCTGGTATGGCCAACTTATGCTTTTGATTGACACACTGCCATGTTTGTTGAATTCACTTTCAAATATTTTCTAGACTTTATACTGTATCTAAATTGAAAGCTGCTTGGTGAGGGACTATATTCAAAAGAGATATGTAAAGGTAGCATAGGAATAAGAGGGTATATATCAAAAGAACTTTAATCCTCTTATTCCTATGGTACCTTTACATTTACCTTTACTCTTTAAATGATAAATAAATAACAAGTGGCTGGTGGGTGAAATGTTTCCACCAATTTAATTTATATTTCTAAAAATCACTCAAGCTTCCCACCTCATCCTAGTCTATATTCCAGAGTCTTAAGGTCCCTTTTGCTTGAATAATTATGTCACAAATCTAAGATAATAAACAATTCAGATGATGGCAGGGGAAAAAAAAAAACCAAAACCCTAGGGAGGGTTTATGAAGCTTATTTCATTTGTTGTGTCTTTGCACTTGGGTCACATGAGGAGAAATTTGGCCTGCGAGCTCCTGTCTCTGTAAGCAGCATTCCTGGCTGTGCATATCAGATATGAAATTTGTTTGGAATGTTTGCTATAAAAATACCTACGCATGAACTTACATCAGCGAGAAAGTAACTTCGGCGTGACCTTTCTGCAGCTCTGATGTGGCCAGATCATTCCGTGCGGGAACAGCAACTCAGGGAATGACTGGCAACTGGTGTTTTCACAGGCTTTGTTTCAGTGCAGCAACAATCCTTGGAACAGGCTGCCCTTGGAAATCAATGTTTTCTTTCAGGCTCCTTATTTTCTGCTCAGGAGTGACCCAGGGTAGGTTACCGGGCTTAATGTTGTAACAAAGCCATTTGGGAAATCCTCCCATTCTGTGTCAGCGCTGGGCTGAATGCTAAAAGCAAACACGCTGGAGAACAGCAAAGGGCAGAGGTGGTTCCGATCCTTTTACCATTCAGCCCGTGTTTCAGTTTCAGACAGAGAAAAAGGCATTTTAATGGAACAGGAACTTCCCACTCTCACCCTGTGGTTGCAGCCCTGCTCCTTGGGGGACTTTTGGGGGATAATCACCAGCCCCTGTGGGCTCTGAGGGGGCTCGGGGGCTGTTCCATGTGGGATTTGAGGGGGACGAAGGGCTAATCCCCCTGTGGGGCTTGAGTGGGATGAAGGGCTGATCCCCCTTTGAGGTTTGGAGAGGGCTGAGGGCTTGTTCCTTTAGGTTTGAGGGGTATGAAGGGCTGTTCTCTGTGAGCTTTGAGGGCTTGATCCTCTGTGAGGTTTGAGGGGGGTGAGGGTCCCCTTCCCTGTGAGGTTTGAGGGGCTGCTCTGAGGGGTGAGGGTCCCCTTCCCTGTGAGGTTTGAGGGGCTGCTCTGAGGGGTGAGGGTCCCCTTCCCTGTGAGGTTTGAGGGGCTGCTCTGAGGGGTGAGGGCCCACTTCCCTGTGAGGTTTGAGGGGCTGCTCTGAGGGGTGAGGG